>OZ020193.1:104793349-105378349 GCA_963971165.1 Philopedon plagiatum | reverse complement strand
ATTTGCTATATATTTTGACCACCCTGTATTGACATTTGCATTTAATATAGTCGCACACAATTTGTCTAATCTAATGCATTTATCTGAATGCTAATTTAAACAGATTATTGAAATAAATCTGATATTTCACACATTCATAAAACTGCGCTATTTATAATTTATATATGCCAAGGATTGTAATTTATAATTTAGGCCTAGCGATTTTTATTTGCGAATGTGCCAACTAGATTTTAAGTTATAATACCAACGACCTATAAATTCCAAATCTAATGTAGTGCTAATATGCATTTCCAGCGGTCTAGTATTCGTGATTAAAGGCCAGAATAACGGTATCAAATTTATTTTTAATTAAATCTACTGGTAGGTCGCGTATTCGATAATAAGTCAAATGAATTTAAATAATAGTTAATGTAAATGATGCATTTTGATATATTGAGTAATAAGAAATATATTTTTAAGGCCCATAATATCGTATTTCTATGTTTTAGTAACGCTAATACAGTCTGGACTGTCACAATTTTCTCAAAACCAACAGGCTTATTTGTTTTGTAACTGTAACTATAAATATGATTAATAACGTATGAAAGCCTGACCTCTTCCTTTTTTTTCAAACCTGTTTCTCTTGATAACAATTTTTGCTTTTTTATCACCAAAAGCTTGACATTATTCAAGATGACAAGTCTTCAGGAGAGTGGCATAACACCCAATTCATAGATAATTTCATTACTATCATCAACAAACACTTTGACAAAGGTCAAACCCATGGGTTGCGGCGAATGCCATTGTTTTTTGCAACTTAGTTGTAAATAAACTACAATGTTAATAGTTTTTGAGAAGGTGTCTTATCATCTTGCCAAACTATTAAAATGCATCATCACATGGTTTAGCAAATTGGATAGGAAAAATTGTAATATTGCGTATGACATACATACATATTTTGTTCGTTAAAAATAAATCACTTTAGTTTACAGGGTTGTAAAAAAAACAACAAAATTTAAGAAGCGATTAAGCACCACAGTTTCAAAGGCGTTATTACTTACCTTTTGTAAACTTTGAACTTGTTTCAACTATTTAAATATATTTATTTTCCTGTATATTTCCAAAAAGTCTTATTCTTTAAATATTTTAATTAATTTTGTACTTTTCTTTTTCAGTTAAGTGAAATGACAGCCGATTTAGCAGAAGAACACTCTACAGCGACCCTGGCGGGGGAACGACTTGACGCCGAAACGTCGGAGAGACTTCGTCTTGAGAAAGAATTAAACGATACGAAAAATAAAAATAGGGAACTGCAGCAGTCTTCGGAAAGGCTGGAAATGGAACTTCTGTATGCAAGGTCGGATTTGAATGGTATTGGCGAGGAGGATGAGGAAGGCAGTAAGTTAAAACAGTGGATTTAGAATTTTTGTTTGTGATGGAATATTCTGGCTTATGCAAAAGTTGATAGAGAAGGAAATAATTGCGGTATCTATCCGTTATGTCGCTCTAGGATTTTTCTTGTTTGATTCTTACTTTACTGTCGAATAAAGAACTAAAACGTAGCCTATATCGTGTCTCAAATACGTTTAATGGTTGGTGAGAAGATTCTTTATATTAGTGGCATTTTTAGGTGAAGGAGATGGCGTTTACAAACAGCGGTATGAGAGAGCGATTAAGGAACTAGAATTTACCAAAAGACGATTGCAACAGCAACACGAGGATGACCTAGAACAGCTTGTCGGGCTTAAAAAGCAACTTGAGAAAAAGGTAAATATAATATGCAGTAGTAAAATTCGTTAGTCTTAGATAAAACATGGGATTGTGACGCACGTGGAGCTTTTGGGACTTTTTAGATGATGAATAATTTTGTTTTCTTAAAAAATACTTTATATCAAAAAGTAAAAACGCGGAAAATTGTATTTTTCCTATACCATGATGAAGCCAAATTTTAGTCACAGAACCCATTAGCAATTCTGTCTAAAGTTAAAATGTATTAACGTATCAAGAAAAAAGACCACCGAAACTGACCAAAACAGATACATGGCAATTGTTGCTATCATGCTTGCTTCCCTTCGTAATATAAAACTCGAGGTTAAACCTATCCAGACGCGCTGTGGTGTTGGTTTACAAAACCACTACTATTTTTACATTACGCATGTTGGTTATAATTCAAGCAAATTTTTATGTTGTTTGTATGGTTTTCGCCAAGATTTATTTGCAATTAAAAGAGTCGTAAATATTTATATCGGGTATTGCAACACTTATCTATTCATTGAACATAAACAACTTGTGAAAAAATATTTATATATACGTAGATTTTCTTTTGCATATTTTTTCTTTTAGCTGTACGAACAAAAAAAAATCGGCCAAGTGCAAGTTATACTTGCACCTACTACAGCTACGCGTAATTAGGGCTCGGGGGGGGGGGGGGGGGGGGGCGAAACCTCTCGCCTCTCCTCTAAATTCGCGCCTGTGCCTAACATGAGGTTTAAAATTTAGGGGCAGCTGGTACATAAAGGTTGCAGAACCACCAAAATTTTCAAGCCACTCAACTAATTTTTTCATACTTTGTAGTAAATAATTAAAGATTCTTAAAATAAAAATAAGTAAAATTAAAACACCGAATTTTCGGCCGAGAATACCAGTAATATAATAGGCCAGCGCTAGTTAACACACGCCGCGCGGCCCGGCACCGACGTACAGTTGACCAAGTAAAGCTAATATAATGTTCTCGCGACATTACTCGAGTGTCGAGCGGAACTGCTTTTATTCGTGCACAGCACTTTTGAACCTAATGAATATAGGGTAGTAATCGGCTCCACCTATCAGCGGTTTATAAAATTTAATACGGGAAATTCTGCTAGTCATTTAGTGCATTCGTGACAGTCCTTACTAGTAAATTCGTGCGCGTTTTCTGTCATCAAGAGAGACAATTATTTGCAGTTATCGTTGTTGTTATTATTGGTAGTTATCGGTTGTTAGTTTTGTAGGCTGTAGATAGTTAAAAAAAAATTTAACTACACTTATGAGAAAAAACTTGATCTAAAAAATAGAGGTAGGTCATTACCAGATTATTATATTGAGACAGAGTCGGGGTTAGCAGAGGAAAACCTTACACGCGCCACTTTAAGAGAGATATTTATCTCACCAGTATTTAAAAAAAATTAAGTGGAGCTAATTATTGATGAAATGCGCCCCAAAAAATTAGGCTCTATGTATTTCGGAAATTTAATTTTATTGCCTATAATATTTTCCCACGAACCGCCACTGTGCATAACCCTATGGTCCGCGTTAAAAAATGAACTTATATAACAGTTATGAAACATCCTAATAAAAGTGGCATAATATAGATAATGTGCGTTCCTTAGAAGGATTAACCCAAGGTGTGAACACAATTTAAAAACTGATAAGAAAATTATTGCAATAGATAACTAGTGTCGAAAAATGCTAATTATAGTAAGTAATTAAAATTATTGTCGTTGTAATGACGAAATAATACTGTTCAATAAAATAGTCAAGTTAGTGAGTAAGTGAATTTCTTCGCGAGTGCCTTTTCTGTTTTTGCTACCAATATTCAAAAATGTTAAAACCTTTTTTGATATAAAACACTTAGAAACATTGTATTATGCCTTAGTTAAAACTCATTTGAATTATGGGATTTTAGGTTGGGGAGGAATAAGTAGAATTTTAGTGAAAAAAATAGAAGTATTATAAAAAAGATTTCTAAAATTTATGTTTAATAAAGACTATTTTTATCCTTCAAAGGAATTATATTCAGAAACAAAAAAAATGGACGTTAGGCAAATATAATAATATATTTATAATATTTTAGTATACGTTTTTAAAAATAAAAATCTAATACAATTTAAAAAACATAACCATGACACGCGTCATAAAAATGAAATTTCCATTAAACCAAAAATACATAAGTTTATAGCACAAAAGAATTATAAATATTTATGTTTTTATTTAAATGATTATTTACCAGTAAATATTAAAAGAATTATATCATTAAAAAAAATAAAATTGAAATAAAAGCTTGGATATTAACAACAAACGATTTAAAGAAATTTTTGGAATTACTTTGATATTATTTTGTATAATATAAAAATTATTTATTTATTTTTCTCTAAGGATCTCTCTTGTCCTAAAAAAGAAATTGTATGTATGTATTTGAATATATATTTTTTTCAAATGAATAATTTATATAATTAAATAATGTAATGTTAAATATAAGATTTGCCCCCAACACGTACGTCTTCGGGGGTTTTATCAAGTTTATTTATAATATACATATATGTGTCACCTCTCTTACCACCCTCCTTATAAAAAAGCCACGATACGCCAATGACCTGCGTCTAAATATTTGTAGTTTAAGTTTTGTTTATAAATAGTTTTGGTCATTAGGTTTTCGATAATTAGTTTATCATTCTTTTCAGTTGGCTGACGCGTACGAGGAAGTCGAAGAACAAAGGCAAGTTGTAGGTACATGGAAGCGTAAAGTTCAAAAACTTAACGGAGAAATGAACGACCTTAAGCTCCTTTTGGAAGAGCAAAGTAGTAGGAACAATCTTCTAGAGAAGAAACAAAGGTATGCATTTTTACTAATGAGAAAATATCATTTAATAACGAGCGTTTTACTTATATTTTCAGAAAATACGATTCAGAAGCGTCAATGCTCCACGACGAACTCAAAAAAGAAAAACAAGCAAAGGATAGGTTAGGAAGAGAAAAGGAGGTTCTTATAGCGGAAAAATATGCGCTTGAGAGTACCGTGTCAGATGTCAGATTGGAACTGGAACTGAAAGAGGAAAAATTAGCTTCCTTGCAGAGGGAATTCGATGAAATAACTTGTGGAGGTATGTAAAAATGGGTAATTTTTTTATATTATCAATAGTTTAGCCGCCGAGTTCACTTTAGCCTCGACATGTTTATATAAAAAAAGAGTTTCATAAAGAGATTAAAATGGAGAAACAACCCAATGCCAGTACCAGTAAATAGTAATTAATGTTTTAAAATTTTATATTTTTTAGTACATTTTGTTATAATGTATCTTTTATTATTTTAATAGTTTCAGAGTTGAATAAAGCATGGCATGTTTAGTTAACCGTTAGCCGCTTGTAAAGTCACCCTTCTAATTGTATTGCAGGTAGGCTTGCCATCCGTCCTCTTTTACCTGGACACTATCCTGTTTTGAAGGGCGCCCGGGGATGTCTGGAGGGATTTATTTTTAAAATGTGTCCGGGGTTTTTAAATTAGAATTTCAATCTTCAGAAAGGCGTCAGTAGATGGCGCCTGCTGAAACTGATTGTCACGAGAACACGATTTCAACAGCTTATAATCTAGCCAGTGAAATGTCCAAGTATCGCTTCTCGGCTCATTGAGCTAAGATCAAAGTGTAGTATCTGTTCTTATCAGCTTAATATCTGATAAGTCCCGCATGCGGGGCTAGAATATTAACTGACTTTTTTACACACGTTGGAACGTGAAGCTTGCTTCGGTTCCAACAAGGGTTGGCCTGACATTGCAGTGTCGTTAGGATCGGCCCTATTTCAGAAAATGCAAACACAATTTTTAGTTCAGTTGTAAGGGTAGGGATTATGAATCTTAAAAAGTGGTGGGCAGCTCAGATAATTAAACCGATCAAAATCGGTAATTTTAAAATTAGTTATTTTCTTATTTTAAGGTTTAATTTTAATATAAAGTTTAAGTTCATTAAATGTTTTTTTAAGTTTAAAAAGATTAAACGTGGGGAGAGAGATATGAAGTTAATTCATTAAAATTAATAGTAAAATCTTTGTTAATAATTCAATATCATTTGAGTAAGAAGAAATATTTTTCGTTGTTTTTTTTTAACAAATATAAATTGATTTGGAAAAATATCATAATAAACATATTTTCAATTAATCCGGGCAAATTTATTTTAGTCATACATGTCTTTATTTTAAAATTTTTAGTGCGTCCGGGATTTCGGACGAAATGTTCAGGGTTTTTATTCAGGAATTTTAGTTTATCTAAATTTCTGACGGCAAGCCTAATTGTAGAATTTCAATCTTCAGAAAGGCGTCAGTAGATGGCGCCTGCTGAAACTGATTGCCACGAAAACACGATTTAAACAGCTTATAATCTAGCCAGTGAAATGTCCAAGTATCGCTTCTCGGCTCATTGAGCTAAGATCAAAGTGTAGTATCTGTTCTTATCAGCTTAATATCTGATAAGCCCCGCATGCGGGGCTAGAATATTAAACTGATTTTTTTACACACGTTGGAACGTGAAGCTTGCTTCGGTTCCAACAAGGGTTGGCCTGACATTGCAGTGTCGTTAGGATCGGCCCATTTCAGAAAATGCAAACATAATTTTTAGTTCTTTAATTAATAATCCATCTTTATTAACAAAATATGTTTTTTTAGTTGTAATAATCTGTGTTTTATTTTGGTTTTCTTTAGGAATGGCTGATTATGTTTTTGTGTTATATTTTGTATTTAAATAAATTATTTTGTTACTAGAAATGTTTTTAGTTATAATAAAGATATTTTTCTACAATTACAGTAGAAAGAAGGCTTTTTCGCTGAGATGACCGATATTTTGCGCTTTCGAGCAAGAAATTTCAAATTATTCAATGAACTTAAATTATATTAAAATCAATCCCAAGCAAACCATCTCATTTGAACGTACCACATAAGAGATAGGTACCGAAAACTGATGTTTTCATCTTTTTTCAGGGTTATCAAAGCTATTTAAAAAAATTAAATATTACCACTAAGAACATATCGTTTTTAGAACTTGAAAGAAGATTATACGGCTAGAAGAATTTGAATAAAGCCGCTTAACCTAAAAAAAATTAGTAAAATCAGGTTTTCTTTTCAAACTATTGATCTAGGATTTTCATTTTGGGCTTAAATTACTTAGGCCACGCCATTTTAACAAAATCTGAAAAAAATGGAAAAATTCATTGTCTAAAATGAGAAGTATCAACATTTTGAAGGATATCAACTTTTTTTTTTGATGCTAACATATTTTAAAATTAAACCAGAAAAAGTAAATACCAGAAAGTTACTTGGGAATTTATCAAATAATGTTTATCAAGCAACACTCTTTGCTTCAGGCAAAACAGAAGAGGAAGTGACCATCCTCCGTAAGTTGTTTTTTTTTTAACAAATATAAATTGATTTGGAAAAATATGATAATAAACATATTTTCAATTAATCCGCGCAAATTTATTTTAGTCATACATATGTCTTTATTTTAAAATTTTTAGTGCTTCCGGGATTTCGGACGAAATGTTCAGGGTTTTTATTCAGGAATTTTAGTTTATCTAAATTTCTGACGGCAAGCCTAATTGTAGAATTTCAATCTTCAGAAAGGCGTCAGTAGATGGCGCCTGCTGAAACTGATTGCCACGAAAACACGATTTAAACAGCTTATAATCTAGCCAGTGAAATGTCCAAGTATCGCTTCTCGGCTCATTGAGCTAAGATCAAAGTGTAGTATCTGTTCTTATCAGCTTAATATCTGATAAGCCCCGCATGCGGGGCTAGAATATTATCTGACTTTTTTACACACGTTGGAACGTGAAGCTTGCTTCGGTTCCAACAAGGGTTGGCCTGACATTGCAGTGTCGTTAGGATCGGCCCATTTCAGAAAATGCAAACATAATTTTTAGTTCTTTAATTAATAATCCATCTTTATTAACAAAATATGTTTTTTTAGTTCTAATAATAACCTATGTGTTTTATTTTGGTTTTCTTTAGGAATGGCTGATTATGTTTTTGTGTTATATTTTGTATTTAAATAAATTATTTTGTTACTAGAAATTTTTTAGTTATAATAAAGATATTTTTCTACAATTACAATAGAAAGAAGGCTTTTTTCGCTGAGATGACCGATGTTTTGCGCTTTTGAGCAAGAAATTTCAAATTATTCAATGAACTTAAATTATATTAAAATCAAACCCAAGCAACAAACTGGTGTTTTTTCAGGATTATCAAAGCTATTTAAGAAAATTTAATATTACCACTAAGAACAAATCGTTTTTAGAACTTGAAAGAAGATTATACGCCTAAAATAATTTTAATACATACTATTTTTCATAAAATAAAGCCTCTCAACCTAAAAAAAAATTAGTAAAATCAGGTTTTCTTTTCAAACTATTGATCTAGGATTTTCATTTTGGGCTTAAATTACTTAGGCCACGCCATTTTAACAAAATCTGAAAAAAATGGAAAAATTCAATGTCTAAAATGAGAAGTATCAACATTCCATTTTGAAGGATATCAAGTTTTTTTTGATGCTTACATATTATTTTAAAATTAAACCAGAAAAAATAAATACCAGAAAGTTATATTTACTTGGGAATTTATGAAATAATGTTTATCAAGCAACACTCTTTGCTTCAGGCAAAACAGAAGAGGAAGTGACCATCCTCCGTAAGCAAAAGATTGACTGTGACAGGCGTCTCCAGGATCAGGAGGAGGAGTTGGACGAATTGGCCGGTCAAGTCCAACTCCTAGAACAAGCTAAATTAAGGTTGGAAATGACTCTGGAATCGATGAGAAAGGAGGCTAAGAAGGAGGCACTGATGAGGGAGGAAGAGCTGGAAGAAGCTAGGTGTAACGCTCAAAAGAAAGTTAAAGGTAATAATAATTTATAGCGGCAATGCTGACGTTTCATTATGTATATAGAATACAATAAAATAAATTAAAATCTGAATATTTCGCATTTATAACCAGTATTCTTTTCATTTTAGCTTTAGAACAACAACTAGAAAACGAACACGAAGAGCGAACAATTCTTCTGCGAGAGAAACACGAACTGGACAGAAGACTGCAAGCGGCTGCGGACGCGGAACGGCAAGACAGAGCCGGAGACGAAGCTCTGCTTCAAAGGTTGAAGAGAGACTTGAAGAGGACGAAAGCTTTGCTTAGAGATACGCAAGCACAGTTAGAGAGGCAGAAGGCAGAAACACCAGGTAAAATTTTTTAATTATTGATTTGGTTACACTGTTAATATAAACCTTACTCTCACTTGGAGCTGATTATACTCGTTTTAAAAAATATGTTTTAAATTAAAGTTAATAAATAACTGGAGAACGAAAATCCAGTTCGCTTACATTGGCGTAGTTTTTGATATTTCTTATTTACTATATTTTAGTATTTCAAAAAATAGTTTTTGCAGTTAGTAAACTGTGGTAGAATTACTTAATTGTGTTATATAAATTTGGAACAGATGCCGCCCGCGACTTCGCCCGCGTTTTTTTAGGTTTAGGTATTGACAATTTTTGATTAATCTCCTTATTCTGGGTTGTAACTTGAACCCCCATACTAAATTGTGAACCTCTATAATGTCTAGAAGTGGCAGAACATTTTCAAACACCAGACGTAAGGGCTTCTTACATTTTGCGTAATGTAAGCCATAATATCTTTATTATAATGTATGTACACCCGCAAATAAAACAATCCACACCCTGCACGCTGCCACACTATACACCTGCGACGCACCACTCACAACTAGAAGATTCTGCTCTTGAACCAGAAAACATACTACCCTCTGTAAAAACGTTAATTGTCAACGGGCGGCAGTGTTGCCAATTTACATCATTGTACATCATTTTGTCGAGAATTTTTAAATTTTAAAAGAAAAAAATATGTTAGTAGAAAGCTATAGTCATTTGAATTTTTTTAAACCTAAAATAGAATTTAAAAAAAAATTCAAATGACTATAACTTTCTACTAACACATTTTGTTCTCTTAAAATTCAAAAATTCTCGACAAAATGATGTAAAATTTGAGAAAAAATAATGAAATATCTAAACACGTTAATTTTTTTCCAGGGGGGGGGGGGGGGCTAAAAAAATTCAACTTTTTTTCGCAAATTACAAAATGTTTTTTTCTTTACGAAAACATTCCCAGGTGGCTCACTATTAAAACCCCTAAATTTGGTACGGGTCCTGTTAGTAGGAACAGAGATATACAACTTTGAATTTTCATAAGCCGCCACTGGTGATTGATATATCTTCCAACTGTAAATTCACCGGGTAAATATCTCCAGTCGTCTCCAGGTGCATATTATACAGTTTTTATTGGAAAATGACTGGAAATGTTTACCAGTTGAAATGTGATAAAATACATAAAGACAATAAAAGTCCAAAACACATCTCTCATTTAGGTTTTAACGGCTTTTAAACACTTTGGGACCCATCTACACCAATACCCTAAAACTAGCACTTTTTGTGGGTTAGACCATTTTTGCATAACACGATTCACTTCCTTACATAATGTAAAGAATTTTCCATACTTGATAAGCCATATACGCCATTTATTAGGAATGTGTTTGATAGTCATCCTACGCCCCCTTTATCTTGACGCTACTGAAAGTGAATTAAGAATTTCGTACTCTATAAATATCACCGTTTTTAAACAGAAATCGTAAAATCTCTAAATGGAATGGCGGATGATCACAATTACAATTTTTTTTACAGGTAAAAACGTAATACGACAACTTCGAAACCAACTGGAAGACTTGGAGTGCGCGCGTGCAATTGCAATTAAAACGAAACAGAGCTTGGAGCAAGAACTGTCAGAAACGCAGGCCCTACTGGATGAAGCTCACAGACACAAATCTGATGCTGAAGACAGGGCGAACGCTATGCTTAGGGAAAAATCCGAAATTCAGACGCAGTTGGAAGAGAACGAAGAAGAGCTGGCCGAAGTGATGAAGAAGTACAAGGCGGCTGTGCAGCAAGTAAGTGTTAATTGACAGATTACATCTGTCAGGTGACGGTTGTCAACTGACGAAAAATCTGTCAACTGGTATGTCAAATACCGAGAACTTTGTGAACTGACAATATAATAAATATGAAATATATTTTTTTATATTATCTACGTAAATTAAATGTTTATGGCGGTTGCTGTTATCCCTTTATTTTGGTCTATATTAACAAAAAAAGATTTTTTATTTTCGCGCGAATTTCGAAACATGCAAATCATGATCCCATTGGATGTGTCGTCAAAAGTGTTTTTATGACTCATAATGAGTACATGGCGAATTCCAGTGTTGTAGGGTCATCGAAAAATCAATAAAAATGGCATTTAATGCGTAACTCATCCAAAAATAATCCCTGCGTTTAAAGAAGAAGGTTCCTAAAAATCTTATTTATGCATATTTCAAGCCGAAATCGGTCCAGGAACCTTTCAATTTTGCATCAAAAACTGGCCTTTTTTGCGAAATTTTGATACATTATATCTTAATAATTTCGAGTAAATAAACTGCAATTCTTTGTTTTCATGACAATCTTCGAAAATTCAAAAGTTTTCAAATTTTATTTATAACTTTAACGAAAAAATAAACGATTTAAATTAGGGGGAGGTATTCTTAGATAATTAACGGATAAAATAAGGAATCACTAAATAAGGAAAATAGTGTGGAATAATGTCTGTTGAAACTAGGATTTGTCGGAAAAAATCAGGAAAATTCTGTTTTTACCCCTTAAACATGCTCCTGGATGGCCTATTCGGTATTCATTTTAAAGTGTGATTATCCTTTTATAAGATAGTATTAAAAAATTGGGAAAAATAGATAGGAAAAAATACTGAATGATTCAAATGTACCGATGTCGAGGGCAAAAGAAGTAAAAAAACTTTTTTCTTTCAGATGTCGTTAGACCAAATGGCGTTACAAGAACAAGTGTCATTAGTATCAGATTTAGAAATAGAGAGAAACCACCTAAAAGATCAGTTGGCTGAATTAACATCTAGGTTAGAAAGTGTAGAAAGTATGGGAGGTGCATCGTCTAATTTGCTGTATAAGAGGTAAGAATCTAATTTAGAAGAAACTAATTTTTTTTATGGGTATATACAGGGTTATGATAAAGAAACGGATCACCGTTATACAGGGTGTTACAGAAATATGTTAAGAAATTTTAGGAGCAAATTTTACATCTAAAAATATGAAAATAAGTTTATATAAACATGGATTCTTAAACGCTTCTTTCTCGAGATACAGGGTGTTAATTTTTTTTTTCTATTTAGATTGAGAGCATGTATCGAAACATGAGGAATAAAATTGTCAATAACATTTTCAATTTTACTGTGCTGTTAATACGTCCAAATTTCCAGAATTTTGATTTTGCTTGAAGTTATAAGCTAAGTTTTAACACTCCCTATTCTTAACCTCCATAGTTTCAGAAATATTGCGATGTTTGTATAAATCGATGTATTATTCCACAAAAAGTACTTGTTAGAGAAAAAAATTTCGGGAAAAAAGAGAATAGGGAATATTCATATAACCCAAACTCCAATAAATCAGATATATTTTTATATTTCTTACATAAATTAAATATTCGTGGTGATTGTTTTTAGCAATTTATTTTGGTCTTTATTAACAAAAAAGAAGAATTGTCTACTGCAAATTTTCAAGCGAATTTCTAAACTTGTAAAACGTGATCCCATTGGCTGTGATGTCGAAAGTGTTATAATAAGTACATGGCGAATTTCAGTATTGTAGGGTCATCGAAAAATCAGTAAAAATGGCATTTAATGCGTAAGGTTCCTAAAATCTTATTTATGGATATTTCAAGCCGAAATCGATCCAGGAACTTTACAGTTTTACAACAAAAACTGTCATTTTTGCGAAATTTTAATAATTTCGACGTAAATAAACTGCAATTCTTTATTTTCAATGGCAGTGGTCGAAAATTTAAAAGTTTCAAATTTTGCACTGCCCTATGCAAATAAACCTATTTATTTTTAACTTAAACGAAAAAATAAGTGATTTAAATTAGTGGGAGGTATTTTTACATAATTAGCGGGTAAAATAAACCTAAAAAGAATCACTAAATAGGTAAAATAAAGTAGAATTGGCAGTTAGAATAGGATTTGTCGGAAAAAATCAAGAAAATTCAGTATTTATCCCTTCTAACGCTTCTGGATGACCCATGTATTCATTCCTAGATAGCGTTGAACAATTTTAAAAAATAGATAGGAAAAAATACGGAGTGATTTAAAGGTACCGTTGTCGAGTGCAAAAAAAGTCAAAAAATAGAAATTGAATTGGCTCTGACTGTTCGAGAAAAATAAACCTGTTCGACTTTCGGTTACGCTTTACGTTATTTTTGCTAATCTCTTGACGTCACTGTTCACTTCCTGACGTTACCTTTCACTGAGGGCAAATGGCTACTTTTTAAATTGTAATAAATTATACCGAAAAGTAAAAAGTTTTCTAGCTAAATTATCCTACCCAGTAATTTTTTGAAAATAATTTTTTTGAGTTATGCAATAAAAAAAATACGTGTATATTCCTTATTCCGATTCCTGATCCTAAAATAAATTTCGGATATACAAGGTTGGCAAAAAGTTATGTCTGACCAATGTTATTTTCTTTTATAAAGAATACTCTTTTTTGTTAGAGACATTATAGAGATCGCACGATATGACTTTATTTTGCCGATACGATATATCGGCCGATACCGATATTTATATGCCGATATACCGATACCGATATATTGTATCGGCAAAGACATTCGTACATGTTTCAATGTTTAGTTTTTATCAGGGTTGGAAAAAGTCATGACTTTTATAAAAAAAAGTCAAAGCTTAAATCATGTGAATTAATTATTCATGCCAACCCTGGTTTTTATAACGTCGAATATAAATAAAAAAATACAAAATACGGTTCTGAACCTCCAATTCGCTAAGTCCTGTACGTGTTCCGTATCAATTTCCGTTTTTCGTTCATGCGTTTTCTGTTCGGGCGAAAACGAAAATCGGGGAAGTCCCGGTTTCTCATTCCGTCACGCGGTATAACGTTTCTGATTGGTGAAGATTCGGGGAAGTCCCTGTTTAATTTTTTCAGTATTGCTTTGTGAAATTCTTAATTTATTTCCCCGGAAAAAGGCCTCTGTTATACTACAGTTATGTTATAAATGATTAGATATTATTAGTGATATTGGAAGAGGCACAAAAATGTATTTTATTTTATTATATTTACGAGTATTACCTTTCGTAGGTATATGCACTAGGAATCCAAAATTCTTCGTTTTATATGTGCCAATATATCGGCAAGCTTCCTGCCGATACGATACGATACCGATAATCGGCAACAGCCGCCGATATGCCGATATAACGATATCAATATCGGTATCGTGCGATCTCTAGTTTATTAATGTTTTCACTTTTTTTAAAATAAGTACTTTACAAATTAAATGATTAAGTAATTATATGTAATTTTGTTTGCGTTACATTTCCAGATCGGAACTTAAAGTGAAAGAGCTAGAATCAAAACTAGAATTAGAACAAACCACTAGGTCTAGATTAGAAGTACAAATTACTAGGTTAAAAGAAACTGTCGAAAAAGTACAGGCGGACGTTGCCGCTTCTAAGGTCAAAGAACAACAGGCTCAAGACCAAGTTAGAAAATTACAGAGACAACTTAGGTAAGTTTTAGAACAGCTGGAATTCTGTAATAGCTAGAAACTTTTCTTGTTGCTTGGGTTTTCGAAAACGCATATTTTTTTGAGCTTGTTCTCAAGGTCCTTATCATTTTCTTCGCAGGGAGGTCAAAGAAGAACTTAACAAAAGCTTGGCGAAAGAATCCGAAGTGATAATAAAGAAAAAGGAACTAGAAAAACGTTGCGAAGTGCTCGAAGCCGAAGCTTCCACTTGTAGAACGGACTTAAGACTGGCACTAAAGAGAATAGAAGACCTTCAGTCGGCCATACAGGGTGAATTAGAAGATAGCATTTCAAATGAATCAGATAGCGAAGGAGATAGTTACGGCTCGGACGAATCAGTAAATACATTTTTAGCAAATCATAAATTAGGATCACCAAGTAAAACTGAAAAAATTTCCTTAGGGAATGATATTAGAAGGTAAGAAGTGTTGTTTAACTTATTATTACAGGGTATTCAATTTTTATTTTATGGGTTTTACATATTAGTGTATACTTTTAATGCTTTTTTAAACAAATACAAATTTAATAGATCCAGAATATATCGTCTATAAAAATGTCCACAGCCTTATTAATTTAATTACCTACCATAAATCTAATATATTTTTCGATAATATCTTAAGAAACATCCAACCTAAACATTCTAGAAATCTTCCCTCAGATGATGTAGAGAAGAACAGATAAAACTATTAATTCGTACAGCTTGTCAAATATAGCTTTGCCTCTAGTTAGCTCCGCCCTCTAAAAGCGCAGTAGACCGGTTGCATTGGTAGGGTAGGTACAGTACGTAACAAAAGTGAATGGTTTTTTTAATTCATTTATGTTTTAACTGTCGTGACGTGCATTTTAGTATGAACTTCGTGTCTAAAGTAAAAGGCAAAGTGTTGACTGGGCAAAATCGTGAAATTTGGGCAAATATTATTCATTTTATGCTTCAAGAAGCTAAAGCAAATAAACTCATTAAGGATCAAGGGCGGTCCTACGAGGTGGGTGGGGGACAAGCTGTAAATCTTTCTATCGCCACGCGACATCTATTCTCCGCTATATAATCTAATTCTCGAAAAAAATTTGCTTGGGTTTGCTTGGTTTTTCTGGAAAGAGATGATTGGTAGCAAACTGCAAGAGTACCTAAGGAAGAATGTAGTCTACAATCCTGACATAATTTTTCCGTCTTTGGTGAAGGTTATCCTTTTTCCAGGCTATCAAGCACCAGCCGTTCTAGCACCTCTAGTAACTTAGGCAAAGACTCCTCATACGCATGAGTAAAGGAGACACTCTGCAAAACGATCTCGATGACGTTCTGCAGACGGGAAGTCACCACGGAGGACAGTGTCATTGTTGAATTTGTCTAGAAATAAAAAGAAGCGAAAAATGACGTTTAGGGAGATCTCCTGAAATTTGTTACCATTTTTTGTAGTTCTTTATCAGACAATCTAGGTAAAACTCTGTAAGGCCAGCGTACTGTATTATTTACTAACTCACAATATTAAAAAGTTGTTAAATGGTATATTACTGACGCTTACAGAGTTTTCCTTGCGTCTTTTTAGAGACAATTTTTTATATTATTTTATATCCGTATATTCAAACCTATTCCTATTTCAGCAATATAGGGAGGTAATCAACGAAGATATATTATAACAGTATAGCCGCTAGAATTATTCATACATGGTAAGAAAAGCTAATAGATATTTACAGAACGGGCTTACAGTTTTACTTACAATATTGACGTTAATAGTAAACAACTAATGTAGTTATATATACAGGGCGAGTTTTTTTTTAGTGTTACAAAGCGATATCTCGAAAACGGTTTGAAATATTTTTGAGAAGTTGTTCGAAATGTCCCCCTTCAGCTTCCAAACACTCTCTCACTCTTTTTCTAAAAGAATTTCGTACGTGCTGTAATATTTCAGGTGTCACTAATAAGCAGGCAAAGCAGATTCGGTCTTTCATATCATCTAAAGTTGTAGGTGCAGTCGCCATCACTTTGTTCTTTATAAAACCCACAAGAAAAAGTCAAGAGGGGTCAAATCCGGAGACCTTGCAGGCCAGTTGACCGGACCAGCTTGTCCACACTAGTGCAGCTTATCTATAGTTCTTTCTGCCCTTCCCCAAAATTAACAATATATCAACTTGCAGATTAAAATTCGCTTCCATTTTTAATTGAGCAATAAACTGAGAAATAATCGTTAAAGCGTCGAAAATCTTAAATGACTTAAGTAAAAATAACGCATTTCCATGGAAACGAATAATTCTGAAATAAGTAAACTTGATTTATTGGTAAAATTTGTTTATTTTCTAAACTCAATCAAAATTTAGTAATAAACATAATTCCCTAACTGAAACATCCCATTTAAAATTTCAAAATTACCCTGCACCCCTCAAAATAAAGGGAGGGGTACATATCAAAAATATGTCCCCCAATCTGCCTATTAACTGACCAAAATTTCATGAAAATATTTTAGACCATTTTTGAGATTTCGCCTTGTAACACTTTAAAAAGCTCACCCTGTAGAAAGCGGTTATGGAAGGTTTGTATTGCTTTTCAGGAAATGATCATTTTACAGTTTTCAATAAACACTTGTCAATAAGACGAAACTCCTTCTGTTGGCAGCCGTATGATACTAAAGATTTTTATTAAAATTTATTCTAATAATTCTCATTACATGTTTTTTTTAAATATAAAACGAAGATATTGCGACGATCAAGAAAAAGGTACAAACAAAGCCTAGCCAAGAAAAGCGCGTCCCCCACAAAGAAACAGCGTTCAGTCCTCCGTCCGTTTGCTCGGCGTCTTGGTGGCGGAGGCGTTTCACTTTTCGTCACGCCCTTGTAAATTTACTCTATCGCGGCTAAAGAAGTTTCACTTTAAAAAATATTACATAATTTACAGGGGTGGGTTGCGTCCATAAAAATAATTATATTTTTTGTTATAAAACGTCACTTTACTGAATTGTTATTACAAGCTTATGATAACCATTTCTTTAAGCGAAATAGAGGTCACTAGTGACAGTAATATCAAAACTTTTTCTAGACATATTACCTAAGCTAAATGTTGTGATAAGACTGAGTTAGGACACTAGAAAGGAATAGTTAATTTATTTGTTGATTTTAATATAATTTACTATTACGAAATCAAAATGGAATCGTAGAGGAGCGCTTTTTTAAAGTTTCCGATAGATGGAGCCTTATAAATTGTTAGCAAATTGTTCTTTGTTGAAAACAAAAATAGACACAAAAGGTTTTATTGATTAATTTTATTTAGTTCAGTTGTATATAGCTTATTGTATTTTCCTTTTCTGTAATTTTTGTGAATAACTTAGGAGAGTAACAATATATTCGTAATTTTTATATAATACTATTGTACCTATTATAAAAGTAATATAATACATAAAATGTACGATATAAGTTTAATGTTGTGAAATATAATAATTGTTTATAGAATTATCTCTGACGTTTTATTGGGGTGCTACAAATTGGGGTCTGTAGGTATGTGTGTGCGTTTGAACCAGTGGCGGTTGCTGAAATTCTAAAGTTGTATATCTCTGTTACAACTAACGGGACCCATGCCAAGATTAGGTTTTTTAATAGTGAGCCTACTAGGAATGTTTTGGTAAAGAAAAAAGATTATAATTTGCGAAAGAAGTTGACTTTTTGCGGAGCCCCCCTGGGAACAAAAAGAGCACGTTTTTGGGTATTTTATTTTTCATTTTCATGAAACCCAACCTAAAAAAAAATTTTACATCATTTTGTCGAAACGTTTTAAAGTTATGAGAAATGTGTTAATAGAAAGTTATAGTAATTGATTTTTTTTTAAATTATATTTTAGGTTTAAAAAAATTCAAAAGACTATAACGTTCTACCAACACATTTTTTTCTCTTCACATTTAAAAATAATTGTCAAAATGATGTAAAATTTGTTCAGAAAAAATAATAAATAAAATACTTAATTAAACGTGTTCATTTTTTCCTGGGGGGGGGGGGGGGGCTCCTCAAAAATTCAACGTTTTCTCGCAAATAATTTTTTTAAGAAAATATTCCTAGTAGGCTCACTATTAAAAAACCCGAACTTGGCAAGTAGTAACAGATATATACAACTTTAAAATTTCACCAGCCGCCACTGATGGTGTTTGAACTGCACATAACAGGGGCTTTATTCTCAAAGCTAACCATAATATTTTCCCAAAAGATAGCTTACTGAGTTTTACTAGTGGGTATCTTTGTAGTAAATAATTCTTTACCTAATTTGTTGAATGCAGAAAAAAATCTTTTTTGTGGTCCCCTGTACACGGACTGCAATTTTGGTAGCACCCTGTACATCCTCTTAATAATTCCCAAACTAATATAGTAACTGACACCACAAAATCGTACAGCTAGATTCACTAATGCTAAGACCAGTTTAATTTGGTTGGGTTGGTAGGGTTAAATTGACAGGTTTTAAGAATAAGACATCTAAATTTTATACTATGAATTTATTTCACAAATTCATGAAGAATAGGGAAATTTAAGTATATGTTGTCCACGATAAAATAACTAAATTAATTTTAGCAACTAAATCCCAAGATAAAAATCACTTGGAAACCAAATAATACTCGTGCGTTTTTAATGACGATTTGTTAACAAAGACAGAACGAAAACTTGTCAAAACCTAACTGATCAACTATACTCGATTTGAAATTGGTTGATAGTAATAAATCATTTTTAGCAGCCGATTCCATAGGCGCACCTACCTGACGTGCCGGTTTGAACCCTATTTACTTATCCGAATAATTTAGTAATCATTATTGTCATAACAGGTAAAAATAATTATGCCGAGAATTCCGGGAACAATTAATACACAATGTTACTTTTCAGGTAGTTACGAAAAATTAGGTACCTCTACTTATTGGTATAAAACTGTGAGTCATTTTAAGAGCGAACAAACCTAATGCGAGTATTCTAGGACACACATTTGGGTAATTTTTGAAAATGGAGAGTCTTTCAGGATTTATTCCAGTTAAGCGAGCTGCGAAATCAGCGCTAAGCATTAGTGAAAAGATTATTGTGCTTAATGTATTTAATGCACTTAGATATCAAAAAAGTGCAATAAGTATCGATTCTGCAGTGGAACTTTGTTCAAAGATGACAGGTATTGGAAAAGCAACCATCTACAGGCTGATGCGGGAAGAAAAGACAGGAACCGTGACGCCACCAAAACCATCTCCAGGAAGGCGAACAATACCGATCGATGAGGACGAAAAGGCCATCATAAGACGAAAGGTGCATTCATTCTATTTCAATAAGGAGATCCCTACTTTGGATAGAGTTTTAGGGGCAGTAAAAGAAGACTTTCCTGCAATCAAGAGAGATAAACTATGGAAAGTTCTAAGAGAAATGAATTTTAGATGGGAAAAACATAGTCGGAAGTCTCATTTGCTCGAAAAAGATGAAATAGTATGTTGGAGACGTAATTATTTGAGAAAAATAAGAAAATTTCGCAATGAAAACAAAACAATTTTCTATTTGGACGAAACATGGCTGAACGAAGGCTACACAGTTGGAAAAATATGGACAGACAAAAATGTGACTTCTCACCGGCAAGCATTTTTAGACGGTCTATCAACAGGAATAAATCCGCCCTCTGGAAAAGGAAAACGATTAATTATAACTCACATCGGTAGCTCCAATGGATTTTTAGAAGGTGGACTATTATCATTCCAATCAGTTCGTACAGGCGATTACCACGAGGATATGAATGCTGATGTTTTTGAGGAGTATTTCGAACAAATGATAGAGCTGATTCCACCTGGCTCCGTCATTGTGTTAGATAACGCTCCGTATCACTCCAGAAGATTGGAGAAGATGCCTACAACTGCTTGGCGAAAAGCAAAAATTATCGAGTGGCTTGTGGAGAAACAAATACAATTTGAGGACAATATGGTTAAAAAGGAGTTGCTATCAATTGTAAACACCCATAAACATCGGTTTCAAAAATATGTTGTTGACGAAATGGCCAAAAAACAAAATATAATAGTGCTTCGGCTCCCCCCCTACCATTGCGAATTAAATCCGATCGAACTGGTATGGGCTCATGTGAAAGGTTATGTGGCTAGAAAAAATACCACTTATAAAATGAGTGATGTTCAAAAACTCTTTGAAGAAGCGCTTCAAGAAGTCAACGCGGGGAAGTGGCAAAGATGTATAGAGCATGTACTAAAGGAGGAGGAAAAAATGTGGCAATTGGATAGTTTACTGGAGAAAACGGTCGAACCACTTATTATCAATTTAGGGGAAGAAGACAGTCCCTCAGATATTTCATTTTCTGATGATGATTAATTTAAAGCGAAGAACTGTAATGACTTACTATAAATTTTATAGAATTTCAAATAGAAACATTTTTCCAAATTTACTTGTTTATTAGTTGCTTTATTGTTATTAGTATTATATTTATTCAAATACAAGGGTAACAAATTATGCCACACATCCGAATGTTCACTAAATTATATAATTATTGTGTTTAATATAAACTTAAACCCACCCGAAAGCACGTGCATGAGTGCAAAACATCACAGGTAGAATACTACCGCTTATTGTTCGAGCCTCGGGTTAAGCTTTGTATTCGACGCCCTTATCAGATCTATAGGAATGGAAAGTTTAATAAATGCAAAAGGGTCTAGACTTTCAATGTATATACTATTTAAAACTTGGCAATTTAGGTGGACCACTCTGTGTACGTGTTTGACGGATTTTAATGATTTATTACTATCAACCAATTTCAAATCGAGTATAGAAGGTTAATTTTAAATCTGTATTAATTTCAAGTATTATAAACCTTTGTGAATCCCGAAGTTAATTTTTAACATTGATATCACGTACAATTTCAAAGGCATAAAAAATTGCTACATAACACTTTTTAATACCTATGCAATAAAACTAATATATTGGTGACATCAAAATATATACAGTGTGATCCTATTTTAAAATGTATTTGGGCCGCACTGTATATGTACTATCTTGTGAAAATTAAATGTCGGTCAGCGAACGCTGCCGCTGGATCGAGTTAAACCGACAATATCGCTTGGTGCTTATCTCTGCCGTCCGATGTTTCAGAACAGAATAGAGCGATGTTGCCGATTTAGCTTGATCCAGCCTTCGGACACTGATATTTAAGTTTTACATGATCGTACATATACAGGGTGTTCAAAAAGTCTTAGTATGGGCAAATATCTTTGCTATTAGTAAAGATAGAGACACCAAATTGTAGGCGTATCTTATTGGTTAATAAATCTTACTTTTTTTTTATCTAATTTAACTTTTTCAACCCCCTTGAGGAGTGATGCTAGGAAGTTGAGGTCAAAAATTTTAAATGCAACTCTATGCCGTACAAAAAGAGACATTTTACTGCAAACCCGAGGTCCGTATCCTAATTCGTTTTTAAATGACAAGCATACAAAAATTTAAATATTTTTTTTCCCTTATTACTTTAAAAGTTGTTCAAAATGACCACCATGAAGTATAAGGTCGATTTTGAAAGTCGCTTCTGTCTGTATGTTCTGTATGTATGTCGCTGGGCGTAACTCATTCAAGCTTTCGGACTTTGTTAGGTATACTCATTCTTAAGTATCCCCAAAAGAAAGAATCAAGAGCAGCAAGGTCCGAAGAACGAGGTGGCCATTTAATAAATCTACGTCGCTCTGGGAAGGGATGGGAATTCCCGTAGCGACTTCTGGGCAGACGTTAACAATTCTTTGGCATAACTCATCGAAATTTTCGGATTTTGTTAGTTATGCTCGATTTTTAAGTATTCCCAAAAGTAAAAATCAAGAGAAGCAAGGTCCGAAAAACGGTGTGGCCATTCAATATAAATCCACGCCGCCCTATCCAGCGCTCCGGGAATTCCCATCCCTTCCCGGAACGCTGGATTGAGCGACGTAGATTTATTAAATGGCCACCTCGTTCTCCGGACCTTGCTCCTCTTGATTTTTTTCCTTTGATGATAATTAAAAGAACGAGTATACCTAATAAAGCCCAAAAATTTGGTTGAGTTACGCCAAAGAATTATCAACATTAAAATGATTTATTAAGCAATAAAAGACACCTAAAATTTGGACTCCCTATCTTTACTAATAGGCTCATTACTCGGCTCATTGAGCTAAGATCAAAGTGTAGTATCTGTTCTTATCAGCTTAATATCTGATAAGCCCCGCATGCGGGGCTAGAATATTAAACTGATTTTTTTACACACGTTGGAACGTGAAGCTTGCTTCGGTTCCAAGTTCCAACAAGGGTTGGCCTGACATATTGCAGTGTCGTTAGGATCGGCCCTATTTCAGAAAATGCAAACACAATTTTTAGTTCAGTTGTAAGAGTAGGGATTATGAATCTTAAAAAGTGATAGAAAAAGTATTAAAAGGTGGTGGGCAGCCCAGATAAATAAACCGATCAAAATCGGTAAATTTTAAAATTAGTGATTTTCTTATTTTAAGGTTTAATTTTAATATAAAGTTTAAGTTCATTAAATATTTTTTTAAGTTTAAAAAAATTAAACGTGGGGAGAGAGAGAGAGATATGAAGTTAATTCATTAAAATTAATAGTAAAATCTTTGTTAATAATTCAATATCATTTGAGTAAGAAGAAATATTTTTCGTTGTTTTTTTTTAACAAATATAAATTGATTTGGATAAATATGATAATAAACATATTTTCAATTAATCCGCGCAAATTTATTTTAGTCATACATATGTCTATTTTAAAATTTTTAGTGCGTCCGGGATTACGGACGAAATGTTCAGGGTTTTTATTCAGGAATTTTAGTTTATCTAAATTTCTGACGGCAAGCCTAATTGTAGAATTTCAATCTTCAGAATGTTGAATTTTCAGTTGAAATTCAGTAGAAATAAAATAAATTTAAAGGTTAGGTGCCGCCCTCTATGGGTTTTAAGGTTATTGTTGGTAGAGAAGGTTGTAAACCGAAGTTAATTAGTTTTAGGGTAGATGTCGCCAGCGTGTTGTTGCCATGAATGTATTTATAATAACAAGTGAAGAAGCAGTACAAAAATAAAGTAGAAGTTATTTCGTGTTCTGAAAAAAGGTGTTTTATTTACCCTTTAAAGTAAAAGTAAAACCAAAAAGCCAGATTATCCAACACAGAAAGGCGTCAGTAGATGGCGCCTGCTGAAACTTATTGCCACGAAAACACGATTTAAACAGCTTATAATCTAGCCAGTGAAATGTCCAAGTTATCGCTTCTCGGCTCATTGAGCTAAGATCAAAGTGTAGTATCTGTTCTTATCAGCTTAATATCTGATAAGCCCCGCATGCGGGGCTAGAATATTAAACTGATTTTTTTACACACGTTGGAACGTGAAGCTTGCTTCGGTTCCAACAAGGGTTGGCCTGACATTGCAGTGTCGTTAGGATCGGCCCATTTCAGAAAATGCAAACATAATTTTTAGTTCTTTAATTATAATAATCCATCTTTATTAACAAAATATGTTTTTTTAGTTGTAATAACCTATGTTTTATTTTGGTTTTCTTTAGGAATGGCTGATTATGTTTTTGTGTTATATTTTGTATTTAAATAAATTATTTTGTTACTAGAAATGTTTTTAGTTATAATAAGGATATTTTTCTACAATTACAGTAGAAAGAAGGCTTTTTCGCTGAGATGACCGATATTTTGCGCTTTCGAGCAAGAAATTTCAAATTATTCAATGAACTTAAATTATATTAAAATCAAACCCAAGCAAACCATCGCATTTGAACGTACCACCGAAAACTGATGTTTTCATCTTTTTTCAGGGTTATCAAAGCTATTTAAAAAAATTAAATATTACCACTAAGAAGATATCGTTTTTAGAACTTGCAAGAAGATTATACGGCTAGAAGAATTTGAATAAAGCCGCTTAACCTAAAAAAAATTAGTAAAATCAGGTTTTCTTTTCAAACTATTGATCTAGGATTTTCATTTTGGGCTTAAATTACTTGGGCCACGCCATTTTAACCAAATCTGAAAAAAATGGAAAAATTCATTGTCAATGAGAAGTATCAACATTTTGAAGGATATCAACTTTTTTTTTTTGATGCTAACATATTTCAAAATTAAACCAGAAAAAGTAAATACCAGAAAGTTACTTGGGAATTTATCAAATAATGTTTATCAAGCAACACTCTTTGCTTCAGGCAAAACAGAAGAGGAAGTGACCATCCTCCGTAAGCAAAAGATTGACTGTGAAAGGCGTCTCCAGGATCAGGAGGAGGAGTTGGACGAATTGGCCGGTCAAGTCCAACTCCTAGAACAAGCTAAATTAAGGTTGGAAATGACTCTGGAATCGATGAGAAAGGAGGCTAAGAAGGAGGCACTGATGAGGGAGGAAGAGCTGGAAGAAGCTAGGTGTAACGCTCAAAAGAAAGTTAAAGGTAATAATAATTTATAGCGGCAATGCTGACGTTTCATTATGTATATAGAGTACAATAAAATAAATTAAAATCTGAATATTTCGCATTTATAACCAGTATTCTTTTCATTTTAGCTTTAGAACAACAACTAGAAAACGAACACGAAGAGCGAACAATGCTTCTGAGAGAGAAACACGAACTGGACAGAAGACTGCAAGCGGCTGCGGACGCGGAACGGCAAGACAGAGCCGGAGACGAAGCTCTGCTTCAAAGGTTGAAGAGAGACTTGAAGAGGACGAAAGCTTTGCTTAGAGATACGCAAGCACAGTTAGAGAGGCAGAAGGCAGAAACACCAGGTATTATTTTTTAATTATTGATTTGGTTACACTGTTAATATAAACCTTACTCTCACTTGGAGCTGATTATACTCGTTTCAGAAAGCTTTTTTTTAAATATGTTTTAAATTAAAGTTAATAAATAACACCGTTTTTAAACAGAAATCGCAAAATCTCTAAATGGAATGGTGGATGAATGATCACTAAAATTACAATTTTTTTTACAGGTAAAAACGTAATACGACAACTTCGAAACCAACTGGAAGACTTGGAGTGCGCGCGTGCAATTGCAATTAAAACGAAACAGAGCTTGGAGCAAGAACTGTCAGAAACGCAGGCCCTACTGGATGAAGCTCACAGACACAAATCTGATGCTGAAGACAGGGCGAACGCTATGCTTAGGGAAAAATCCGAAATTCAGACGCAGTTGGAAGAGAACGAAGAAGAGCTGGCCGAAGTGATGAAGAAGTACAAGGCGGCTGTGCAGCAAGTAAGTGACAATTACATCTGTCAGGTGACGACACAGATTACATCTGTCAGGTGACGGTTGTCAACTGACGAAAAATCTGTCAACTGGTATGTCAAATACCGAGAACTTTGTGAACTGACAATATAATAAATATGAAATATATTTTTTTATATTATCTACGTAAATTAAATGTTTATGGCGGTTGCTGTTATCCCTTTATTTTGGTCTATATTAACAAAAAAAGATTTTTTATTTTCGCGCGAATTTCGAAACATGCAAAACATGATCCCATTGGATGTGTCGTCAAAAGTGTTTTTATGACTCGTAATGAGTACATGGCGAATTCCAGTGTTGTAGGGTCATCGAAAAATCAATAAAAATGGCATTTAATGCGTAACTCATCCAAAAATAATCCCTGCGTTTAAAGAAGAAGGTTCCTAAAAATCTTATTTATGCATATTTCAAGCCGAAATCGGTCCAGGAACCTTTCAATTTTGCATCAAAAACTGGCCTTTTTTGCGAAATTTTGATACATTATATCTTAATAATTTCGAGTAAATAAACTGCAATTCTTTGTTTTCATGACAATCTTCGAAAATTCCTAAGATCAGAATTAACAACCGGCCCTTAGACTTTCCGGATACCCTGAATATCTATAAATATGTAAGGAATTTTTGAGTTCGTTTTCACAAAAAAAAAATCCTACACTAGTACTAAATGTATTAAAATTTTGTATAGATTTTCGAAAATCTGCATGATTATTAAATTAAATGCTATAAGAAATAAACTACTGAAAGAATCATTCGGGATTTAGTGTTTATCATTTCTTTTTCCAAACACTTGAAATGTGATAGCACGCGTAAGGATATATTATTATATGGTATTATTATTATCAACATAGTTAACGCCAAGCGTTAACTGAATTGATTATTACTTAATAAATATCGCAGAAAAATAATCTTCCCACATTTTTAATTAATAAAAGCCGAAAATATACATGAATAGCGAACATCTATTTCGTCAGAGGCCTCGCGTTTGGTATAATACCTTCGGCGGTGGACCTGAACTTGCAATTTAAAAACTTTTCTTTGTTATGGTGAAGAAATAGAAGTTACTCACAGGAAATAAAAATATTCATAGAAATTACTCACAGGAAATAGGGGTTTTGTGTATTGCAAATGATGTGGGCGCACTTTTGATAAGCGCGAAAATCTGAGTAAAATTAGTTTTATTATTCTGTTTAGGAGCTTCGTAAATATTTTATTTTGGAAAAATTAGCTTTAAAGGTAAGTACTATTTTTCTTAGAAAACAACTTTATTGTATAATACTTTTAATTAATTACATCTGAGAGAATAAATTATTTTTAAAGGGTCTTAAATAAGAATATGGTGGGATTTTTTTTAAATCGAAAATATCCAGGTAATATTTGAGTTTTATATAAGTTGATTATGGAATTGTGCATCGAAATGACAGCCATCCTGTGTGTATAATTCTTATTTCTTGTAGATTGACAACAAAATGTCTGATAAAAAATCACCAACGACGACAAGTAACGTGCAAGAAGCCCAGAAACAAGTAGACGATGTCGTTGTTGTCATGAAAGATAATTTGGTAAAAATTATGCAAAGGGGCGAAAATCTAAATGAGTTAGACAATAGGGCTTCACACCTCGAGGAAGAGGGCCAAATGTTTCAAAAAACCGCGCAGAAATTAAAAAAGAAATATTGGTGGCAAAATTTGAAGATGAAGCTTATAATGGGGGGCATTGGATTGGGCGTTGTTTTATTAATCATTATTATACGTAAGTACGAGTATAGGCCAAAGTAAAAGTGTGTCTTCAAAGGTAAAACTACAGGTTTTAATAGGTACCTATAATAATAAGGATTCGACTTGTCTGTGTCTGTCAGCATAGAAAATACTTTCCTCGTCCATTTCACTCTGAGGTGTTTCATCTGATATGTCTCAGTGTACGACAAACATTTTCCCTTTTGGGTAGGTAAATAAAATTTGGGTACCTATATACCCGAGTAAATACCCAATTTTTATTTACCTACCTGCTGATGGGTATTTACCGTTACCCCCTATTTCGGTGGTAACGTACCTATTTACCCATCCCGCATCCCTATGTGTACGCCCAAAATTGCTGCAATTTTGATGCAACTGAGGTATTGCCACTACAAAGTTGCACCACGAGAACCGGGCATAAGATATAATGGATACCGTCACATATCAATTCTTAATAAAATTGTTGTGTGCAACTGTGCAACCAATAAGTGTATTGATTTGACTTGACCCCCCAGAGTTATATATTTTTTTCTTTTAGTTTGTTCACAAAATTAGGACTAATTTGGTTGGAATAATGACCTAACCCCAGTAAGAAGAATGGTCAGCATTAATTTTGCCTTTTAATGAATAAATTTATAATTAAGTGAATTAAATGTTTATTCAAGTTATGACGTACTTTTAATTATTATTTATTTTTTGTATTACATTTCCTCTAATTTTAGGGAAATATTAAATAGAAATTTTGACGCTTTAAACGTAAACAGCCATTCTCCAACGCTAGTGCGATCTAATTTGACAACCAAAAGTTTTAAACTGACAAGTGTAAGAATGAGACAACTAAGTTTTATACCATGAATTTATTTCTTAGTTTCTTTGCAAATTAATAAAGAAAAGGCAATTTTAGTGTGTACTTTCGACAATAGTAGAACAAAATTCATTACAGCAACTCATTTCAAGATGAAAATCATTTGGAAACCAAGCACATCGCTGCCTATCAGAATAATTCACAAGTCTTTAATAAAAACTTATTAACAATGGCAGGTCAAGAACCTGTCAGAACATAACTGATCAACTATAAGATCTTAATTTAAACCAGTACTAAATCTTAAAAAAACCTTAATAATTCTGAACGTAAGAACTTTAAAATTTGAATATTTTAAATTTCCCGCAAGCCAAGAAGTATTTGGCACGCCACTGAGCAAGTGGCAAGTAGGTCGAATGTTGCTGGGATCTGTTAACGATGCGGGTTTCCTCCACACGTAATATGCTGCTTTAGCTACGACGAATGTTGCGGATTATTGTAATGTAAAAGAAGGAAATGCAAGAACTTTTGAATCGAGAGCCTCGAAATAGGATTACGCATGCCTGCGAATGTCGCAAAAAACAAGGGGTGCAAAAAATGAGAAATGAGCAAAGGGATATTTTTAGTGCAAATATTGAAATAGTTTGTGTGTGATTTAACTTGTTTAATTAAAAATTCGGGATTATCTACTTTGTCAGGTATGTAGAAGTAATAAATTTTTGCGTTAGTAATAGAAGTCCGTTAGGATAAGGTAATATTTCACTTCTGATAATTCCCCAAATTTAGGTCATTAAAAAAAGGGGTGGCCCTTATTTAAACGGGTGAAACAGGTAAACGTTTTTTAAATATGGTAACTTTAGTTATGATTTTTACTATTTTATTTTGTTTTCTGTCATAAACTACAATAGTATATGGTATATTTTTGTTTAAATTATTAAAATCATTTCACATCGTGGAACAAAAACTTAAACATGAGCAGTGCAAATCATGGCAAAAATTATGTTTAAAGTTTATAGCCTAAAGTTTACCATAACCAACACTAATAAATCAAACTGTGTTTGGTATTACAAATGTACAGCTATTGACAATTTAAACTTTCAGGTCTAGATGGAAACACAGTGCATTTCTAAAAGTTAGAGTTGTCAATAGCTGTACCTATGTGTTCACTTGCAAAATGAAGCTACATTTAAAAGAAACAATTAATTAGTAGTCCACTATCTGCTTAGTAGGTAAATTTAAATGTTAAGGATGACTCTTGAGAAATTTTTTCAAATCACCATATATTTGTTTTTTGTAACCTTGTTTACACAGTTTTGGTAATTATTCGGATTAATGGATGCACCGAATTTTTTGATGAAATTTTGCACAGACCCTAATTTTGGGTCGTAGAACACGAATCCGAAGTCAGTTTTTGGCGGTCTCGAATGGTTTTTCCTAAAAAAAAAATAACTTTTAGGTTAGCTTTTTCAATGAATTTCGGCACTTTTACTTAAAGACATCTATACAAGTCATTACACACTATTTTTCTGAACCATATTTAGGCAAATTTATGTAAAAACACATTTATAAAACGGAGAAAATATCAAAAAACTGAAAGAAAATAAACACGCAATCCGTGGTACACATACCTACTCGAAATTTTTAATTGAAAGGCGCGATGTTGCCAAATTTACAAATCGCTTTTCCCACAAATTTTAACAGTTGGACAGAATCTGTGCAAAAAGTTGTATACACCCAAGCAAACCTGAGCAAAAAGGTGGTCAGGTTTGCTCAGTTTTCATTGATATAGATACATATACATATATCTATATCAATGAAAACTGAGCAAACCTGACCACCTTTTTGCTCAGGTTTGCTTGGGTTGGGTATACACCTTTTTGTTCAGGTGTTGGATTACTGATCAATAGGATTTTGGTTAGGTCTGATGTAGGTTAAAATTTAAAAATGTTGTTGACTAAGTTGGACAGAATACTAACTTTAGTTTGTTATGGTTAGCTTTTTTATTATTCCTAATTTACAACTTTTTCATGAAAAATAAGTAAACCTGGCAACGCCGGACACAGGAATATTGTTGACAGCTGGGAAAATAATGGCGGCTAGTAGCGAGTAAAATGGAATTTTCTACAGGAAAAGGCAATTTTCTTAGCTATTTTTGTCGAAATATGGTGTTTTGTGTGACGAAATAAAAATAAAAATTATAAGTTTACAGATATGTTTAAGTGAAAGTGTCGAAACTTAAATTAATCTATAAAAAAAGGTAACCTAAGTTAATTTTTTTTTTGAAAAACCATTCGAGACCGCCAAAAACTGACTCCGGATTCGTGTTCTACGACCCAAAATTAGGGTCTGTGCAAAATTTCATCAAAAAATTCGGTGCATCCATTAATCCGAATAATTACCCACAGTTTTTAACATTAAAAGTGGCAACTAAACCTATACCTACCTATCTAAATTTTGAGAAAAGTTCAAATAGATTACCACACACCAGAAAAAAATATTGTAGAAAAGAATGAATAATATTAAAAAATATACCAATCTAACTAAGCATAAGCTGGTTATTGAAAAGTTGGCATTGTGTAGTTGTGTTCTTTAAATTACCAGTAAAAACATTTTTTCAGTAACTGCCCCACAGAGATGGAGCCTCCTAGTCTAGAAACTGGGATGGAATTCCCTAAAAATCCTCTTCTTTGTCCGATCTGCCACGACTATTTTACAGAACCCTGTATTTTAAGTTGCTATCACACTTTTTGTGCTCGATGCTTAAGAGGAAGAGAGCAGGATAGAAGGCTTGTTTGCCCTTTTTGCAGGTAAGTGATTTCGTATTTCCATTTTAAATGTTAGTGTTCTGTTTTAGAGTCTTCTGAATAAACTAAAACTCGCGGTTCGCGGAAGGCTTCCCTGGCTATTTAATTTGCCCAGTTTCTCGCGTACCGCGTGCCGTACGTTGCTTGTAGGCGGGGTCAATATCCTACATGAAGGTGTAATAGGCGAACTACGGTCCTTGCAAAACGCGCTTCCAGGCCCAGGCCCTTTATACAAATAGAAGAAAATATTATGACATCGCGCAGGTAGGCGTGGCCATGTACGTCACGCTGTGAGTAATTCTGCCATATTTTGTAGACGAGACACATCTTTGTTAAGATCGCGTTTTAAATTTATTTTTTGGTGTTTTTATATCACCAATATTAACCAATAAGATACATCTAAAATTTGGTGTCTCTATCTTTACTAATAGTAAAGATCTTTGCCCATATTAAGACTTTTCTCAGAAACCCTGTATATATGTTTAGGGTAAGTTCTTGTAACCATAATTAGGTTTATTGCATAGACATGTAAGATTTCTATTGATTTCTTTTTGTTTTATTTTCGTTTCTAATATATGTTTTCCATTTTCTTAATGAACGCATTTTTTATAAAACTTTAATATTTTGGTAGCTTTACCCTTTGAGTAAAAAAAATGTTAATAACAGTATTTAGTAAAGGCGTTAGAAGCAGAAAAATGCAATACATAATATTTTGCCCAGCTAGCTTGATCTGATCGACACACTGTGTGACGGCGACTCGAGAGCAGTTGGTTGCAGTAAAAATGTTTGCGTTTACGTAACATTTCATGGACCTCACGCCCCTTACTAGTTTTGAACTATACAGGGTGCTGGTAAAGGTTAAAAACAGATAATGATCAATTTTGCAAAAGGCGCTTGGACACGGCGCTTTTATTTTAATATTTATTGTATTTTAGAATTATTTTCCAATATACAGGGTGTCTTAAAAAATAAGGACACGTGTTAGTTTTTATTTGTCAAATTAAACACCACTTTTGTCAATTTTCCAATGCAAAATGTGTTACATTTTTTGATTTCCGAGAAAATCGGGTTCAAATATTTTATATGTGCATGTCTTGAAATATTATGCATAGGAATATGATTGTCCTGATAGTTTGTAATTTTTGAAATATTACACTAATACATTTCTCTACTGCAGCTAAGAAAAAAATTGGAGAAAAAATGGGGTTAGGAATTTTTTTGAATAGGATTTTTAAAATTTTGTTTTTTTGTTTAAATTTCAAATATCCCTTAATTTATATAATACTTTAAATCACGTTCTCTGATATAAGGGCGGCCTTTCAAGATGTAAAATACGGCTCCAGTAGTGGATTTAAGCACTTCTAGCGTCGGAAATACAATTTTTATGTCTTGATCTCAGTATAAGCTTATAAAATAATCCCAAAATTTTTATTTACTTAACTTTAGCCCCGCAGTTACCCGAAACAAGATTCATTGAAACTATGTTTCAGTTGATTGCATCTAGCTCTTTAACCCCTACGTTTAAAATTGTTATCTAATAATAAGGATTATAATATATTTTTAGGCAGCCAACTATGCTTAAGGATGGCTCCTCTCTACCACCACCCGATGCCTTAATGAGACAACTGATAGATATTGCCAACAGCGAGAACCCGCCATGTTGCAATTGTGACAAGAGGGACAGAGCTAATATGTATTACTGCAACACTTGCGGTACTCTTTAAATACTGTCCATCCATATATTTTATTTTGTTTTATTTTATTTGGTATGTTTCTATGTTCTGTTAGATTTTTTCTCTATTTTTTATTGTTATTCATGATAGTTCTTCAATATTATTAATTTTGAACTTGTTTCTTTAATCGCAATAAATGTTTTGTTTAAAAAAAATCCTTTATTGTTAAATTCCTATAGGCCAGGCGCTATGTGCTCACTGTCGGGACAGTACTCATCGGGCCAAAATGTTTTCCAGCCATGAAGTAGTGCATATGTCTAAATGTCAAAAGGAACCGAAAAGGGTAAGACGCCTATAAATAATTTTTATAAAACAAATTGTAAATTCCAATCTATTATTTATTGTCATTGTTCTTAGTGTTCTGTGCTTAATTTAGCAAAAAATTTTATGGAATCACTTTGGTGTCCGTCCGTCTGTCACAGGCGATTTTCTCCGAAATTATTCGACGTAAAAATTTAAAATTTAGCACAGAGATAGTGTGGTAGCCCAGTTATAGACGTGAAGTATAAAAAGTTAAATTTTAATCTTGGGGGTTAATTTCAAGGGATAAATTGATAGCACGGAACACAAGTATGCAAGTATAGCTTGCACTTGACCGAATTTTTTTGTAGTGTCCACAACACGGTGAACACTATATAATGTACTCGCCCATTCAAAACGCTATGCTGTGTGTAAACTGTTTTCGAGAATTGCCGAATGAAATAAGGACGCAGTGCGTTGACATTGATACTGCTCATACTCAAGCTGCTAAAAGATTAGAGAGAGGACAAAATGCAATCATGGATCTTCAGGTAAAAGCGGTAGCAAATTCAAAATTTTCGGTTGTAATTTTGATTAAAAATACAATTTTTCAGACGTCTGTTCGAGACGGCATAATAGCTCTGAAGGGACTTATGGACGAACTTAGACGTAACATGGACGCCGAGAAACACACGATTAACACTTTTTGCCAGGGAATGCAAGAGGCGATGGCCAAGACTCACGCTGCCATGATAATGGAAGTCCAGAGGCAGTATGACAGTAAAGAGAGGGTTTATAGGAGCCAGTTGTTGCTATTAGGTCAATATATCATTTAACTTATATTTCTTTTATTATACAGTATGTCACGATTGAGGTAGAGAAGAGGATAAAACGTAAAATTTGGTTAGGAGTAAAGTTGCATTTTTAAAAATAATTCTTATTCCAGATTTTCAAGTAAAATTTTGAAATTTCTAAATTAAAATTTAAAATCAAAATTTTTTTGTCACATTGTCACCTTTTTCATTTGATTATACCTGTAACTACTGGGACCTATTTTTCAAAATATAAAGATGTTGTCTTTAGAGCAAAGACTATTTACAATCCAGAATTACAGACTCATACAGGTTAAAGAAAAGAATTGCTAATAGAATATTAAATAATAATTGTTATGTTATAGAAATATTTCTTGTTTTATCAAACTTTAAAAAAATTAAGGGTGTATCATATTTATTTTTCTAAAACTTCTCCATATTCTACGCATTTTTCTAACTAACGTCGAAAATGCTTAAAGCTTTTTTTATGTCTTCCAGTGAAATCGATTCTATTGCTCTTAAAATTCTCTGCTTTAAAATTTTTTCGTCATTTTCAATGAGTCTTTCATATATTAATTGTTTAATGCGCTCCCAGAGAAACATATCACAAATGGTCAAATCGGGACTCCTAGGAGGCCACAAAATTGTATCATTTCGGCCCATTCCAAATTTTCGATTGAGCCAATCCCTTACTTCTGCAGCATAATATGCAGGACACCCATCGTGCTGAAAATACCAACATATTTCGGCGATATTGAAGATTGCAAAATTAATGCTGTAGAAGCATCGTTTTCGTCGTATCTTTTCTTGGTCTTTAAATCACTACCGGTATATTAAAAGTTAATATTTCAGGTACTGTAATGCCTGTGCTTCAGTTACACTTGGTGTTGTGCACTACATTTACAGCTGCAGCCAACAAATATCAATTTTTGGAACTCTGCCCTTCGTTGATTGATCGATTGGCTGCTGTAGGAAATCTTAGTCAACCTGTAAGGTGAGTTTTTAATATTTAATAAATAACAATCGGCTGCAATTCTCTGATTTTTTTAGCAATTTTTCTTCTCATTCGATTAAGAACGTCATAGATATTTAATCGGAAAAAATTAACTTGGCAGTTAGCTAAGCACATTCCTCTTCCTCTTTTAAATAATATATTTCTCGTAAATATCTGTCCCCTTGTGTTCAACTTCCAATATTTTGATTTTTTTTTTATTACTGCAAGTCGCAGTATCATAATACGTATACTTATACTGTTGCCTAAAATCTTGTCAGTTTTCGTATACTCTATAAAAATGTATATTATTAGGTCTTTGCAGTCGTCCCAAATTAAAACAAATTATCGAAGCGAGTTCGCACAATGTTTAGAACCGTGGATTGGACTAGCGGCAGTTTCGCAACATCAGTCGGAGCTAGCAGCAAGTAAGCATATTTTTTAATTAAATTATTTAAAAGTTGCGCCGCGCCCTAGGATAGAGGTAAAGTCTGCAAAATATAAAAATCCTAAGTTAATTAATAACTGAGCTACAGAAGACGGGAGGTGAGCTGCAGGACCCTGTATATTCTAATTATTTTCTGTTTCCCTGTTCCCTAACAGAAAAACACAAATTTTTGGATCAACTACATTTTATTTCCACAGATTACTTATGGGAGTAACCCAAATACACGTTTTCACAATTTCTTCATTTTTTGCAGTAATCCTAGACAATTTCTTGGGATTCTAACGCACTTACTTTTTCACACGTCAAGAAATTACAACGAGCTCCAAAACTTCCGACTATACACCGTACTTATTGAATTTAGACTTTCCCGTAGACAGAATCTCGGTTCGCGGTCTAGCAGCGTAACATCTTACATCGGTGAGTATCTTTCTACTGTCCTAGCAGGAGCCATCCCGCTTATATAGCGAAACTTATCACAAATTTTCCCCTGTTAACGACCACTTCACGAAATTAATTTACGACTTCGCCTTGCCGCGAATTTTTACGAGTGGGCGACCTAATTTAGCAGGCAAATGAAGGAAAAGCTCTTAAAAAATCTGGCATTTATTACATTTTTATTAGCTTTTTATTGCACCCCGCATTTTCTGTTGATCTTTATAGATATGTGTCATAACAACCACATAAAAAAGCTATTAAGTTATAGGTTTTAATATGGTACAACATTTGCTAATGATGAGTCGATAAGAATAGATCATAACCGGCCGGAGCTTCTGTGGGCCAATCAGATTAGATATTACATATTTCTCTTTGTCATAATTTCATAATACTTACCTACTTTAAAAATTTTAAAAAATCACAATCAGAACTTTAGGCATTGCAAATAAATATAATTAAAAAGGATTTCTAGGTGATTTGTTAAAAAAAGTAACCCTAACCTACCCAAGTTTGATTTGAACCCGGGTTTGATAAAAATAACGCCGCTGTCTTATTCGCGTTTAGAGGTAAATCGGTCGTAGTCACGTTGTGAATTTGAGTAGAGATAAGACAATTAAAAAAAAATTAACACTGCGTTTTTCCTGCTTTTTCAACTGAACATGTTCTTATAGCCTCCAGACTGTACGACTCCGCTCCTCCGGCGACCAAGAAGCAACAGACCTCGTTAAAAAATAAACTTTTAGAAGGGGATTCGTCCTTCTCGGCGCATTGTCGATCTTTCGAATCGCAAATAAGGGAATTGAATCAACAGTTCAATAAGGTTAAAGAAAAAGTGGGAGAGCTGCATAAGTAAGTCTTTCATTTATTAAAATATGATCTTTATATCCTAAATTACATATTAAGAAATTATTTTCCCGTATTTTTTTTTTAATGGTAAAGCAATGTTTTATGTTGATTTTTAGAGATATAACCGCCATACGAAAAGCTCAAGCGCCTCCGCTGACTGCAAGATATGAAATGCTAATTAGGGAATGTCTGCATTTAGATCAGACTTTGGAAAGGTAAAATAAGGTGTAAAATTTTCTTTGCGTTATACATTTTAATAGTATATTATGCAATAAGCATTTAACAGTATTAAAAGTGAGTTTCTTACACTATTTTTCCTACGACCAGTAACAATAATGAAAAACAAAAATTTCAAAATTTTTCAAAATTTATTAAAGTTATTTTTTCGTATGTTTTTGCTGATTTTACTTTTCTACTTTTGTGGCAATTACCCATTATCTTGTACGGCAAATATTGTTTCACGAATATTTTTGTTGTTCTCCAGACAGCAGCAAGAACTTGATAGAATGGCGGCCTCATTCGATGCTTCGTGGGAAGAACAGCTCTGGCGCTTGCGGGTCGAACAAGAAGTATTTAGCTGTCAGAGAGCTGACGTTAATACTCTTAGGAATGAATTAAAGCATCTAAGCCAGGTATGGAATATTATAAGTCTTTGCAGATTTATGATATAATAAAAATATAACCATATATTATAAGTATTTTCCTTTAATGCACCGTAATATTTAAATAATTTCAGGTCGCCACTCAATTAGAACCGTACATAAGAAGTCTGACTCCAGTAGCACCAGGTGGGGCACAATCTTCCTCCCAAGGAGAACCTCAGCAGCAGACTGGCGACCATGCACAGCAGTTGGCCAATTTGTTAGAGCATATTGGTAAGTCAGTTTGATGTACATAACATGTTAAAATTGTAGTTTTTATACAATTTTTACTAATTTAATACGACATTCATTAATTTCAGAGGTGGTTCGGCTTTCCTAATTTTGTTGTGTAATATGTTTTTGGATATAATTTAATATTTGTGTTGTATCCTTTGTGTAGTAGTGTAGTACTAGTACTTAAGTACTTGTGTCACCGTATACAGACAAAGACATACGGTGCTTGTGTTAACAATGGCTTTTTAACAGTGCAGGATACTGTTGGCATGTAGTTTTAAAAAAGTCACAGCAAAAATGCAATTTTAGTATTTTATGTTTTTGTGTTTATTTGTAGGTAAATAATTTATTGGTAGAAATAGGCACAATATTAAAAAACCTTCCTTAATTAAAAAAGTATATGTTGCTTGTTACGTTGATATCACTAGTTGCCCACAAAATTAGCCCCATCTGCAGTGGCGGGTGGTGAAATTTTAAAGTTATGTATCTCTGTTGCTACTTACGGGACCCATGCCAAGTTCAGGGTTTTTGATAGTGAGCCTACTAGGAATCTTTTGGTAAAAAAATTGTAATTTGCGAAAAAAAGTTGAATTTTTGAATTGACACACCTGGGAAAAAAATTAACACGCTTAGGTATTTTATATATTATTTTTTATAAACAAATTGTACATCATTTTGCCGAAAATTTTTAAATTTGAAGAGAAAAATATGTATGAGTAGAAAGTTATAGTCGTTTGAATTTTTTTAAACCTAAAATATTAAAAAAAAAAATGAAATGACTATAATCTTCTACTAACACATTTTTTCGCTTCAAATTTAAAAATTTTTGAACTTGGCATGGGTCCCGTAAGTAGCAACAGAGACATATAACTTTAAAATTTCACCAGCCGCCACTGGCCACCTGTAAAAAAAAATCAACAGAAGCTGATATGCTGATAAAACAAAATAAATAATAGTTTACAACAATAAGATATAACACTGTATTCTATAATATAAATACTACTAGTAGTACACATTAGGCGTATTCTAGCATGGGCACTTCTGGATTATCATCAATAAAATCCTTTTTCTTTTGAACATTTCCAACTATATTACTGAAATCCAGGTCATCTTTCGGACCAGTCACTTCCAAGTATTCCGTCTTTCTTCTATTTTTCTCATTTTGCTTCTCGTCAGTTGAATTTTGGTCAGTATCCATTTCTTCGGTTTCTCGTTTCTTTTTCGCTGGTGGTTTATAGTTTAATCTCGGTAATTTTAGAACAAAGTGTCCTAAAAAGGTATTTTATGGGTCATTTTTGATCATCTTTGTCTATAGTAAGTTTATGAGATGAATTATTGGTAATATGTTTGCAACTAGAGCTACACATTTTCGCAAAATTTTTCGGAAATAGAACAAAACCTTACACTTATCACTTTAAGCCCTTAACTGTCAAATTAACCCCGTCTTAGCAAGAGTGAGTCGTTCGGAAAAATAAATCGGAAATAAATAGTGCATGTATAACAGGAAGATGACCATTAATTTTGTTTAGTGTGAATATTTTTAACATGTCCTTTATAATGGCCATTTAATTGAACTCCACTGACATATACCGCAGTGTCTTTGTACCGTTATACTTTAAGAAATAATTTGTTTAACAACGCAACTAACAAACGATAGGCCACGACGTCGACCAACCGTTTATCAATGAACAGGATGTAATGAAACTTGCCGTTAAACGCGCTAGCGTTGTTTCCGACTTGACTTCCATTAGTGTAGCTTTCGTTATAACTCTAGATCATGTAAACTCAAAGAAGCATGGACTTATTACAAGAAGGAAGACTATGTGTTTAGACAATGATAATATTTTCTGTAGTTTTACCAGTAGTTTGAGATCTCAACGCTGTACTTCTTTCCACGTACACTTCCTCGGGAAAAACTATTTGAAATATTTTGCCTTTAATTGCCAGTTTGACGTAAATTGGTTGCAAGTCTATATCAATCAAGCTAGTATCCATATACTTGTACACGGCGACATCTAAGACAAATTCTTCTGGATTTTCATCAGAAAAATTGAAGTTCAGCTTTGCTTCGTTGACGTTGAGAGGCCCGCCATCTTTATTAAAGAGCCTTAACAAGAAAATAGGATTTATGTAAAAAAAGAGAATTTTTCAGACATGTTTTACCGCTTAATTGTAAAATAATAAGAATTTGTATGGAATTATTTTTGAAATATGCGTAAAAATAATTTACCTCAACGCTCTTTTCGTGTTTTTATTTGTGCCGATGTCAGCTGTGTGGTCTCTCTTCTTTTGCCTTTTAGCTATTTCCATTCGCGTTTCCGGACTATTTTCACTTGTAGTTTTCCAGAATTCTTCGTCTGTGAGTTGGGAATTATCCTTGTTTTTAAAGCGGACTTTTTGTTCTTCTCTAAATCTCCTGTAAATACAATATTTTTTTGGCATTTGCAGTGCAGTGTCGAAGATGATGCCGCTCCCTAGATGTGGGAACAGTACTCTAGGTTAGGTCTTATTGGGGAAATATAAAAGTTGGAAGGGGATAAATACTTTATTTTATTTATTTCAATTATTTGTTATACAAAAGCAATAACTTTCCTTTGTAGACACATAAAAAACATATAATTCACTAGAGAACTGAAAATTTAATTTTGTACTTTTCCTTTTAATCGATTCGTCTATCGATTTTTTCGACGTGCAGTTCTAAAGGAACCAAACAAAATAAATTTTGATTTCTTTAATGAATAAATGTCCTTTTTACGTGTCCATATTGGAAACTCATTGTTTTTTTATAGCAAATTACTAAGCAACAATACTGGATGCAGCTCTAAAAATTTAATTATATTTTTCTGTAAAAATTTGCGCTTTTTTTTTCAATAATTATTACCTGTATTTTTCTTGGCATTGTTTTATATTTTTTTCAATCTCCTCGATATTTTGCTGAGCTTTTATTCTTTCGCTTCTGGTGATTTGAACCACATCTAAACTTTGTAGCTGTGATAGATATGCTATCACGTAGTCTCGGTAACCCTTAAAATCACAGCAAGGATTTCCTAAAAATTAATGACCCGATTCACTGTTGTTAAAACTTTGACAGTCAGTGATTTAAATTGAAAAGTATAAGAATAAGAACACCAAGTTTTATACTATGAATTTCTTTCTGCATTTTTTTTACAAATTGACAAGAGAAAGTGCAATTTAAGTATGTATTTTTCATAATAATAATAGAATTAAATTATGTTCCAAGATGAAAATTATTGGAAAACCAAACAAATCGCAGAAATATTAGAGCAACTTTTAAATTCTTAATGAAAACTTATTAAGGCAGTTTCGGATGAAAAGAATCCATTTTCCACACGGTCGTAACAGACTCATCATTCCGCAAAGTTTACGGATAATGTGCTGCCAGAAAAAAACAAAAATCATATAAAATTATTATCACTACACACGTTTATTCCGACCTGCCTGGAAAGAACCAGACGACGCACAGTGTAACGAATTTGATATTTCGTGGACATAGGGCGAAACAGCGACTATCGAATTTTTTTTTGTTTCTAACTTATTCGTAAAATGTCAGGAGTTTAGTCGTTTACCAGTTTTTCCAAATGTATCACCGTAAAGTACTTCCTTTTTAAGCAGAAACTTGACTTTTTTGACAACGATAAAAATGAAGCGAAAATATATTCAACTTTAAAAAATCCATAATATGTTTTCTATGGAAAATTTGAAAGCAATTTTTGTTGTAGCTATAGTCTGCTAACTACTCTTGATGTTTCCAAATTTTAGTGAAAATATTTGTAAAGTTTACTTACATATGGAATTTTGACGAACCGTGGTCCCAAGAAAAAACAAAGTTTGGCGTGACTTTTAAAAAAATGCCTAAATATGCCATTCACATACATTAGAGTATTAGAGGATTACACAACTCTTATAGATTAGAAATATACAAAAACCTCATCACACTTTGTCCAATTAGTAAAAAAAATAATATTTTTCTTTAGTAATGTCGCACATGCAGGAATACAAAGTTGCTTTTTGATGCCGCTTTGAAGATTTTCCAGGTATGTTATTAATTATATTAAATTTTCTAGAAGTAAATTATAAGTAATTTAACTTTTACCGCAAAATCGAACAAAAATTTAATTAAAAAATTTGCTGTAATTCTTCAAGTGCTTTCTTCGGGTCAGAACTTAAATGTTCATACTTTCAGAGAATATTTGACATGTACTGCAAAGCTGTATGTGTTATTATATAGTTGATACTAAACTATATGCCATCAAGTGTTCATATGTTATTAATACATGGGGCAGGAATTTGCGAGAACTTTTTTTATATTCTTATTGGACATTGATGCTCTGAAATGTAAAATGTAACACCTTGTGCACCTGTTAATAATACTGACCTGTCAAATATAACTCTTTTAAATGTATATTAGCTCTTAAACACTTGACGCTTTCCAAATCACCGATAAAATTCAAGGTGAGATCTAATTTGTTAAGCGATTCGCATCTATCCAAGTTTTCGATTTTTTCGATGTTATTTACGGCGAGATTTAAATATTCTAATTTTTTCAGTTTATTAACGTTTTCTATTTTGCTAATTTGATTCGCTTGTAGATAGAGAATTTGTAGGTCTTTGCACCAATTGTTTAAGTGTTCGATTTTTTCAATATCTTCTTGATGTAGTGATAGTTCCTCGAGGGTACCAATAATTCCTGTAAAAAATGAATTTATTCTTGAGTAACGCAACTTTGAAGTATGTGTACTTAGTCTCATATGCCAAAGTTCGTTATTTATGATTATAGTTTACGATTTCTCATGAGTTTATTACTGAAATTACACAGGGGGTAGCTTATCCCGCTTCTTGCAAAATTTCAGCTTTATAGGCCTTACGGTTTTTGAGATATACCTTCATTGTGTTCGGTTCGTTTTCTAACTAATTCCTCTGTAATTAACACCATATTTCGAATTGTTCTTTATGAGAACTTTAGAATATCTTAGGTTGACAAATGTTTCAAAACTATTGGCAAAACTCTCCATGGCGACGAATCGTCTGACGGGATGAATGTATTTACAGGGTGACCTATAGATGAATTTGTTTTGTAGGTTCTGATGTTATTGTATCTTAAGGTTTGTTCATTTATGTTGCTAACCTGCACTGTTTTTTTTTCGAATGGGTCTTTTACCAATAAAAAAAAATGTGTAGGTTTGTGCTGTTTCGTGCAACACAAACGAACAGACCTTTAGTTTGTCCTTTGGTTCATTCTCGGGATTGTAACTAATGAATCGGTTGAGTATGAAATAATGTAAAGGAAGTTTCTTTCCATACTTTACACATTTCTTGCGCAAGTTCCTTATTGGTATAAAAAAACACCAAGAACTTTAAACAGACTTTTACAAAACAGTATGTAGTGCTTTATCTTAGATTGTGTAGCAAATAATAGATAAAACAACTCATTCATAAATCATTCTATCGCCATGCGCGTTCGCGCCAACGTCTAAGAAAATTACGCGAAGGATAGAAGAGAAAATATGGTGGGGATGACAAGTGTTACTACCACTGACCTTCAGCGAGAGGAGACTCAGCTGTTCATTCATAACTAGCGTTTTGTTTGCTTTATACAGTGTGCGTGTGTAGGACAAAGACCAACCGCTATAATTCCGTAATGGCTTTCCGGGCCGTCTGTATTTCATCGAGCAAGCCTGTGAAAAGACAGTTCCGGATGAAAAGAATCAATTTTCCACGTAGTTTTACTTATTCCGTTGATCACAAATATGACATGGAAACGTCGCACTTCTTTGTAAAAATTAATTTAAATCTAATACGTTAAAAAACAAAGTACATAAAAATAAAAGTAATAAAATTAATATACGGATTAATTATTGCACATCGAATAATCGATATATCTGAAAAAATATAATTTAAAAGGAATTTTAAGACCTACAAGAATATATGCCACTTTGCGGCTTGCCCCTTACGCTATATTCCTTCATCTTCCTCAACAACCTGTTGTGAATCATGCAGTCAAATGCCCTGCCGAGGCCGCAAAAATCTCAGCAGGATATTCGCCACGTTCCAGAAAGTCAATCAATCAATCGACAAACAGAGACGACGGCTGTGGTGGTAGACCCCTTCTCCCTCAAGTCCTGCTGGTTGGGATTTATCACAATTGTGCTTCTTTAGGAAAGAATCGAGCCTTTTTAAAAAACAGTGTTCATACATTTTAGTAAAAGCCGGAGCCATAGCCACTGGTCTGTAATTTTACATATCATGTTTATCGCCTTTCTTATAAATGGGGCAAATACTTACAACTTTTAAAATATTTGGGAAACAGCCAGATTCAAATAAATAATTAATTAAATAGCAAAGAGACTGAATTACCGCCATACTGGCATATTTCAACAAAAAGGGAGGCACCTCGTCCGGTCCCATCGATTTTTTTCTTTTATTTTACATATTATTAGATCGTGAAGCTCTAGTTCCAAAAACGGAGCAAGGAAACTACATGGATTGACATTAAAAATCTTATTAGTGGGTAAATTTAAATTCTTAGGAATTTTGCCGAGTGTTTTTGCAACAACTTCCTTAAAAAAGAATTGAAATGTGCGGCTACTTCGCGCGGTTCGGTTATGTGACGATTATTATATTTCACAGACATGTTACTGTTAGTTTTTTCAAAAAAAATCTGTTTTTAGTGGATGATACCAATTTTGAATGTCTTTTCTTTTCAGTTTTATGAATGTCCAAAAATTCAGGCTTTACTTGTCTTAACGTGATAGAGGTGTGCGGAATGCAAACTTTATGAATAAAATTCTGTCAGGAAAAACCAAAAATCACGTAAAATTTCGTTACACACGTATATTCCGATCTGTCTGGAACGTACACACACAATTACGCCTTTCAGATTCATCAGCTTTATCAATGAACCAGACGACGCCACGTGAAGCAACGTTGCCACTCTCACTCTAAATTTCGTCACCATGCAATGGAAATAAATTACTAAAATTTTATTATTACGAAAAATAATTGTATATTTTGTATTCTATTATTTCCTAGTCATATGTTGTAGCCTGTGGTTTTATGATAACTATTAACCCAAAGTAATTGCGTTGTTTTAGTAGAGTATATCTGTCTATCAATCTACAAATATGTTACATAACTGAAAGCCTGGCAACAGCCGTTCACAAAAAGTAGTTCGCGGTGCTATAAATAACTTGGGAATCCCTGATTGCTTGAAAACGTAAATAATGGCATCTGTACTTAATTCTAAATCGATGGTTACAACCATACGGGGTTGCCAAATGTCAGCGTTGTTACAATGTGTGTCTTACAACAACTAATCATTTTTTCCAGGTCTGCTCCAACAGTCGGACGCTTCTATGGGCAAAATACCGAGGTCCCGCAGCCGAGTGTTGGGTCAACTTTTAGAAAAAGTACGTCCAAACATGCAAGAGCGAGAAAGAAGCAAATCAGCTGGTCAAACAGAAAAACCGACTGCGCAGCCCGGCGCCCAGAAAACCCCTAAAAAGCCTTTCATGAGCAGTAATACTCAGATGAACGTTGACAGGTTTGTAGTTAAAACATTGAATAATGTGTCGTGTGAATACATACCTAAAATATTGCTTTTTCCTACCACATTTATGGAACGTATGTTCCCTTGAAGTTTTAATTAATTTGAATTTTTAGTGTGTCGAGATTAGAAGCTCAAATAAAGGAGAAACTACACGACATAATGTGTCGCAGACAGAGCCAGCCGTCTTCGAAATCCGATACTGAGATGGACAAGAACATGAAACAGGACGACAGAAAGTTCAGTAAAAGCGAAGTTGAAGGAATAAGTGAGTACTAATTTAATTATGTTGCTTATAATTAATAGTCCTGTAGCTTTATTAAAGACAGTGTTATTTAAGAATGTTTTGAACATATAAAAATAGTTCTTTTCGAAAAATTCTAATATTCGTATTATGTGTATTAGTTTAATTACATTCTTTAAAAAATTTGGAGTTGGTTATCGTTGACCTTCAGCAGAAGAGACGCAGTAGTTCGTTTATAACTAGCTTTTTGTTTAACTTATACATTGGGCGTGTGTAGGACAAAGACCAACCGCTATAATTCCGTCTCGGCGCACCACGGTTATTGTTTTTCGGGTCGTCTGTATTCCACCAAGCATTCGTGCATTTTGCAAAGTTTATGTATAGATTTCTGTCAGAAAAAAAACAAAAATACCGTAAAGTATCACTACACACGTATATTCCAACCGGCCTGGAAAGTACAAACAAAATTACGCCTTTCAGATTTCTCCATGAAGCAGAGGACGAAGCGACATTGCCACTCATTCTAAACTTCGCTACCACGCAGTGGTTACATTTCACGTTCAATACATATTCTTTTTTTAGGTAAACTTACTATGAAACAAAGAATCCTCTACAAAAAGATCGGCAAAAGCTGCGACAAAATTAACGCGTCCGCGGCTAAAATGACCGACTCCGAGAAGAAAAGCAGATCGGCCGAGTCCGAGTACCAGAGAATTTCCGAAGCCACATCTCAGAAATCGTTGATGCACGATACCAGCCGGTCGAGTCCAAGTAGTCCGAAGTGCAAGAATAAGGGGAAAATGCCAAGTAAAACTAAGAAAAAGGTGTGACTAGAAAATTTGTAGTTCTTTATTTTCAGTTAGAGGCGTCCAACCTGTACCGGGAAGCTGAGGTAATCGTGTTTTTCTCAGAGATGGTTGCTAGTGAAATGTTCAAATTTTCTGGGTTTATAGAGGGATAGTGCGACTAGCTTCGCTAAAAAATTCAGTTATACAGGATGTTTCGTTTCGGAGTTATTAAACGTCAAAGTCGAAATTTCCGCAAATTCGTATGGGATCGATTACAGATCGCAAAACTGGATTAAATCGATTTAAATTTTAGGAAGTTGTGGAGGACCCGAGGCTTTAGAACCCCATTAAAATTGGTGAATATCGGAAAATGACAAATCATTCTTTTGAATTTTTTATATCGAAAAATGCCACTCGCAGACCCATCTTTGGTACTTAATAACTCGAAAACGAAACGTCGCATGGAAAAACGGTTTGACACGTCAAACTGTAAAATCTTACATACATTCTTTTTGCAATACATCTTCCTATACCTAAAACGACTGAAAATTTGGAAAATTTGAAAAAAACTGGAAATAACGATTTTTGATGCAAATTTTTGACGGTTTTAAATTTTTTTCGGGGTCAAAATGGATCCAAATCAAAATCCCATATACCTCGTCGAAAAGAGATCGTCGAGGTACGTGATATCCATATTTTTTAGTTTCTTCATTCTTTATAGGAAGGAAGCAATCGAGACGATTTAATTTCGATTTTTTTACCTTTTTTCTGACATCTGTTCATTCGAATCACTCTGTATCTTTTCCGATCTAATTTCTTCCAACTTTTTTGACGCTAGGTTATAGAGGGATAATGAGACTTTAAAATAAATCTGGAATGGGTCATCTTGAAGTTTTATTTATGGGGTACAAACTGGCATTTTTAATTTTTTACAACAACATTTTTAACCGGCATTATTTTATAATATTTCTCTTATTTACCAGTTCTTTTTGGGTTTATTTTTCCCCCATCATCTAAGAACACTCCACACTATTTAAAATTGCAATTTTTTGTGTTAAAGTTATACTTATATAGGTTTTTTGCATCGGGGCAGGAAAAAATTTAAAAATTGCTAATTTAAAACGACTGCCATGAAAAAATAAAAGAAGCGGGCTTGCTTTTTATCAAACTTAAATATGATGTCAGAATTTCGCAAGAATGCCAGTTTTCGTTGCAAGATTGGAAGGTTCCTGGACCGGTTTCGGCTTGGAATATACATGGAAACGATACAATGGACGTTCTATTTTAGATTCCGGTGCATTTCATTGGACGAGTTACGCATTAAATACCATTTTTATTGATTTTTCGATGACCCTACAATGCAAATAATGTATATACCTAAAACGACTGGAAATTTGGAAAATTTGGGAAAAACTGGAAATAACCCTACAATGCATTATAAAATATAACGAAATCAGTTTCTATACGTAGAAATGTATTAAACTACGAAATGTCAAAATTTCGCAAAAATGCCAGTTTTTGTTGCGAGATTGGAAAGTTCCTGAACCGATTTCAGTTAGAATCCAGTTAGATCAGTTACCTATTAAATACCATTTTTATTGATTTTTCGATGATCTTACAATGCATCATTATTAATATTCCGAGCAAAAACAGATGCTAGGAGCCAATACAAAAAGGTCTCATGTCGCTAGCTTCCCGGTACAGGTTGGACGCCTCTAGCTCCCCTACTATTAGAGGAAGTATCCTGTCCTCTTAGAACCGACTAAACGAGAACGGCAACTTTATGTCGAAAGGGAAGTTCCGTGCACAGATTTCTGTACATTTATTTTAGGTCTACCCGTACAGTGACGGAGAAGATAATGTTTTCTACTCGCTTCACGACTCGGCTGACTCCCTCTCCACATCTTCCCGTCGCTCTAGCTTAGACGCAACTGGAACGGGTGGTGGTCCCGATAAAACCCTGGTCGTCGTCATTAATAGGTATCTATTGCATATTTTCGTCGTTCGTTATATACTTTTTTTTAAACCACGCATTTGTAGACGCAACAAAGGGGGCACCGCGCAAACTCTCGCACAGAAGCAACGTAGCTGGGAGACGTTTCCGCCTAAGCATCGACGGCACCACGTTTGCCAGAGCAAGTTGAGCGCGCCGACGGGGTTGAGAAAAACTGATAGTTTTGAAGGTAAGCCGATGATATAAAAGCACCTTCTTTTCATTTATTACATAAACTTAACTAACAAATTGATTCTTACTTTCTGGAACCCTCTGTTTTAATAACATTTCAAACCTTGAACATCTTGTTTAATTTTTATGGCCTTTATTCACCCTATATTTTGGATCGTGCCCTTGCTCTTTGTAGTCCCCGTCAACTATAATTCATATTCGTATAAAAACTGTTTTTTTTTTAATATGCCGCCTGTCCAAGATATTTAGTCCAGGTGAATAGGTTTTCTGAACCGTTTAAATAAATAATTGTACAAAACTATCATTTAAATTTATTGCAAACAGTGTATTTAAATTAGCTCACGCCTTTCTTTAGGCCGTTTTAACTTGCAAGGAAAACTAGAACAATACAGTAGTTGAAAAATATAACTAATTTAGTATATACGCCCGGACTAAAATTCTTATCTCGGCTGGCGATTTTTTGTTCGGGTACAATTGTCAAAATGGGCCGGTCTGTGTGAATCCCGGAGTTAAGTTTTTATGGAGGGTGAGAAATTAAAAAAAATTGTCCCTTTTTCCTGTACGTGTAAGTTTCATGCAAAGCTGATGCAATTTTTTTATTAGGTTATTTTAAGTTATTTTGTGACATCCTTCATTTAACATACATAGGGTATGTTATATTTCTTTTCTGCATAAGTAATATTAGAATACTCGTTCTAGGCCACGAAGAAGCGGTAAAAAGTCTGGTGGCTGCCGTTCAGGAAACGCGCAGGAAACCCAAAAGCGGTAATTAACAACAGCGTATTCAGCAGGAACAGAAGTACGAGTACACGGGAATTTTATTGTTTACCGCCTATGAATGACTAAGGATTGATAATTCGCTGCACGATATGTGATTGTTAATTTAGGGAAATTTTTACAGTTTTAGGAGTCTTCCTTTGGGTAACAGGTAAGATTTTTAGTTTTTTGAAGAAAAGGAATTGAGAAAATACGGGTTATTCACGAAATTTTGTCACTGCACTTGGCAGAATAAATTTTCTTACATTGAACTTTCAAGCAACATCATTTTTTTCAGCCTTGCTATTTTGTGGTACATTTCAGATACGTTTAACTCTTAGATTATATAGCGAAGAATAGATGCAACTCTTCATTCGTAAGTCATCCTATCGCCATGCGCCAACATCCAAGAAAATTACGCGAATGAGAGAAGGAGAGATAGTGATACAGTGGGGATAACAAGAGATAATATACTCAATCCCACGTAATATTTTAATGGCGGCCCTTGTCACATGTCATTTCTAGTAACATTCTGTTACTAGACATGGCGTAGGTACATCTCGTATATCGTCACGCGGGGTTGCCAAATATCAATATTAGGAAAAGCGAACATTTATGATACCTTATTAAATGAAAACTTGCTGGCTAATTTGGTCCATTTTGGCAATGTTGCTAAGTACAATGAGAGAAGGAGAGATAGTGATACAGTGGGGATGACAGGTGTTACTATACTCAATCACACGTAATATTTTAATGGCGGCCCTTGACACATGTCATTCCTAGTAACATTCTGTTACTAGAAATGACATGGCGTACATCTCATATACAGTCACGCGGGGTTGCCAAATATCAATGTTAGGAAAAGCGAACCTTTAGGATACCTTATTAAATGAAAACTTGCTGGTTCATTTGGTCCATTTTGGCAATGTTGCTAAGTACTGTAGTTGTATTTATTTAATGCACCCACTCCTTTCAACGACTAAAATATTTTTGGCGTCAAAATAGAAGTAAATAAATGTATCTGTTCTTCCCTACATAATCTAAGGTTTAACTATATTTTTTCCACTTACACAGATCGCGTTTAATCTGATTTCTTGCCGTGAATAGTCTGTATTTTTGAACTACTATAAGACCTTTGTGTGCCATTTTTACGTTTAAAGACAATTTTTTAAATTATAAAATAAATAACTAATTATTAATGTTACACAATGCTGGGATTGTGTTATCAGTTGAAGCCTTTGGTGCAAAAGGTGCTGAATTGCTTTATGCATCAACTTCTTTTGCGTGATTGAAATTAAAAAAAAAAAAAAGAAACGAGCAGTATTCAGCAAAATCAAAATTTTATTTTGTACTTGGCGTATATAACCACACACCACAAAAATTCGACAAACGTATATGATTTTTGTGGGGCGAAGTTTAAAAGGAAAAGTTCAAAATAAAATTCTGATTTCTCTAATAAGCATATTTTTTTGGGTCTACACTGGACAGTTACATTAAAAAACCCGGAAGAGCGCTACTGTTAAGTGTCGAACACTTTACAAGCGAACAAAATCCCACTTCTGATTTGTAAAAACTTTATTTGTTACATAAAACTCTGTGAGTACCTTCTCGCATCGAAGGCGTTAGTTAATGGTTTAATAAAAATATGAATTAGTTAAATTAATTGCTGCTATACTGTGGGTATAAATAATTTCTAACCAATGTCGTCCAGTATTTTGAGATAATGAGGCTCTAAAAGTCCCAGGTCGTCTACAAGCCGTCCTTTATAGGTACTTTTTTCGCTTTTAGAGCTTGATAAAGAAAGAATTTAGTCAATTCAGTTTGTAAATTTTTTCTCTCAGTATAACAGTATAATATTTGAAAAGCGTGTAAAATTGATAATTACTCGTGAGGATGCTCGGAAAATGTAATGAATATTACTCACTCGTCTTAATGAATGAATAGTCATTACACGCGAGCTGAATATTATACTTTATCTACAACTACTTTAATAATATATATTTTTATTTTTTCCACGATTTGCAGTAATGTCTCTTGTTTGCCACCTTTAATATTTATGCAATAAATGAAGTGAGAGCAGTTAGTTAAAATTTGTATCACATTATTGTTAGTATTACAATTTTACAAAAATTAATATTTATGTTTTATAAACAACATTTTTATCAGAATTATAAGGCACAAAACATTACGAGTAAACCTAACCTAAGTTCGTGTTCTAATTGGCCCAAACCTGTTAAATAATGGGCTTATTACTAGACACCGTCAAGTAATTAAAACGGTTGCGTCAATAACGAATATATTATTAAATAGTTGTAAATAAAATTAATTATCAACCGAATTAGACGTAGCGTAGTGTGTAGCGTTTTTCAATTCTTACGGTCCTAATCAATTATTAAGAATGATACAGGGTGATATATATTAAGCCCTTTTAATTGTAGATAGTAAAAATTACTCTTAGGTAAACAAATTTTAAGAAAAAATTTTTCGTACAAAATTTTTTGTAAGGGACTATTTCTTGGTTAAAGTAAAATGCAATTATGACAAGCGGAGGAGGTGAAGAGGGCGTCGAGTAAAATTTGAAAATTTTCTAAATTTCATAATTTTAATATACAGTGACCGGCAGAAGTCGCACTCCATATGGTAAATTTTTTTATTATTAATTTCTCAGACAAAGTTATTTTTAATAAAAGTTGCTGCATGTCCTTGAACTAGAAGGCCGCCCACCAGAAGTTGAAAAAATAGGATATACGAGGAAGATGCAATTTTTTTAAATTAACGCAAGTACAAAGTACCTGAATTTTCCAATTTATTTAAAATATTTATTTATAAAACTTGTTTAGAATTAAAAGTTATGTCCCAATTTGAAGTCATGGCCTTCTATTTAAAAAGCGAAAATAAATCATATTTTTATCCCACCCTGTATAGAGACTGAATCCAGGAAAGTAAATTTTTTTTAAAGGTTTCTTTGGACGTTTACTTTTGAAGAATGGCTCAAATTTTAAGTTTCCAGGCGTTTTTTAATTTGTTTAAACCACTCAAAGACAATAACAATTTTTTTTAAGCAATTAGGCTAAAACTGAAATTATTTTTAGACAATATGTTTAATTTTGCTTTAGTTGACTTGAAAAATGTCGAATTTATTTATTAAAAATAATTTGCTTTCTTGGATTCCGTCTTTATATAGGGATAGATAAAAATGTAAGTTTTATTTTCGTTTTTTGAATAGAAAGCCGTGACTTCTTACAGGAACATAAATAAATATTTTAAATAAATTAAGGTAAATTTTAAAAATTTCTATCTCCCTCGTATATCCTACTTTTCCAACTTTTGGTACGCAGCCTTTTAGTTTAAGGAGATGCAGACATTTTTATCGGGAATAACATTTTCTGAGAAATTATTAATAAAAAAATTACCATATGGGCCGCGAATTCTGCCGGTCAATGTATAATACCAAAACGTTAAAAATTCTATTTTTTTCTTTGTCTAAACCATGGCAGCAAAATGAAAATTTAGAGAAGAGGCCATTTTTATAGTTTTCTGGTGTCAAATTACATTTATTTTTTCGATTTTTAGGATTCGATTTCGCGCGTAAATGAATAAACCAAAAAATAGTTCTCTGCGTTAAAGCATTAAAGCAATATGCGAGAACGCATAAACATTATTAATTTGTTGTTATTATTAATTTGTTTTTTTGCAAAATTTTTATTATTCTGCAACGCTTGTTACCAGTTTATTTTTATCACAATGACAGTTAATAATAGATAGTTTAATTGCAATTGCGAGTGGGGAGAGTATTGTCATAGGTAACCAGACGAGTGTTGTACTGTGTTCTAGCAATACCTACTTAAAGACGGTAAGTAGGTATTGGTTCTAGCCCACGTGCAATGTGCAATGAACATAGATTTTATCTACTATCGCCGAGATAAGAGGAACTCTAATACTACTTACTAAGACATTAGGATTTGACATTTAAATACACAGTTATGACACCTGGTTAAAGTCAAACATTATGTTGATGAAAATGAGAATGAGTTAATTACACCGCTAGTGATGTAATGAGTTCATTACATCACTGGTGACGTAATTGAGCTCATTACATGACTAAAACAGCTGACAATGAGTTACAAAACAAGTCTTTATCAAGGAGGTCGTAGATAAATTTATAATAATGTAAGTAAGGGCATATTCAAGGCTAAAATATATTTGTTAATTGTTAAAGTTTGTTACGAATTGCTGAATGTTTTCATTCTATTGCTTTTAATTTTTCTTAAATGTCTTCTATTTGTTCGTAGGCTCGAATTTTAGACAAAACTGTTCTTAAAAACTATTCATACACATTTTTCAGAGCTAATATACTGGTCACTAGTTATAAGATTTAATAAGACGATTTTTAACTACGTTTAAAACGTATTAGGTTAATGTTTTGGGCAAAGTTTGTTCATTCTTGTCTATTAAGGCCATTTTACACAACGTCATAAGACACGGTTTGAGATAAGAAAAGTGAAGATTAAGATATTGGTAGGGATTGTTAAAGTTGTTGATAATTGAATGTCACTTTCGGAAAATTCACATTTTATATTTAAATAATTGACATTAGGTAAAAGTCTCTAAGCAAACTCAAAAAGGGTTCGCTTCTTTTTCAGTTCAGCATCTTTTTTCGTGTTTTTTTCATTAATATTTTCCAATCTGGTTCATAATTTAATTTCGTAAATATTGTTTTCAAAAAAATATATTTTTGAAAAATGTTCCTATTTTAAAAATAATTTTTTTGGAGACATTTTTGAAAATTTCGAAATACGGGTTTTTGGAATATTTCATAATTTGTTTTCTAAAAAGCATCTTTGAAAAAGCGGTCAGGACATTTTTGAAAAAATGTAGGTTCGAAATATGTTTTCGGGGATAATACCACGAGAGCTTAAAAATTACCGATAATTTTTCAAGGTTGCGTGTTTTCTATAATTTCACGAGTCCGCAGGACGAGTGAAATTTGCAAAGAAAACACGTAAGAATGAAAAATTATCAGTAATTTTAAAGCTCGAGTGGTATTTAGGGGATTATTTCACGAATGAAAACACAAATTAATATGACAACCAAGAAAATGACAGGAAAAAATTATCGCTGTAATTTTAAAAAACTTCACTCATCTTACGGGACTTTTAACACATGAGTGAAATAATCGAGATAATATTTTTGAAAAAGCTGTTTTTCGAAAAAAAATACTTTCTAAAGACATGTTTTGAGTAATTTGTTTCGTTTAGAAGCCAAAATTATCCGGCGCAAATTTTGATACGATCGCAGTGAGATGGGTAAGGAATGATTTCAGAAAGAATCTAAGAGCATGTAAATCACAAATGCCAAAAAGGCTTGCATTTTTTATATTACATGTATTGATCTATATATTGATATTTTATTGATATAATTGATTTCAAAGACTTTACGTAGACGGCAAAATGTTTGTTTTTGTTTATAATATTTTGTAGAATATGTAGGAATGGTTAATGTTTATTTCACAATATTTATTTTATAAAATTCGCTATTGACATCCTTTTTGTACAAGGCTCTGGTGGCTGATGATGTAAAGAGTTCATTACACCATTAGTTGTGTAATGTCTAAAACAGCCAGTGCATCATATTATCAGTATTTATCAGGAAAGTTGTAAACATAGCATTTAAATATTAAATTTGCGCCCTTTCTATCCGCATCTAAATCTTAAATTTCAGGCTTCAATTGACGGTATGAATTTGCTTGGCCCAAAATTCTATATTTAGGTAAGATAATTAACTGTTATATGGCTGTTACTATGAGTAATATAAATTTAGAGAATCCCATAATCGTAGAAGTTAGGTATATCTGTTTTAATGCATTGTTGAGAGTTTATTTATTAAATTCTTAAAGTGATCTTTTAATATTTCTTATACCCAACCTGAGCTACTAAAGAAATGAGTATTTTAAACCTATTTCAAATTTCAAGTATGGTAATGGAAAATCATGACAAATTTTCAACGAACATAGCAACTTGAAATTTGGCATAGTTATTCTTTATTACATCAATTACTGGACAACAGCTAAAACTCAAAATATACCACTTTTCGATATTAAAAATTTCTTGGTTTTAAAGAGTTATTTTCAAAATTTGCAATTTTTTTTATTTGTATCTTACTATCTACCTTGGCTGCATAAAATCACCACTTACATAAATTTCTTTGTTGAAATTTATATACAAATAAAACAGTTCCTTTGTGAAGATCTGGTGTTGGATCACTCTGGTTGGGTAGTACCTATGTCTTCTCTATTTCTATACATTGTTTTTGCTTTTATATTATTATAATCCTTAGTACTTTTGTTAAGTGTAATGTTAAATCATATAAAATAAGAAAGTTGAAGAATAAGGGGTTTTATTCAATTATATATTATTCCTTTGCTTTTCAATATTTATTTTATCTTTAATTAGTTATTTTAAATTATTCTTTCGTCCCTTATCCTTATTTTTTTAGTTTTTTAATTTATTTTTAGCTTTGTTACCAAGAAAAACGCATCAGCTCACAGATAAATAAATTTGACAGGCTTTAGACACTTCAGTACCGTACTGTGTTAGTAAACGTAGTGCTTACTTAGGGCGCAAATTTCTTGTCAGGTAAGGACTAAGACCCAAATTATATTTTATTAAACAAATATACAGTGTGTCCCCAGAAATTCTTACCAAACGAGAACAATCTTTGTCATTTTATCATACATAGTTGTTTTTTTTTTATAAAAGGATTTGCTTGGTTTAAAAACAGATTGTCATCTGATATACCTACAGCGAAAAATAATAATTAAGAGAAAACTGAATTTTTTAATTTGATTTTTGTAATCCTTACCCCTAGTTTTATTTGCAGAGTTTTTTTTACTATTTTGATCCCTTTTCATATTTTTAATTAGTTTTTTTTTAAATTTTATTTTTAGTTAAAAATCCTCCTCCTTTCGAAGAAAAAAAAAACGTGCAGACGTGTTGTGCTTTTCACGGAGATAAATTTGACAATATCGGACTGTTTACGTTTACGTTGTCTCTCTGTTATGAGGTATTTCCTGTCTCTGTTAATAACTATCTGGACTATTTGGAGGTAAGGACTAAGTCAAATTTTATTTAATACATATGTCGGCGTTTAAAAGTACATTTATAACAAAAAATATACTCGGCCAGAGTCACATAACCCTGTTCGGTACAATATATTATTTAGAATTTTTATTTTTGATAATACTTACAGGTAGGGGTGGGCAAAATAATCCATTAATCGATTGAAAGATTACAAAAAAAATTAAAATCGATTTCTCGATTAATCGACTTTTCGATTAATCAATTTTTCGATTAATCGATTTTCTCGATTCATCGATTTTTCGATTAATCGATATTTTCGATTAATCGATTTTCTCGATTAATCGATTCTTTTTTATAATGATAACTCGACTATGAAACACGTATTCAACGAAATAATTTGAATGCTTTTCGATTTTTACGGGTCTAAAATTTAAATCGTCCGCCGGAATTGTGTTCAAGATAGGCAAGTGGTAAGCGCTGGAGTCGCTTTCATTGTCATAATGACATAATTTCGACGAGTTCAATAATCGATTTTTCGATTGATTTCGATTAATCGATTAATATAAACTTTCGATTAATCGATGAATCGATTAATTTCGATTAATCGGAAATAATCGATTGTTTCAAATAATGAAAAATCGATTATCTTTTTCGATAATCGCCCAGCCCTACTTACAGGGTGAGTTTTTGACAGTGTTACAAGGCGATATCTCGAAAACGGTATAAAATATTTTCATGAAATTTTGGTGAGCTAATAGGGAGATGGGCGACATATTTAAACATATTTTTGACATTTACCAACCTATCTATTTTGAGGGTGGGGGGAAACTTTGAAATTTTAAATGAGATTAAATGCTTTTGTTTGTAAAATTCAAATTTACGTAAAAAGCTACGTATGCGTACAATTTTTTTTTATTTTCTCTTTCGGTTACGGACTTATGATTTATTAGGTTATAAAATAAAAAAAAATATTTACCATTTAATTTCAGCTTATTTATCGTCTGTCATGCTCGAGAAGTTGTTCGAAATCTCCCCCTACAACTTCTGAACACTCTCACTCTTTTTGTAAATGAATTTCGTACGCGCTGTAACATTTCAAGTGTCACTAATAAGCAGGGAAAGCGGACTCTGTCTTTCATGTCGTCTAGGGTAGTGAACCAGTACCTCACAAGAAAAAGTCAAGGGAATTATTTAAATCTGGGGCCTACCAGGCCAGTTGAGAAATAGTCGGTAAAACGTCAAATTTCTGGATCCGCCCCTGTTGGTATATTTACGTAGGCTGTGTACCGTTGTCAAACCTGGTTAACCGCATCGGTTTCTTCGGTGACATTAATGACTTTCTTTCTTCTTTCTTCACCTGTTATTGGCCCTCGTCCATGGGACAGGTTGGCCAGCTCTCCACCCGGTCCGGCGCTTAACCAGAGCCCTAGCTACCCTTAGGGATGGCTTACACGTTACCCAGTTTGGGTGGTAATTCCCTTAGAATCTCCGATTTGTCGGGTATGTACCCTCGGAGATTCCGAATACAAACAATAACAATGATAAAAAATGACAAAAAGTCAATGTTTTCGGTTTGGCACAGTTGAGGTTATGGAGTTTCCCGCCTCTGGTAGAGTCTATTGCGCATGACCTTTTCTTTAAGCCACACTTCCGCCCTACGCTCCTCCCACAACAAGACATGGCCGTCACATGTCCACCTTGTGTGGATGAAAAAACGCAGCACGAACAGGGATTTTAGGCCTCATCGCTCACCCCCCTTGGATTTGGTAAAGACTCCCCTCAACAGGCCGTGGAGCTTCCCTTCGTATTCCGTCACAAAACACTCTACTCACCGCTTCTAGGCGATCTAACCCGAAATCTAACTATGTAGTTGACCGAGAGATGTTAACGCAACGGAAGCCAAAGGCAAACTCCCACATTAATGACAGATACTTTACAGGGACTGCGTTTCCAATCTTACCAACTTTTCAGATTACCGATACTTACGGGACACAAAACCGTAACCGAAGTTGACAACGGTACACGCCCGTAAACTTCACAAATGTCATTTAACAGGTTTATCATTACAAATAACCATTCACGGTTTAAGCCATTTATAAAAATCATAGTTCTTGGGATTAGTCGTGCCAAAGTGAATGTTATTCCACTTTGGCAAGTCCAATTCCAAAGACTATGATTGTGTAATGGTTTCATCAGTGAAAATGGCTGAAGTAATACTGCCGTCATAACGAAGAGGGCAGTAAGTATTTATGGAAACCCTAAGAACCTTACTGCCCTCTTCGTTATGACGGCAGATTTTCAATGTCGTTTATTCTTTCAGGCTTGGTACTTTGGCTGGTCCCTGTCAAGGAAAAAGTTTCTCATACAATATGTTCTGTATAATTTTATGTGTAACTTTGCTAATATATTTCATAGTTAAAAAGATGTTTTTTTAAATATCGGAAAGTAGCAGTAAGTAGTAACTGACAGCGCCATCTATTGGATAATTTTGAAACTAAAATATTAAAAATTATTTTCAAAACGTCAGGAAGTTGCAGCAAGCTATAGTGACTAGTGCCATCTATTGGTTAACCTCGGAGCTAAATTAGACCTTAAAACGTCGGAAAGTTGCGGTAAGCTGTAGTAACTAGCGACATCTATTGGTCAACTTAAGAACTAAAGTTGCCTAATTTCTATTTCATAAAACGTCGGAGAGTTGCGGTAAATTGTAGTGACCAGCGCCATCTATTGGTCAGTTTCAGAACCAAAAGTTAAGAAAAAGTCGGAAACAAACAGTGAGTGTTGAAATTTTCACAAATTCGTCTGGTTGACACGTCGGAGAGTAGCAGCAATTGGTAGTCACTAGCGCCATCTATTGGTCATTTTCAAAACCACATTTTTAAAAATCAGACTTCACGAAACGTCGGAACTTGGCAGTACTCAGTAGTCACTAGCGCCATCTGTTGGCCAACTTAGGTACTAAGTGTGTCAAATTTAGTCCATCAAAAACGTCGGAAATTAGCAGTAATCACTAAGCGGTAGCGCCATCTATTGACCAACTTCTGAACTAAGTTATTAATAATTCAATGTAAATAAAACAGAGATTATTTAATATACATTTATTCATTACATAATTATTGTGATTTACATCTAAAAAGACATGGTTATTTGATTCTGATTCCTTACATTTTAACACACAAAAAAGCTTTTTTCTTGTTTAGATTACACAAATTAAAATTATGCCGGCCTAGGCCAAAATGCGCTCCTCGACATTACAACAGAAATTGTAGCCGAGGACGAATTTTGACAGGATACTGACCCTTATTCAAATGGAATGTTCTTATTTTATTTTATTACGTATTTTGATAAAAAATAATTTACCTTCTCTTGCTTTTGATAATTGATGTGTGTTTTATCGAAACAAAGCAAACTTCCCTCTTACATTCCTTTGGGTTTCACCTAATATTTTTAACCCTACATCAATTTACATAGACATTATCCCTCTTAAAATATAAAATTTTAGGTTATGTCGCCTATACGGCCAACTACAATAATTAAAATTTATCTTTTAAATAACAACAAGGACGTTACTAACAACTTCAATCTACGAGCTACAACTTTTATGTACATACAATTAATAAAAGGTATTGAAAAACTATTAACCTCAAAATTTGCTGAAACTTGCTTCGTTTCGAAAAGTACTCAAGTCGAATTGGGTTTAAATTCTTTCTGTTTAATCACAGCGACCTACTTCTAAACATCATTTTAATATAAACACAGGGAAAAACTTTTACTTTAAATTTATGAAAAACAATTAGTTTTAAATAATGGTATTGCGTTTAACATTGATATTGGAAAAGTATTTTTATTTATAAATCTACTACAAATATTGCATTTAGGTATAGGTATTATTTTTTAGCGATATCCCAAAATAAAACTAAAGATTTTTGTTCTTTTTTTTACCTTATTTTCTTATGTATATACTTAGTTTCTTTTAAGTACCCATATAATATTTCGCTACAATACAAAAAATAATTCTAGAGCTGCAGAATGTATGTACACCATCTTTTATATAATTGAAAATAAAATAAGTTGTGCGAGTAAAGAAGGCAGATAACATCGACACTACTGATTGATGATACCTTAGTAGTTTTGACACATTTTAATAACCAAATTAATTTATTCCCCCACAAATACCTACAAACAAGGATACACTTAAGTTCAATCGGCTAAACGCGTTTTGGGGGAAAGCACAGATAAGTTTTGCCTTACCATACATACTTCATCACCTACAGTATAATTAAAATTTCACCTAGTATATTACCTTTGGAACAACTAGAGTGTGGCAGTGATTTAGTGTAAAAGCATTAACCACTTTTGGACTGTGAAAAGCTATTTAATAAAACTCAAAAGTTTTTACGACTTTCAAGATCATTTAGGAGCAAACTTTATAGTGTCCAACTCGACATGACTTGTAAATGAGTTACTAAAAGTGGGCGGGACAATTTGTTATAGAGAAAATCTGTCAATAGCGCTGAAAATCTTCACATCCTCATTGTGAAAATACAGTAATGTAGATCGGCATATATCCTATAGATTACGAGAGTCAAGCATAAAGATAATACTGAAGATGGATGGTTACATAATGACTATAAAATAAATAGATTTTTTGCTGTGCAGTAAAGACATTTTAAAGACTATTTTAAAACCGTTAATGATGATGACATCTAGACTGGATCGGGACCCAAACTCAGACCATTTCAAAATGTTGTGAGGCGGGAAAGAAAAATTATTATTTATTTATGGTAAGTAACAATTGAGTCTATTTCCTTAAAGTTTTGAAACTGGAAGAAATAAAACTGGCTTGACACTTGCCGTAACCCACCTGAACATTCTTTAAGACATTTTGAAGGGATCTAGGTTTACGTCTCCACCAAACTACAAAGTTAAAATTCTTTTTTTAATAGTCTATTATTAAAAATCATTTTCGTTTATTTTGGGCGGTAATGAGGCCCTGCATCGGCAATATTTTCTGTTCAAAAAGGAATGCCCGTTTTTTTTTAAATATCGGAAAGTAGCAGTAAGCTGTAACTGGCAGCGCTATCTATTGGTCAATTTCGGACCTAAATTTTAAAAAGCATGGACCATTCAAAACACTGAAAAGTAACAGTGGGCAGTAATTGATAGCGCCATCTATTGGTCAGCTTCAGAACTAAATTTTTAAAAATATGGACTACTTAAAGCGTCGGAAAGTTGCAGTAAGCAGTAGTGACTAGCGCCATCTATTGGTCACCTTCAGAACTAAATTTTAAAGCCGAAAAACCATGTCAAAATGAAATGGGACCAACGTCGATACCACGTGGAGAATGCCGCCTTAGGCATTCCTATGGTTTTGTCTGTTATAAGAGGAGTAGTCAGCTCACATTCCTACTATTTTTTTACGTTCTTGTTGCTATAAAACCCCAATTTTTTGGTGTAGATGCATAAAATGGCATATATTCATACAATAAATTGAAATTTTATTTTGAATTTTTCTTTAAAACAGCGCGACTCAACAATTCGACAGACGCATCGCGGCGCGCGATTTAAAAGAAAAAACACAAAATAAAATTTTAATTTCTTTGATAAAGCGCATTTTTTAATTGTGTCTACAACGGAAAGTTCTCATAGGAAATGACTAAGCAACAACAATCTTATAAAAAGTAGTCGGGATGATAGCTGATTACTCCTCTTAATAGGTAAATTTTGGCGTTCTTGGTTACGACTACGGATGACAGTTCAACAATGAACTAAACTTCATTTGTCAAGTAAAAAAGTGACAATTGACGTTTAATCAATAGTGATCGTCATCAAAGATCTAGTTCGGGTCAGCGCTGGGGCACTCTGAATAAAATAAGATATACTTTATAATATCACTTTTGCATCTGTACCTACAGCCTACAGGGTAGGTTAAAAACGTATGCCTGAGACTAGCGCTCGGAGTACTCCGATCGTCCGACCGGAACTCACCCAAAGACGTCAAAATGTACCTAATATAGCCTGATTTAAAGGATTCTTGTGGGAAGGGAGGGAGGTATACGTGTTTATACTAGTTAGCGACACTGCATCAAAACAAAAATTTCAAAGATGGTTATGTCAATAAATGTCAAAACATGTAAGTTATCACACTGGACAAGGTGAAAAATACGGTAACAACCTAGCGTTAAAGGCTCTTAGGTTAGAATACATAGGTTTCTTAATTTATAAATATCCCGAAACATAACCTTTCCATTAGCGCGCACGCGTTTGCCGAAGCTACTTTTAAAAACGTGTAAAGGTTACGTTTCCTGACTAAGTAGGTTAAGTGCAAAAACTTTACAAAATTTAAGTTAGATAGAAATAGAAAAAGAAAACAGCCGGGTAGTGATTGCACACATGTAAAAAATTGATATGATAGAAAGATTATTGTGACATTAAAACAGTGATAGGGGAACGACAACGGCTGCAGAATCGCTTACAAACTAATTAAGTACAAAAAAGCTGGTAAATAGCTACTCTGATAAACTTTAACGCTTATTAAAAAAATACTTACGTAGATTAAGTGAAAAATAAAACCAAATTTAAAGTTAAAAACTTAAGAAACACAAAATTTAAAATAATACTTTTATGGTTAGCGCTTAGTTAAAAAAGATACAACACGTCAACTACGTTTAGAATAATTCTACCTATTGCAAAAATAACTAAAAAATATTTTAAACATGGCTGCCTTAAAACCAAAAAAGGCGCGAAGCGAGGATAAAAATGCTAAATAAATTCGAATTTTTAAGTTAAAGTAGCAAAGTCATTTAGAAAATACACATTTTGTCAAATAAAAAGTCAATCTAGGAAGTACCACTTCTAAAAACCGAAAATAAACATTTTTACAACTTTGACTTAAAAATTTAAAATGGCTATCTACTCAAATAAGTGTAAAGGGAGTACATTATACAACATACTGTATACTATATTCTCTAACATTAATTTCATGGACGATTATTGTTGATATCAATTTAATTGTGCGCTCTAAAAACACTGTCCAGTTTTATGCAGAAAAAATGTCTACAGTGACTTTGTAATACTGCTCTCAATTCCAAATGCCACTTACCCATCGAATAGGAAATATTTTTTTTTTCTTAAAACGAATACAAGCAGTTACCGATTTAAAAAAATTAGTATGCACAATTTTTTTTTTCAACGCGTATAGTGGCCTATTTGAAGACCTCTGGAACCAACACAAAAATTTCAAATTTTAATCAGAGGCGTAGGCACAGTGTGTCTCGTAAAGGTTAGTTTACAGCCTCGTACATGGTGTGCCTCGACTAAGTTTACCCCAAAGGTGTTCCCACTTCCATTTTTTTTCAGATTTTGATAAAGTTTGGTGGCCTAAGTAATTTAAGCCCACAATGAAAATCCTAGATCAACAGTTTGAACAGAAAACTTGATTTTACTTTTTTGTTAGGTTAAGCGTCTTTAGTTTATGAAAAAGAGTAGTATCAAAATTTCTTAAGGCGTATAATCTTCTTTCAAGTCCTGAAAACGATGTTTTCTTAGTGGAAATATTAAATATTTTTAAATAGCTTTGATAATCCTGAAAAAACATGAAAAAATGAGTTTTTCGTCAGTTTTTGGTACCTATCTCCTAAATGATACTTTCAAATATCATAGTTTATATATTAATTTTAAAGATAATGCAGTTATCTAAAAATCAAAAAACATTGCCTCTCTATCTACATCTGTTCAAAAGATATAGATAATAGAAGGTTGAAAAATTCGAACCAAAAAATTATGGAATCAGAATGTTGTGATATATCGCAATAACTATAAGTTATTGTTAAAACTGTTCATCATTTTCAAAAAGTTGACTCAATTTCAAGAAAAATAAAAATCTTTTTTTATCTGGAATAAAACCAAAGATAGGATCAGAGAAGAACCAAGATAGGATAGTAGGAACCTGTATGTCCGAGCCGACGCGACGGTTTTGACAGTGCCAATCGCGTTATGCATTTAAATAGCTCGATTAAGTTTTTTTCCAGTGTTGCTTGGGTACTTAGTGAAAATATAAAAGTGATTCCTTTTAATTTAATTTCCTTCAAATGAATTATTTTCAGTGTGACATTCTATATAAAAAAACAAAATATACATTGAAAATAATTCAGTTGAAGAAAATTAAATAAAAAGGAATCAATTTTATATTTTCACTAAGTACCTAAGTAAAACTCGAAAAAAATGTAATAATACAGCTATTAAATGCATTTCGTCATAGCGCTTTACGCGGTTGGCGCTGTCAACTTTCCGACGATTAGTATCTTTGGTTATATTCCAGATAAAAGATAAATTTTTTTTGTTTTGCTTGAAATTGAGTCAACTTTTTGAAAATGATGAACAGTTTTAACCACAATTTATAATTTTTGAGATATCTCACAATATTCTGATTTCATAATTTTGTTGCTCGAATTTTTCGACCTTCTATCTATATCTTTAGAACAGATGTAGATAGAGGCATTTTTTTTATTTGAAGATAACTGCATTATCTTTAAAATTAATTCATAAACCATCGTATTTGAACGTACCATTTAAAAAATAGGTACCAAAAACTGGCGAAACACTCATTTTTCACCTTTATTCAGAATTATCAAAGCTATTTAAAAATATTAAATATTTCTACTTAGAAGATATCGTCCTCAGGACTTGAGAAAAGATCATACACCTTAAAAAAATTTTGATACTGTTCTTTTTCATAAAATAAAGCCGCTTAACCTAAAAAAAAATTCTTTCCTCTCAAACTATTGATCTAGAATTTTCATTTTGGGCCCCAATTACTTAGATCACACCCCTGTAACAAAATCTGAAAAAAAATGGAAGTGGAAGACCTTTGGGTTAAACTTAGTCGAGGCACACCATGTACGAGGCTGTAAACTAACTTTTAAAAATATTTTTAAAGCTGCAACATTGCCAGCTCTACCAATAACTGGCAGCAACTTACGAATTTTACATGAAACGCTCTGTATCCAAGTGACTTTTTGAATTTTACCCAAAATTCCGAAATTATATTGTGTTAATAGTTTTTGAGATACTAGCTAGCATCTAAATATAGTAATTTTTGCATTGAGTCATTGTCTTTTACTAATGGTGCATTTTAGAGAAAAATGGCTGTCCCTGTCTTATTAGTTTTTATTCTTCTGTTCAAAAATGTAACTTCCGGTCTATCCGAAAATTGTCATTTATGAAAAACTGAGACAGGGACATCTAAATTATTTTCCCCTAAATGCGTCATTACTAAACTACAGACCGTCAAATTACAAAAAAAAAAATATTTTTCAAATGCTAATATCTCGAAAACTATTGAGTTTTAGACATGCACTGCCTCATACAAAAATTTATTTTCAGAATGTTGAGTAGAATTTATGAATTCAATAATATACAGGGTGTTCTATTTAAAATTCAGAAGTTTCTGTCAGTTAGTAGTACAGCTGGCAACGTTGCGGCCTTAAAAATATTTTTAGATGCTGGATTACCATCTCCAACGCCTCTAATTAATGAGACAGTAAAATTAAAAAACGTAAAAATACAAATTGCACCGAATTTTTATCAAAAATAATGTTTTCTAACAAATACGAAAAGCTTTCCGATTGTTGATTTTTTTTTTGGAATAATGTCTTTTGTAGTTGTATATATATATATATATATATATATATATATATATATATATATATATATATATATATATATATATATATATATATATATATATATATCAATGATGTTTTAATAATAATAATAATAGTACCCTAAAACGTTAAATCATTATTCAAATTCAATCTCTTTAACAGTGTTTTTAGGCGCAAATCTGAAGGGTTAGTGCCTTACCAGCTGCTCCTATGGCACAGATCTTGATTTTTTTTAAGTAATTAAACAGCACAAATGACATTACCTGTTACGATGGCAGACCGCGGAGATAAAAAGATGAGGAAAGCATGTCGTCGCGTCAGCTAGGTCAGTAATGCGAATATTTTGAGATGCTTACCGAACGTTTCCTTTCAATTTTTAGCGGTATTCATTCGAATTTTATAAAAGTCTAACACAATTACTTGGGTTGCCAGATCGATCTTCTCATCGTTTTTTCCCAATCTACCGACCATTGTTTTCCCGTTTTTTACATCGTGCTGTTGTCCCACTCGAGCTGCGAGACGTTTTGATAGTCTCTCTTGCGTCTTGTGGAGGCGGGGATTTCATCGTCTTCCTAAAATTTTAATTTTAGGATGTACGGTGTGGTTGCTACAAGCACAATACAAACTAGAAGTACGGCTTGTCAAATATAGCTTTGTCTCTGAAAAATTTCATACTTCCGAAGACGAGGAAGTGAGATAGCATTCGGATAACAGAAATGGCAATATTATGCACCTTCTGCTTTGGTTTAAAGTACTGTCAGCAACCAATAATAAAATTACGTATTGCTTTATAAAATTCAGTATCGGATTATGTTTGTGAATTAATTATTACGCATTAGGTACACAAATTGTTCGTGTATTGTTCGAATACACACGCCGGTAGCAGCTTAAACACGCCCTTGAACTTTCTTTAAATCCTTCATGGGTTTATTCGCTTTTTGTCGCATAAAATGAATATTATTTGTCAATATTGTTTTTCCTCGTATAATGACATAGACACTATTTTCTGCTTAAAATAAAATGAGTGATTTAAAGCCGATAAAATGACCTACAAATTTCTTAAAAGATCATTAAAATCGGTTCAAAAATTAAGGTTTAAAATTCGTTAAAATAGTAGTGTCCGCTTTTTGTGCCGGTCAGTGTATATAAATATTATTATAAAATCTCATAATCTCACCTCATCTGAGGAATCAGCGCGAATGCGGCAAGGTCCGTCGCCTGGTCCGTCCTCATCGGAGGAAGTGTCAGAGTCAGACTGGTCAGATTCTGAGTTGTCGCACGAAGCACTGCCAGCGCGCTCCAATTTGCGTTCAGCGGTCTGTAAAAAAAAATTTAGTTAAGAAAAATTATTATGCCCTATCAAAAAACTGTGACTATATTCACGAGTCTCAATATAAAATAATTAGAAATTCTTGTACCTCCATTGGGTTGACAGTAATAGTCAAAGCAGAGTCATCCCAAGTCATTTCACCATCTTGTGCTTCCTCGCTTGAAGTTTTTTGATGGGCAGCCCTAATTCTGAAAGAAGGAAAAAATTTATTTAGGGACGCAGTCTTCTTTTAATATTGTTATTTTAACTGAAGCTAGAACTAGATAATATATATATATATATATATATATATATATATATATATATATATATATATATATATATATATATATATATATATATATATATATATATATATTGAAATGAAATATACAAGGTGTTAAACTATAGACGAAATGAATCACCTGATTACTCCCAAAACAATCATAAACAGCAAGAATCCAACACAGACCACTACAATGATGGTAACGGCATGTGATCCACCGGAAGCCATAAGATTAAGATGGCTGGCTTGGACGTAGTCGTGAGAAATGACCGAGGCGGGTCTGATTTCCACATTGTGCTTGCTCACTTTGGCGTGAGCTACTATGGATTCTTTGGGTTGTGGGTGGATTACAGTGAGCTGAAAATTGTATTAAACCACTTATTTAGTGTTTTCTATGCAAAGTACATAACCTGTTGGTAAGACCGCCAAATTCCGCATCCAGCACTAATCTCGCACCTCTTGGTATTTCAAAAACTAATATGCGGCGTCTAGCGGTCAGTAGAGAAACTACATCACCTTGAGATCAGTCGGTCATATTGACAATATAAGCAATCGAATTTTCTGGGTTAATAGAGGGATAGTGCGACCAGCTTCGGTAAAAAATTCAGTTATACAGGTCGTGTCATTCGAAATCGCATAAATCGCAAAAATGAATTAAATCGATTTAAATTTTCGGAGGTTGTAAAGGACCCGGAGCTTCAGAATCTTATTGAAATTGGTGAGTATCGGAAAATGGCAAGTAATTCTTTTGAATTTTTTTAGGTCAAAAATGCCATTTGCAGGCCCCTTTTTGGTACCCAATAACTGGAAAACGAACGTCGGATCGAAAAACGGATTCATACGTGAAACTTTAAAATCTCCAATACTTTCTTTTTGCAATACCTATACATAAAACTAGAAATTTCGATTTTTGATCCAAATTTTTCACGATTATAAATTTTTTTCGGGGTCAAAATTGATCCAAATCAAAACCCCATATACATCGTCGGAAAGAGCTTGTCGAAATACGTGATATCCATATTTTTTAGTTTCTTCATTCTTTATAGGAAGGGCGCGATCGCCGATTAAATTTAGATTTTTTGACTTTTTTGCACTCGATTTAAAGGCACCGATACCTTTATCACTTTGTATTTTTTCCAATTTTTCAACGCTATCTTATAGAGGGTCATATTTAAGGGGTAAAAACTAAATTTTCTTGATTTTTTTTCAACAAATCCTATTTTTAACATTATTCTACACTATTTTTCCTATTTAGTAATTCTCTTTGGGTTTATTTTATCTGTTAATTATCTAAGAACACCTCCCACTAATAAATAAATATATTTATTTGCATCGGGGGCATGCAAAATTTAAAACTTTTAAATTTTCGAATTTTTGACCATGAAATCAAAGAACTGCAGTATATTTACGTCGAAATTATCAAAATATGATGTGTCAAAATTACGCAAAAATGCCAGTTTTTGTTGAAAGGTTCCTGGACCGATTTCGGCTTGAAATATATGTATGTATATGAATAAGATTTTAGGAACCTTCTACTTAAGTGCAGGGCTATTTCATTCGACGAGTTATGCATTAAATTACATTTTTAGTGGTTTTTCGATGACCCTACAACACTGGAATTCGCCATGCACTTATTATGAGTCATAAAAACACTTTGAACGATACAGCCTTCGAAATTCGCCCAAAAATTTGCAGTAGAAAATCCTTTTTTTTTTTTTAATAAAGACCAAAATAAATTGATAAAGTGCTTATATTTAATTTATGTAGGGATTATAAAAAATATATTTCAGATTTATTTGGGTTAATGTACTTATATTGCAGTTTTTATACGTCGAAATTATTCTAATATGGTGCGTCAAAATTTCGCAAAACCGTCAGTTTTGTTGGAAGATTGAAAGGTTCCTGGACCGATTTCGGTTTGGAATATACATGGTAACGATTTTAAGGACGTTCTATTTTCGATTTAGGGATATTATACCGAGTGAGTTACGCATTAAATACCAATTTTTTTTATTTTTCGATGACCCTACAATGCATCATTGTAAAAAATTCTATAATATCCAAAAATAATCATTGGGCCAATATATTTATTATTATTAAATTATTTTATGTTTAGTTTAAGTACAATATTTGTTTAGATGTTTTTTAACATATCAGAAACGATTCGAAAATATGTTTTATCCCTTTCGGTAGTATACGGGGTGTTTCACAATGATGGGACTAACTTGATTCTTGCGTAGGTTTGTTATTAGAGTTGGGAAATTGAAATTTCGTATCAGGGGACAACTCGGCCAATCATCCAAAAATATTTTTGTAAATTTCGATTCCTATGGTTGCCATAGCAACGAATAACGAATGGTTTGCGGAATTTGACGACCTTATCGTACATTTTTTATTGAAAAATAATAAATTCTCCTTTATCTTACGCAATGCGTGAGTGGCTCTATTACTGATGTGATAACTTATTAAAGTAAAAACATTTATTTACGAAAATCAATATGTAGATGGCAAAAATATATATAAAAAAACATTTTTACTACTTACAGTTTGTACATATTCATTACTGGTGAATCTTCCATTTAGTTCTGAGCACGTCAACTTAAATACTCTATTCAAGTAGTAAGCTGGCTTTCTATTGGTGTAGACAATCTGTCTCAGGACCTATTAAAAACAATCAACTCACAATATGTTAACCCAAACACCAGAATTTCTATATTTGTATAGATTTCTCAATTATCAGCAAAGTCTGATAAAAAAACACTCTTACTACTTCGAATATCTAACCTGTTGATAATTGAAGACCATATCTGATCCACTGATAGTAACGCCATCTTTGGACACGCGCGCAGCCATTCCAAGATGTTTAAGCATCTCTTCGGGTACAGCAAGATTCTCGTGATCAGGATTGAGGTTGGGGTAGATGGTCAGTTGACATTTGTCAAGTTTTTGTTCACCTGGACAAAATGGTATTATGTTAATAGCTACTCCAAAATTTCAGTTTAAAATCCTGTAATTTTCACATTATAATAAGATTAATAAGTAACAACAGTCAATAGCATCAGTAACCCTTACCAGTTATATGGATATCAGCCAGTACTCTGACCCCCATTCTAAAATCTTCATATTTCCTGGCCATATTGCCAGTACCGTTCAAGTTAATACTGGGAGTTTGTGGTCTCAAGACCATCACGTAAGTTTGCGCATCGGGTACCTGAAACAAAGAAAGAACCACAGAGCTGAAAATATTTAAAAAATTTAATTTTTTATTTTACATATCTAGATAATTTTCTTATAATCTTACCTTTACAGTTTTGCCGTTGTCACACGTAACTGTAGTGGTAAGTCTTAAGTTTCTGCGTCCAGGAGTAGGGAATTCGCGGGTGTTGGCGTATCCAATTTTTCGAACTAGAATTTCCAGATTGGTGCGGTTGTCTCCTTCTACCGTCACTTCTGTCAAGTCCGAATTCGTTAACAGTTCCATTCCTGGTTGTAAGAGTTCCATACTTGGTACCTGCGATAAACACAAACATACTTAACTGTTAAATGGGGTCAAGTGACTCCTCATTTTAAAGATCTATTAATTCTCTATTCAATCCCGAAGATTCAAGAAGTTACCTTCTTATTAAAATGGTGGTAATTTATTAAAGTTGCCACTAGGCTATGGGTAAAATCGAATTTTAAGTAACATTTTCAATTATTATCAACGCATGAATATCTACAACAACTTTTGGCTACATGCCACGCAGGGTATTGGATCACATAAGATATTCCCTGGTCCCACTTTTGTTGCTAATCAACAATTTGGCTAAATGTTGGGAACGTCGTGTGGTGATCATAAAATTTTTAATATAAAAATTAAAATGATATTTGTTTTGATTGCTCATTTATGCCTAAACGGCTGGATGTAATAAGGGATATGCACATATTTTTTTTATTGCATAAATCGTTGAAGGAAGTCGTTACAAACCCAAAAAAATACACTAAATAAAATTACTAGGGTAATTTAGCTACAAAAAATGTTTACTTTTCGGTATAATTTATTACAATAAAAAAGCAGCCTTTTGGCCTCAGTAAATAATGACCTCAGGAGATTAGCAAAAAAGTGTCAGTCTACATGTTAACGCAAAGCTTAACCCAAAGTAGAACAGGTTTGTTTTTCTCGGAAACAGTCAGAGGGGGAGCAAACAAATTTCTCGGGTTGATAAAGAATGTTTCGTTTCGGAGCTATTAAAAGTCAAAGTCGACATTTCCGCGATTTCCGTTGAAATCGGGCACAGGTCGCAAAAGTGAATTAAATCGATGTAAATTTTCGGAGGTTATAGAGGACCCGGAGTGTCAGAACTCTATTGAAACTGGAGAGGACCGGAAAATGGCAAGTAATTCTTTTCAATTTTTTTAAGTCGAAAAATGCCATTTGCAGACCCCTCTTTGGTAACTAATAATTCGAAAACAAAACGTCGAATCGAAAAACGGATTCATAAGAGAACCTGTTAAATCTGAAATATTTTTTTTGCAATACATTTACCTAAACTTAAAATGAGTGGAAAATGGATATATTTGGGAAAAACTGGAAATTTCAATTTTGACCCAAATATTTCACGGTTTTTATTTTTTTGTGGGGTTAAAATGGTTCAAATTAAAAACCCATATACGCCATCGCAAAGAGCTCGTCAAAATACATGATATACATATTTTTTAGCTTCTTCATTCTTTATAGGAAGGGAGCAAGCGCCGATTAAATTTCGATTTTTTTACCTTTTTTGCCCTCGACGGTATATTTGAATCACTCTGTATTTTTTCCTATCTATTTTTCCCCCAATTTTTTAACACTATCTTATAAAACAATAATCACACTTTAAAATGAATACCGAATGGGTCATCCAGGAGCGTATTTAAGGGGTAAAAATTGATTTTTTTCCGAGAGGGTCTATTTTTAACCGACATTATTCAACACTATTTTCCTTATTTAGGGATTCGAGTTTATTTTATCCGTTAATTATCTAATAATACCTCTCACTCATTTAAACCGCTTATTTTTTCGTTAAAGTTATAAATAAATAGATTTATTTGCATAGGGGACATTCAAACTATAAATCACTTGCCGACCCCTGGTATAGGAACTCCTTTGATCCTACAACTGGGTACTTACTATCCCGGTAAATACTTACGGTAAGAAACAAGAAATTTTTTATACACCCTGTATCCAAACAAAACTAAATACTGACGTAGCATCAAAAACATTTCTAAGAAATTTAAATTTAGTTTTTATTTTTTCCAAATTAGCATCTTACCTTTTGCACACGGCAATTATTAAACATGATATTATGCAAATTTGTAGACGTTGCACGTCTGTTTCTTTTACGTTAAACTCTTAAAATTCCCCATTTTGCAGAAAAAACAACTTTTCCCATTAATAAATCGTTTACATTAGTTCTAAGAATATTTTAAAACCGATAGTACACACCTGCAGGCTCTCTTTACACTGATGCAGGCAACTGAGGACTTCTGGTTTTTCATTTTCGCCAACGAGAACACTCAAGCCAGCCAAGTATCCCTTTAAGTGGTGCTTCATCTTGTTATCGGATCCCTGAAAAATTAAAGCAAGTGCTAATTAACTGCAATACAAATTTAGATAATCCATTTTAAAGTAAAACCGATTAGAAGACGATTTATAAAGGATTTAGAAGTTATCCTAAATTACGGAGTTTTTGTTAAATCTTATTTAGTTAAAAACATTACAGTATGTACTGTTTCCAAGTGAAAAAACGATGTAATTGAGACTGACTAGAAGTTTAGCTTAAGAAACAGTTTTGAAAACTTACCTGCCAACAGGCACCCACTGTCAGAGTAGTATTAATTCCCTTGGTTGGGTGCAGAGGCCAGTCGTCAATCACCTCCGGGTTCTTCTTTTCGCTTCTGAAGAGCTGTCCGTCAATGTAGAGCTCAACATCAGGGAATCGGATGTTAATAGCATAGTGATGCCACTGATCATCACAAACCTGCAAAAAATATCATTTTACTGTTTAATTCAGTCAACATTTCAATAACAGTGCAAAAACCTTCCAACAATTTCCAATATTAAAATAATTCTCTTGTTATGAAAAATCATCTCTATAAATTTTCTTTACCCATAACTCTCTTATCTTGCTGAAGTTCTATTTTATCTCTTTAATTTTCTGACTTCGCAACATTTTTCACTGTTCATTCTTCCCTTGCTAATTCACAAAAAGCATAACAAAAACGCCCGAAACAATCAAAAACTTGGCGAACAGCGTGAGCCAGCCAAGGTAACCAAAAAGTTTGACACGGCAAAGTTAAAAACACAAACTCCACAACTTGACTCGGGCATTTTTAAAACCGGTTTGCAAAAAAAGCAAGATTGATGGTCTGCTCGGGACCCAAATGTTCTCACAACCTAGAAAGCTAATAAATATTCCGGGAAAATTACCCTTGCAAAGTTAAAGTTTAGAAACAGCTTAAAATCGAGAGAACGGATTATTTGCTAGATTCCGGAATACATCTCTTCTCACAGATAAACGAATTAAAAAAAAATAGAAAAATAGGTGCACAAAATAATGGCAAAATAGCACTGGAAGATATACGTATGTATCTTATCTTTGAACACATATTGGTCACAAAATGATGCAGTAGAGACTAGAGACGATTCTAAAAAAAAGCACATGTACTACTTACCGCGCCAAGTTATAATACTAGGAGTAATACCAATTAAATTAAAAATTTTGAAAAACTTGCAAGGACAAAAGTTGTTCCTTACATTGTGAGAAATATTTTTTGTCACAAAACTTTTGCTCTAAAACCAATGGTTCCGCAGTTATAAGGAAATAAACAATTAAATTGTTTATAACAGATTTTTTTTAATTCTGATAATTTTGGCTCGTCTAGACCTAATTCTCAATGTTCATGATTTTTTACAGATTTTTCTGAGCGATTTTGGTGATAAGGGTAGGGGATAGCAATTTTTAATCGTTCTTCCCAAGAAATGATATAAAAATGCATACAAAATACATCGTATATATTGTTGAATTCGTGCATCAATAAGCTTTCATTTACACCCTGAAATTAACCTCCAGAATCAAAATTCAACTTTGTATACTTTACGTCTATAATTGGGCCACCACACTCTGCATCTGTGTAAAATTTCAAATTTTTACGTCGAATAGTTTCAGAGAAAATCGCCTATAATAGACACACGGACGAACACCGACGGGATTCAATAAGTATTCCGTTTCACGGAACACTAAACGTTAAGTGTGACATGATATCTTCTTTTTGGGTCACCCTATATCAAATTTAGTTAAAACAATGAGCATCTAAAATCAAAACTTGAGCGTTTTTCTAAGAAAAAAATGTCCGAATTTTAAAAGAATGTATTCCAATCTTTACGTTCTCACTGTATATACAGGGTGAGTCGGGGAGGAACGCACCAAATTGTAGGAGTGTATTCTACACGCAAATATAAGTCAAAAAATCCAAAAGTTGTAGTCCAATTTTTATTTATTTTATCCCCTATTCACCAACAAAAAAAAAATGAAAATAAAAATCGGTTTACAACTTTTGGGTTTTTTTGACTTATATTTACGTGCAAAATACACTCCTAGAATTTGGTGCGTTCCTCCCGACTCACCCTGTATATGTATATATACAATCGGATTTCACAGATTGTAGGAGTAATCTGTGCGGATATACCAGACACGTCAAGTTTTGATTTTAGGTGCGCATTGCTTAAACTAAATTTGATGTATATACAGGGTGACCCAAAAAGAAGATATCATGTCACACTTAATTTTACGTTAGAACGAAGACACGTTTAGGCTCTAAACGTTTCTTAGTGGACTTTCATAAAGATCTAGTACTTAGACTGTGAATTACGTGTACCGTTTCTTTGTCCACGGGTGTACATCTCTAACCGGCTTGTCGTTAAGGCCATTATAGACCGGGGAAAATTATTTTTAAAACCCAAAAGGGACATATTAAGAGCCAAACACTTTGAAAAAAAAAACTGTCCAAAATTTCGAGATCAAAAGGTTAAATTAAAAACTAACCAAACTGTGGGTAGAAAATGATACCTACTTAGTGTGTGGTAACTAACCACCTCGCCCACCCGGTTTTTAATATTGATAAGTTCGTCAAGTTTTAAATAAGCGCTTACAAACTTAAAATATAAAAAAGCTTGGGTCTCAAAGACGTTTAAAAATGTAAAGCGCATTTACTCCAAAGTTTAAAAGTTTTCAACTCGTTGAATTATTTACAATTAAAAATTAAGTAGTTTAGAGGAGACAGAAGAGCTAAAAGCTTGTTAATTTAATTTAAATTTTTGATTTATACGCATTCAGTTAGGTAGGTAGAATTTCTCGGTTTTAAAAAATAAAAGCAGTCGTGCAAATTCTATTTTTAAAATAAACACACTACTTTCCAGTTCTACGAACCGAAACTAATCGGGAAATTTCGAGGGAGCAGTGATGACGTCAAACTGTAACAGCTTAATTTGACTTACTTCTGAATTTCTGATAAAATAATATGTCGAATCTGTGAGAGAACCTATGCTTGCAGATCGTGAAATTTCGATCCGATGGAAGAGAGAATGCAATTACATTTCAGTCAAAGTCAAACATCCTGTTGTCAAATCCATAAAATCGAAGAAGCAAACATGATAAATACAGTATGTCCACGAATGGGGTTTAGAGGAGGACAATTTACACAGTTTTTTGTTCAAATTACATATGCGTACATTTTGTCCAGGTTTGACTTCCACAAATTTTGAAAAATAACATAATGACTTCAGAAAGGAGGAACATATTTACCTGAGGAATTTTCCATCTCCATTCTGCAGGTCTGAAGATGTTCAGGTCTCCTTCAGAGAAGTCGCGTCTCAGCAACAAAATCAAGCGACAATTCCTTACGAATAGAGCGTAGTGGTGTCTGTTCATTTCTGAAAAGAAACAAATAAATATTTAGGGGAAAAAAAAAAAGAAATAAGTGACTTTTTAGAAGGAAACCACAAACACGACAACAGGTTTGTTATTGTCAAGCAAGTTAAATTATTAGAAGTGTTATAATATTTTTAGATAATCAAAAATGCATTATTTTTCTGATTTAAAAAATTGACAGTGTGAATAACATGAAATAACATCATTATTCCAAGCACATCGAGATTTTTTTTAGATCGTCACGAAAAACATGGTCTTCCAATTCCGTCGGTCTGTTTTTCTAACTTAAAACTATGTGACAAAAAATTCCCATACAGGTTGGCCTTTACCCTAGATCGAAACCGGTTACATTTATTTTTCTGGGATATATATAGAGTGATCACTTTAAAAATTAATTTATAGTTCTTGTTTTAACTCTAAACGATTTATTTTTCAAAAATTGTAGATATATGCATATAAACATAGGCACTTTTGGTCCCCTAGACAGAGGGTAGACAACTAGGTACATAACTTTAAACCTCATTCAGAAATATCCCATCAAAATAGGGGTTATTAATTAAAAAATAGGGACATCACAGTTAACTCAAAATTTGTCTCTTTATTATATCTTTTAGAATAAACATCACGGAAATCTAAGTCGAAGCAACAACCATCCGATTAATTTTCTCAGGATCTAATCACTTTGAAATAGGGATTGATTAGGGTCACCGCTCGTATTTGTCACAGCCTTGGGCGGAGAAGTTTGCAAAGGACCCTTACGTGACCCGTAATCGACAAAATAGCGACATTTACACTTCGCCCTTGAATTTTAAGTAGAAATCGCCTGTAAATTTTACGCCTGAAACATTTTATACAGTGTGTCAGAAAATTTTGGTCAAGGAAAAAGCTGGCTAATTGAAACGTCACTAATAAAATAGACTAAGAGGTAGCGACGCGACGTCTCGCTGTCACGACCCTTTTCTTTTAATCTTCTTACAACCCACGAAAGCAGTACCGTGGGTTGTATATATCGCAAAGTCGACTCACACACCCAGTGCTGGAAACATCTACAAGGATTTCACCGACACTTTAAGAGGGTGTGTGAGTTGGTACCTCCTCGCTCGAGGAAGAATTCCCTTAGCACCTTTTCCTCGAGAACCATTTTTTGTGTGTCCTCTTTCAAGCAAAAAATTACTCGCCATCACTACCCTGTAATTCAAGCCCGCATTTGCTCGTGAACCCCCGTTCTCTCTGACAAATATTTTCCTTATGACTTTGTCGCAATGAATAATAAATTAACATTTAGAAAACGGGCTCATTGTATTTACTTGTGAAATATTTCCACAGACTTTCCCAAATAATACGCGCCGTATCTCGATGTTGCGTTGCCTCTTCATTCTTTATGTTACTTTATTCAAAATATAAATCCTGTTGTTGTTCCTGGAGACAACGTAATTAGATTTTACTTTCTAATCTAATCTTACCGTGAATCCCCCCGAAATTAGAAACTAAGTTATATTTGTATATATTTCCTTTGGTATATACTTGGAATTAATTTATCTTGAGCTACACGATTCCTTTGATTTTTTGAAAATCCATCAGGATGATGTTTTCCAAAGGCTAATTAATGTCTGTCAATTTAAAGAAAATTCAAACCATAAAGAGCGCTATCAATAGAAAAAAGAAGATAGGAGTATCGCAAGAGGAAAGACAATATTCACTGATGTCTGTCATAACAAAGCTGTAAACAGTCTGTGTCAGTCTATATATAAAGGGTACAATAGGTTCCGGATTTAATTTTGTCATTTTTAACATACCTTTTTGCCGGCATCCTCTCAACGTGTCCTAGCCATCTGGCTCTTTGGGATCTTATAAAATGACCTATACTGGGGTGTCCGTAACTAGTATTTCCCTATTACTCCCCCGTCTTCACTGTCCCTCTTCCGTTTTTATCCCTCCAAAAATTTTTCTTAGTATTTTTCTTTCCAAAACTTTTGTTTTATTTTCTCCTTTTTTGCGAGAGTCCACGTATCACATCTACACACAACAGAAAGTTTGATTACGGTCCTATATATTCTGATTTTTGCCGCTCTGGATACCTGTTTTTATGCAAGTAGTTTGAGGAGGATTCTTGCTGGTCTGCATCTTCTCATTGCCTTTTATGTATTTCTTTTTCTTTTGTATTCATATTAGTCAGTGTCGCTCTCAAGTATTCAAACTTTTACTTTCTCGATGTTATTCTTTTTTCTACTTTAAATTCAGCAGTTTCTCTCTTTCTCTCTCTCACACTCGGTGGGGCTAGTCTCACTACCATATAATTTGTTTTGTTCACTCGAGTCCATACTTTCTTGCTGCCACTTCCAGCATCCTAAACACCTTTTCCATTTCTTTTTTTGATCTCGTTAGCAGTGTTATGTCATCTGCATATGCAATAATCTGATGCTTATTGTGGTATACGATGGTTTTGGTCCTTTATTTATTCCAAATATCTCGGATAATTGACCTTCGATTGTAACTCTGTTGTTCACATTTCAAACTAATTAAAAATCATAAAGATTTTTAGGTGTACGATTTGTAAAAGAATGACTCATATACGCCTAGATATTTTGCAGAATAGTTTCAAAAATAGCAAGACTCGTTAAACTATCAGCCCTTAATAACTGCATTCCTCGCACCAAACACGTAAAGCAGATTCCATATGCCAGACATTCGAATTGATATCCATCATAATTATCGGAAAAAACCACCAACAAAAGCCGCCTTTCTGGCTCTCTGGCGAACGCTAAAAGCCCTTTCGGAAAAAAAGTTGCCGCGAGGGCAATCAATTCCGAATAAACCATATTTCTTTGTGGATTAAAAGTTCATTATTTCAACTGGCAAAAGGCCAAATAGTCTCGCATATAATTTCCATTCGAGGGGCTCGGGGGGGGGGGGGGGGGGGCTGCGAGAAGAAGGTACGCGAGACGCTAAACCTGCTTTTTATGCAAATCTCCATCCGGAACGCATGGGCGCACATTTGGTTTTTCTTTTTGGATGAGAAAAGAAAATCGGAAACGGACGATCGGTTTTAACGTGGCGTGTTGCCCAGAATTTATATTACAGGCTAAAAAGAAGGAAGAGACGAAATTGAAAAAATAATTCATTATTTATTTGAGCAATTCTCTGTGGAAATGGAGTTTTTGGATGTAGACTTCTAACGTAAATAGATTTACGAAGTAATAAAGTGGTTCTAAAAGCATATTTAGAAGCGGCGATCTATAGGGTCAAAACAGTACAATCTAGAATCTAGACGAATTTGTGTCAATAATAATTATTGAAGCCTTTGAAGCAAGGAAGTATTAACAAAGGTTAATATAAAGCGCCTTTTGTGCGAAGGTCGGCCAACTTCCTTTTGTTCAATCGTTTATCCTTTGAAAAATTCCCATTTTTTTGGGGTACAGTTAATAAATAAAGCAAGGACACTCCAACAACTAAAATATTTCAACAATTTCTGTATTAGATTCTTTTTCGTATTTGAAAGACGTCGTGGCGTCGGCGTCGTCCTGTTCCTGTCAGTTATGCTTTCATGTTGACGGTAAACTAAATATTCCCGTATTTTTAGCTTTTGAATGACTAGCAAAAAGTCTTTGTCTTTCGCTATTCAAATATATAATTGACTCCACACTATTTGACTTTGTTGTCTTTTCTAAAATAGTCTACTAAAAAGATTTACAGCCAGATTCTCTAATGTTAGTCCGGTCTAATTTGACAACCAAAAGTTTTAAACTGTCATGTGTAAGAATAAGACAACTAAGTTTTATATTATGAATTTATTTCTGAGCTTTTTCGCAAATTTATTTTAGTACGTACTTCCAACAATAATAGAACTAAATTCATTACAGCAACTCGTTCCAAGCTGAAAATCATTTGGCAACCCAGCAAATCGCTGAAATATCAGAATAATTCATGTTTTTAATGACGACTTATTAACAATGACAGGACAAAAACCTGTCAAAACATAACCGATCAGCTATAAGATCTTAATTTAAACCATGCAGTACTAAATCTTAAACCTTCTTACTGAATCTGAACGTAAAGGTTAGTACTAGTTTAAATTAAGATCTTATAGTTGATCAGTTATGTTTGACAGGTTTTTGTCCTGTCATTGTTAATAAGTCGTCATTAAAAACTTAATTATTCTGATATTTCAGCGATTTGCTTGATTTTGATCTTGGAATGAGTTGCTGTAATGAATTTAGTTGTATTATTGTTGAAAGTAAGTACTAAAGTTGTCCTTTTCTTCATAAATTTTCGAAAAAGCACAGAAAAAAATTCCTAGTATACAACTTAATTGTCTTATTCTTACACTTGTCAGTTTAAAACTTTTGGTTGCCAAATTTGACCAGACTAGCGTTGGAGAATCTGGCTGTTAAATTTTTAATACAGAAAGCATGATAATAACAGGTTAGGTTTAAGATAACATAATTTCATATCCGTTTATTGTTGTAAGAAAATAATGCATTTTTAGATTTCATGCCTTAATCTTCATTTCCTCCTAATAAAACTCTGCCACCCTTGGTCACCCGTGTACAAAAAAGCTGACCGTCGTCAATCCCCGTTAATTGAAGCTTTGTAAGTGTAGTATTTTAAATTGTGAGCCGTCCACTGGCATTTCAAATTCCATAGTACATTGATCATGCATCATTATCCGGATACCACCTCGTTCGGCAACCTTTTATTTCAACATAAATTCGTTTCTATGAGGATTATCGCCGTGCATTTCAGCAGAGCCGCTTTAATTGGAGCCGCCTATTTGGCAAAACAGAATCCAATTTTTTACACATAATTTAAACGTTCCGCACGATGTTACCCACACTAGTGACGAATCGGTAAATGCATATAGAGCCTTATAGTCTGAGGCCTAATAGGCATTAAAAAGTTTCTTTACTTCCTGCCTTGTCACGAACCACGGACTCAAAATAAATATATAAATTCCTATAAAAGGAATACAGGAATTTATTGCAAACGATTACCGTGATTTTTTAAATGCAGAAATTTTGACACCATAGTGTTTAAGATTCTGTACTACTTCTTCATGGGAAACTGAAAATTCCGTTTTCAGGACGAGCCAGTCCTGAGATTTTTGCATCTTAGGAATCCTGCTAATCGGTAGCAAAAATAAACTATTGCTGAAGAATGCAAAAACGTAAAACGTAATTTTAAACTGAATTCGAAAATCGAATAAAATACAGAACGTCCCATTTAAAAAAAAAGTTCCTGTCGATTTCAGGAAAATGGCAAACTTGACAACAATGCGGCACTCACCATTGGATTTGCAAGATATTTCGAAGTTTCCATATTTTCGTTAATTCGGATTAATAACCAACCAATATATAATTTTTCATGATAACAAATTTCCACTGCATGGTGGCGAAGTTTAGAGTGAGAGCGGCAACGTCGCTTCACGGGGCGTCGCCGTCCGGTTTATTGAGAAATATCATGAATCTGAAAGGCGTAATTTTGTATCTTCCCAGCTACTTTCAGATATTCAGGTTTCGGGATCCCTGGGTCTAGGAAAAACACGTGGTTTCCCCATTTCAGCGCGAGGCTCGGTGGCGCGAAGACTTAAAAACTATATTAAACCAGAAAATATAATATCTGTCTATATCATAATCGAATCGGCTTCTACACATTTGTGTATCTTTTATTATCTAGATAATAACAGTAATCTGTCGCTGACAGGTCGAACAAATAAATATGCATAAATACTTCATTAAAATTCAATTTTAACAATAATTAACATAGATACCATACTAAATTATAAATAATCTGACAGCAGGAAGTTGTTATTAATTACATTCAATTTAATTTAACTTTTAGTAATCTGAATAAATCATCATATAATATATAGAAGAAAAAAAACATAAATAAAACTAAAGATCTAATATATCTAATACTAATCCATGCTGGAAAATATCATTTTTATTCTTCACCTAATTTATGTGTGCCCTCAGCCGGAAATTTTCTTATCTGGGAAACTGACGAATATAAAAAATTGAGCCTCGAAAATATTTAGGGAGGAAAATTCGGCAGCTTCAACTCAATAAATGGTTGGAGCCCGCTACAGAGTGATGTTGTGTGAGTGAATTTGATGTTGTAGTGCTCGGAACGAAGAAAAAATCTGTAGGTAGGGCCTTTAAGATAGGGATGCATGTCACCCATAATTTTTGATCAGTATATGAAAGAGGCATTGAACCAAATTGAGGTGGATCCTAATGCAGGCCTCAAAATGTAAGAAGAGAAAAGACAGACATGCTTCGGTTTGTAGACGACATAGCTGCTGTAGCTGAAAGCCATAAAAAGTTGCGGGACACCGTAAACCAAATGCAGGAAATATTCTTAAAGTACAAATTGAAGATAAGTTATGAAATGTCATAAAAAGGATACTAGAAGAAATATAAACGCCAGACTCGGTGGAAACAAGCATAGAGGAAACATAGGCAGTATTCAGTATCGTAACAAAAGCGGAAGCAAGCAAAGAAAGTTTTCGCAGAGACAAGGCAGTTATTAACAACCAACCTTAAATATAGATATTAGGAGGTTTTGCTTAACAACATAGGTGTCGAGTATTGCCTTATAAGGGTGCGATGCTTGAACACTAGGGAAAGATGAAAAACGACACCTACATATAACGACGAGACGTGGTGCTACAGAATGACAAAAGTAAGTTGGGTTAAAATGAGGGTGCTGAATGGAGCAAAGAAAGAGAGGACCATTCGGAGAACGTTATAAAAAATGTGATAATCTATTATATAACACAATTCATTGTGGAGGGAATGACAGAGGATGGGTAGGTAGAAGTGAAGTGAGTGGGTCAAGAAGCTGACCCTCTACTGCGAACGTTACAATCTATTGTAATGGCAGAGAATAGACGAGACAGGTATAGTTAAGTTATTGAGATCACGTAGTGGTAAGATTAGCTATAGGATAGATAGATTTAGTTCGAAGAAATAGTCCATTTCTCAAAGAGATTTAAGTTTCAGATAAAAAATCCCAAAGTCAAAGTATCAAATTGCTAGATTTAGCACAGAATGGCCAAACATAGAGAGTTGCGTCCAGCCACTTCTAGGATTAAATACTCCAAGAGGAGGCGCTCACAACATAGGTTGTTGCCATAAGAATGTGCGTTGCAATATATCTTTAAAGATAAACTCACTACATTCTCACCAAGACTCCTTTTCAAAAAACTGTGGCATTGTATGAGCATGAATTTTGTTTTGGCCAGGATCTTGGCTTGGATTGGAAAGTACAACAGGTTGAGGTTTGTACATCCTCTTCATGGCTAGATAGTAAGACTTATGTGATCCCTATTGCACTGGGTCTAGTTAAAAACTTCGTTACCTTTATCCCTTTACTATCTGTCTTATGGAGGTGTTACCCTAGGTGTCGAGTTCCCTAAGGTGGCTTGCTAATCTCCCACGAGTTATTGAAGCGCGTTCGTGAATAATAGAGGCTGTCTCCACCTCGTCATTTCATAATTTGCACAAGGGTTTTTATTTTTGATATGATATTTTGATACAAGCAGTGCAGATGTTTCCTTAAGGTTATTAGACCTGTCGCAAATCTTGTCAAGTTTCAAGGTCAGGATGATGGGAAAACGATACCAGAAGAAATGGAATCACTCAATATTTGCTGATTATTGTTGAAACGATGCTCCAGAGCTAGACCATAAGCATGCAGCAAAAGGAGATCCACTAAGATAGTGAAGATATTTTGTTCATATATTGTTTCACCAAAAAAAACTAAAATAGCTAGCAAACATTCAACCAAACCTAGCCTAATCTCTATAATATAAAAGAAGAAACTGACTGACTGACGTATCAACGCACAGCCCACACCGCTGCTGGTTCTAGAAACTTGAAATTTTGCACCGAGGTTTCTTATATACCGTAGGCCTGCACTAGGGAAGGGGTTTTCAAAATTTAATCCTAAGGGGGTGAAACAGCGGTTCAAACTTTGTATGGAGAAAAAATATTAGATGGTTCTATTAACTCGAAATTTCATAGAAGATAACGTTCAGATTCACTAATAAAGTTTAAGATTTAGTACTGGTTTAAATTAAGATCTTCAATTTGATTAGTTATGTTTTGACAAGTTTTTCTCCTGTTATTGTTAATAAGTCGTCATTAAAAACATGAATTATTCTGATATTTCAGCGATTTGCTTGGTATCCAAACGATTTTCATCTTGGAACGGGTTGCTAGAATGAATTTAGTTCCATTACTGTCGAAGATACATACTAAAATTGCCATCTTATATATAAATTTGCGAAAAAACTCAGAAACAAATTCATGGTATAAAATTGGTCTTGTCATATTCTTACACTTGTCAGTTTAAACCTTTTGGCTGTCAAATTAAACCGGACTAGCGTTGGAGAATCTGGCCGTTAATGTTTAAACAGATGTTTTACAGTTTTTATTAAATCAATCCCTAAGTGGGTAAAATGGGGGTTCAAAGTTTGTAATGGAGTAAAATTGTTATAACGCGGACGAAGTCGCGGGCGAAAGCTAGTATAATATAAAAAAACACTTTAAATTATGGAAGGAAAAATAAAGTTAAAATTGTTGTCCAGTGTATAGCTTATATACGAGTAATTTAACTTTAGCAAAATAATTCACTTTTAAGTGCCCTTTTATTGGTTAAAATTAATTTGGCTTTAGAGTAAAACTGGAGCGTCATATATTTTAGCAAAACTGTTGTAATTGTAGCGATATATTTGGTATGACGCGAGGCCGACAATGGATTTTTAATTATAAATGTATAGCTTGTGAACTGACAGACTGGACAAATTAGTTTGGTTCTCTAGAAATGGCGTGGCGAACATATTTTGTACAATAGTAGAAAATAAAATTATTTTACACCGCTCCGTCCGCGTCCCGTCGTTGACAGGTAAAATAAATGGTAAAAATTAAATTATAAAAGGGAATTAGAGCGATGCATGACAGTAAAAATGTACTTTTCACACAAGGCTTTTTATAATTATGATAAATGGAAAAAGAGTTTCCCACATTTTTATTTTTCTGAGTTAACAGTTTGTGGAATGGAACATGGAAAAGTAAATTTGTATGGATAAAAACATAGAGCGACAAATAATAAACAAAAATACACGAGACACAAAATAAAAGATCACGAAAATGAGTCATTCTTTTACAAATCGTGTGGATTTGGGCGAAAAAAATTGTAAAAGAATGACAAATACAGATTATTTTTGGTCAAAACTAAATTCAGGGTAAAAATTCATGCGGGTAGGGAGACTACATAGTGACGTATAAAACATGTTTTAAATGGTCTTTATATAGTAACAAGACACTCAAAAATCGTAAGACTCTGTAGGCAGGTAGCCCTTAACCCAAAGAGGTACCTTGGCGACCACCTCTCTCTCCATCCGGGGGATAAGCTACATCCAATTTAATTTTCAACTAAAATCCTGACTAAATGGTGAAAGCGCTGGCCTCAGTCCGTAAAAGTCCGTTAATGTTCGATTCGCCAGATGTGGGTCGGATATAGTTGGTTGTGTACCTCTCTCAAAGGAAGCAAATACTAATTATTACAAATAAACTCTGATATAAGCCAAGATCCTTAAACTTTTTATCCAAATAATCTCTAAAACTGTTCGTGTATTTTCCCAGTTACTAAACCATAAAATAATTTATGTGAAAAACCGTGCGCCGGCAACAAAAGGCCGCCCGCACCAACTATCGACTCTGAGCAAACTTATTGCATTCATTAGTTTTCGTAATTACTTATTCAATTTCATAGACTCGAGGCACTTAGCATTTGCCATAGAATCTTGAGACTCTCAGTTAAAGTCTTGGTTTGGAATGCAAATTACGCCGCCAGAGCAAGGCCGCACTAGCCCAATCCCAAATCTGGAACAAACTACATCCATTGTGTTAAAGAGCAGCGACGGAAAACTTGAGGTTTTTCTTAGGAATTTAAATTTTAAAATTTTGTATAAATTTTAGAGCAAGAATTTGCGTTAATGAAGCTAATAAATCGCTTTATAAATCGCGCTCCTCTGTCTGTTCCGACCATATACTTGGCCAGATTAGAAGTAACCCTGGATCTCTGACTGCTCTAAAATGTACATAATGGTATCTTCTTGTTTCTTAATCTATGGTTTTAAGCCTTTGCTTATAGAGCAGCGCGGTATTTTGTGTGTAACGTTTTTTACAGGTTGGAATATTTGCAGTGAAATTTTAACTGATTTTTGGTTGAAAGCCATAGCGACGACGCACGAAGTCGGATATGCATTCTCTCTCTCTCTCTCTCTCTCTCCTCTTTCTTTGTCCTACACGGACAATGTAGGAAGCACACACAGGGCCAGTTATGTATGAATGAATGGTGTCATCTTCTTTTGCTGACGGTCAATTGTATATTACAGAGAAAAAACAAAAATTTGAGAAAAAAGGCGAATATTAGTTTATGACACAAACCGTACAAGTAGTTGTCTTATTACTCTCTGTATTCTGTATTAATAGAAACAGTATATATTTAAATACTTTTTTCTTCATAAATTAAAGAAAGAAAAATTAAGTTATGGTACAACTTAATTGTCTTGTTCTTACACTTGTTAAGTAAATACTTTAAAATTAAAATAAAAATTTTGGTGGATATGGATAGTGGCAGATTTTTTTAGGTATTGAAACTTTTTATTATTAATAGTATACAGGGTGGCTCACAAAAATTTTTCCATCCAGGTTTATTTTCGTTTCAATAAATAAATCAAAAAACGCTCGGGCCCATAGTATACTTTAGTTTTCAGGGGGGCATATTTTTTTTTCGGTATTTTCACTGATTTTCACGATTTTCACTATTTTCACTGACTGTGCTTGAATCCGGGGTGTTGCTTTCACCCCTTTCGTTTATTTATTTAAATGAAAATAAACTTGTGTGGAAAGCTTTCGGTGGGCCACCCAGTATGTACATAAATAATGATACATATTAAGAACATATTCCTATTATTAAACCTTTTCTTATTTTATTATTTTATTGTTTAACATCCGCTGTTATATTAGCGCAATACTTACAAAACTTTAGGAAACTTAAAGATCATAATTAAAATCAGGTTAATAATTGACTTTAACCAACTGAACTCACTTGAACTTGCATTTATCTGTATTACCTAATCATTTTCTAGAGTATTATTCTGTAACTTTATGATTTTAGTTTAATAAAGAACGTTCGGATTTTCTATTAAGAGCCCATTTCAGCTATTGGGAATTATACCTCGAAATTCTCCCTTTACGATCACTATTTGGAAATGGTTATTTCTATCGACTCTAATAAATTATAAGAAGATTAAAGAGATACTTTTTCAATACCTTTAAGAGCGTTTCGTATCTAATTCAGAAAACCGGAATACGTATAATCAATCTGTTGTTTTTGGACCAAGTGTTATAGTATATTTTTTTCTAATTTTAAGTTTATTAAATTAGGGGAAAATGGAACGACTTGGCAACTTTTTTTAATAGCTTGCTTGAAAAATTTGTTTACAAAAACAGTTTTTTGATTGGTTTATAGAACTAATGGGTATTGAAAATCTTGTTTTGTAATTTGTCACAGACTGTCGAGTAATACTTAGGCATTACTCACGATTCTAATTTACCAAAAATTATACGATTATGCCTTTAAGAAGCATGTGTCATACACCAGTATCATAAATGTCATTAAAAACCTATGAGTATGAGTTATTCTAATATTTCGGCGATTTCCCTTGTTTCCAAATTATGTTTTCTTGGAACATGTTGGCAAAATGTTCTGTTATTATGTAAAGTACGTACTGAAGTTGCCATTTCCTTTATACATTTACGAAAAAAATTCGAAAACAAATTCATACTATATAACTTGGTTCGAATTGCCCCTTTCTTTATAAATTTGTGAAAAAACTCACACATAAATTGATACTACAAAACTTAATTGTCTTATTTTTTCAATTGTAAGTTTAAAACTTTTGGTAGTCAAATTAGACCGATCTAGCGTTGGAAAATCTGGCTGTAAATGTTCATAATTTTATTATATTTTAATAAAAAATTGAATCTTATGTCTAGGTGAAAAAAATTGTATCTCAAACCAAAATAGTTTCTAAAATAACTGAGCATGTAAACATATAGAATATGCCAAAACCAATAAATACGTGGGTCGACAATCATGATATGAAAGGAAATAAATATAATGTATGATGCTTTCGATAAAGTTATTTCTAGCAACACTGCAACAAAATTAGGCGATTCTCGCATTAACCGAGCCTAATTTTTTTCAAGTAACATGATATTAAAAAACGATAATCTGCATTGTTATTTTAAGAGTCACTTTTAAGAGAAAACTGAAAATTGTGCAAGGGCCCTATTTTACAGCAGCCTCGACATTTTCCTTTTTCGGAAATGTTAAATTTTAAATTCTCCATGCGAACTAGCATTATGCAAAAGTACGACAGCGCTTGCTGACAAATTAAAAAAAAAACGTCGCTAGCATTGTTCAAGCGAAACACGAACGGTTTAAAACAAAACGACACTTCAAACTGTCTCTCAATGCGGTTAGTTCTTTTAAATATTAAATACTTAAAATTATCTTAAAAAGAGTTAAAAGTTTTAACAAAAAACTTTCAGCGTTAATTCCTTTCAAACAACACCGATCTTACCGAAAGTTTTGTGATCTGTGGGACCTACAAAAAGGGATATAAAATTATAAATTCAAACTTAAAAAACACAAAGACTTTGTTAAACAAAGAAATAAGAATCTAACTACGTCAAATTTAAGGCTAAATCAAAATATCGTTGGATTTATCGGTTACTTTAGAATAAGGAATATGCACATTTTTTTTTTATTGCATAAATCGTTTAAGGAGGTCATTACAACCCCAAAACTGCTATTTTGAGGAAAATTACTGCGTTAATTTAGCTAAAAAAAATTTTTACTTTTCGGTATAATTTATTACAATTTCAAAAGGAGCCATTTGCCGGCTCAAAAAAGTTACGTCACAAGGATAAGTGGCAATCTACATTTAACGTAAAGCTGAACCGAGGGCTGCCTACCTACAAACGTCTAGAAAATCAAGAATTTCTGTGATAGTCCGAAAGCAAGTCAGTATTTTCTCGAATGATTGTACCTCTATCCTCTATCAATTGATTTACCAAACTGATTGTTAATATTGTAAAGTTATATGCTTAGGAATAGAAAAATGTCAGTCGACAAGACCTAAAGTCAAAAAGGTGATTTTTTAAAAATAATTATAGAACATTTTTCTGGGAGAGGAAACACAAGATGATTACCGACTCTCGGACTAAGACAAGAAGACAGCTGACAGCTACAGTACAGAGTTATATGGAGACCGGCATTAGTTTCCCAGCTGATTTAGTTATTTATGCTGGTAGCGGTTGTGTTTTTATTACAGTGCTATTTGTGTATAATTCTTTTTATTAAACGTTAAAATGTATTAAAAATATAAACTACAAATATTGTAGTATGCCAATGTGCAAAAGTATCACTGTGTGTGCACTGCAAACCTCCTTTTTCATGTGCCCAAAAAACCGATGTCGAAGAAAGTACCTACTGCAAATTTAATCAAAAATTTTACATTAAGAGGTATCTGTAAAGGTTAGTATCGCTAAATTCAAGTAACCATATGTTGCTGTACATTTATTTTTATAGTATAATAAACAATAAGTGTTTTTAACTAAATTGTAAAGGCAAATCCACCAGCACTAACTTCCAGCCAATTTTCCGATTTTCTTTGCACAAATGCCGTTTTGGTCATTTATAACCAGTCTGTTTAATAAAACAAAAGGTTTTCTATCGACTAAATATTCTAGTCTTTGGGAAAAACTCAAGAAAATGGATTTACACTGAAATTTACATTACACTAGCCGTGACTAGCCATTATAAAACGTTGACGTAATAAAAAAAGTGACGTCACAAACAAAAGAAGTCCGTTTTTCGAGATGTTGGATTTTGCAGGAAAATTTGCAAAATAAAACCTTGTTTTTTGTTAATAAAACCCAAAATAAAGAGATAACAGCAACTGCCATAAACATTTAATTTATGTAGAGAATACAAAAAAAAATATTTCAGGATTTTTTGGATTACATGCATATTCCCTATTACATGGAAAAAACCGGTAGATAACTAGATAGATTTCTAACCTAAGCAAATTTTAAAGTTTTTTTTATAATTTCCAAAACTGTTCGTTCTTGTAGTGTACATACATAGAAATGGAACATTCTCGAGAATTCATTTTTGGGAAATATTCTCCGAGAACAATGAGAATTTATCGGAAATTTTGAAGAATTTATTTTGTGGTGGAGAATTTTATGTTTTGACTGCATAAACTGAAAGGACATATTTTTTTTTACCAAAAGTAGTTTTTACAATAATTTTATCTAAAAAAATATAGAGATGTAGAGATGGAACATTCTCGAGAATTTATTATTGGGAATATTCTCTGAGAAAAATGAGAATTTATCGGAAATTTTGGAGAATTTATTTTATATGTTGGAGAATTTTATGTTTTGTTTGACTGCATAAATTGGAAGAACATATTTTTTTAGCCAAAGTGGTTTTTACAATAATTTTATCTGAAAAAATAAAGAGATATCAATACACAATACTTAATTTAGAAAATATTTAAATTGTAAATTAACGTGATTTCGCATCTTAGTCAAAATAAAGACACATGAAATTTTTATTTCCATCATTTTCGAGTAACTTTATTTATAAATAAAACAACTTAGAAACGCATTGTATAAAATAACATGTCTAAACAAGTTGTTTAAAACAACACAAAAAAGAAATAAAGATAATATGCTCCAAGCTCCATCTATGATACAATAGCGACGTTAAAATAAATTATCTTAAATTTCCGTAAATTCTCATAAATTCTCCGAGAATACGAATTTTCCCGAGAACATTCTCGTTCTCGGAAATATTCTCGGTAATTTTCCAGCAATTCATATTTTTTTTTCAAAAATCATAAATCCTCGAGAATTTATGCTGTAAATATTCTCGGTAATTTTCCGTTCTCCGGAAATATTCCCTTGAGAACATTCTCATGGCACATCTCTATACATACATATTTTAACATAAATATGTCCCCCATCCCCCTATTAACTCATCAAAATTTTATAAGAATATTTTAAACCGTTTTTGAGATATCGCCTGGGAACACTTTAAAAAACACCCTGTAGAATCATAGGTTTGCAAGAAAACCTCACCTTGATCTTCATAAATTACACATAACGTTCACTCCTGTTTCCAATATAAATAATGGTTTAATTCGACTGAGTGAAAAAGACACATTACTGCTACTTCGCGTGCTCATAAAGGTGCCAAGAACGATAAAAATATACAAAAAAATTTAAAAACTTGCCCTTAAAATGCCCGACGGCAGCAATTTTTAACCTTTTATTGCGCGAGAACGCTCTACGGCTTTCATGAGCCATAAGAGTATAGAGCTGTTAATGAGGTTTAAAGTTTTATTACATCGCTGTAACATAAAGATAAATAAACTGGACTTTTAAATATTTACTATCTTAAGCCGATTATTACCGTCCCAACATAAATAACGTAAAATAGAGGATTTACCATTTAGATTTTTAAATAATTATAAATGCCGTTATGCTAAGAGGCAATATTTTACATGGAAATGAAACGTTTAAAATTTACCGGAAAAAAATGTATGCAAAAATTATATCAGTTTTTACCTCGTTAAAATTCACAAAATCCAATCATCTTGGGAAAAAACCGATCCCTTTTCACGAATACCATCACAAATTAACATTGAAAAGTTTACTTGTGGAGGAATCAAAATTATATAAAAATAACCGTATGCATACCTTTAATATGCAACCTTATGAAATTTAAACAAACTTACTGTGATCGTCTGCAGAACACAGAATGTGCTCCTTCAAGTGTTTGTCCTGACCGGAGTGTTCACCATGTCTCATCCACGTGGCGACCGTAAACGTAGATGGTAAGTTATGGTCCAAAACGGCATTAGGAATGGAAACTGCAGTGCTGCTGCCGTCAAATTCGAACATTTGATCGGACTCATGACCTTAACATATATAAAAAATTCGATTAACGAAGAGCAACGTGTGAAATGTAAAAAACAGGGGGAAAACAATTTGTTGTACAACAAAGTAACATGGATCTTGCTTTGGATAATTCTGAATTGAATCTGAAAAATCTCCAAAAAAGTGTTCTATAAAAAGTTTTAAAAAGCTCTAAAAATGGCACATTTTCTCTAATTTGATCAATTTCGTGGAAATTACCGTTTACAGGATACCGATAGTGCTCACCCTGTATATATACCTAAAATAATATAGTTCCGACCTACTAGCCAAGTTTTCTGTGTTCGAAATATGTTGAATATTGTGTCCGGTGTAAGGTTATAAATGCTGTTTTTATATTAGTTTTGAAAATTTTAATAAAAACATTATAAAAGTCACTTTGTTTTATTTATCCACGGGGAATATCATGTTTTATTAAATTTTAAAAATTGCACCCTTCTCTTTTTAGGACGTACCTTCATCTGAGATGAGAGGCTTGGTCCATTCTGCCCCAGCACCTGGAGATGGAAGCAGGTCAATGGCAGATGGAGATGCGCCACAAAGTTTGCGTTGCGATTGGACTGAATACGTATCTCTGTCACATCCTTTACCAATATGTCTAGAATAAAAATTTAAAATTGATTTTTCTATTATGTTCCGGAAATGGTAAAATTTTATTATATTTGAGCATTGAGGAGGTCCAGGTCTATATAGGGTCGCAATAAAGTATGTGGCCAAACTTCAGGGTATTATTCCTTACTCAATTTTAAGACGAAAAGTTCATATAAATATAGATCCTAAACGACTTTGTTTTTAATACACAGGAAAACTTGTTCTCCGATCCTTTTATTGCAAATTATTGGTTAGAGGGAGTATTGTCACTTAGAGGGGGAAACAATAATTTTAAGTAGTATAAAATAAGAAGGTTAGTGTGGCTATGCTGACACTGTTTTTGCTTAACAAAAACTAGATTTTTGCTAATACTGTTCGTGTTCAGTAAAAACAAAGGTCTTTTGCTATAAAATCATAAAACTTACATAAGTATTTTGCCAGATCAGAAATGTATTTTTTATGACAATTCCGATTAAACTTTCACAGTAGACAACCAGAAATACTTGCACAAATAAGGGCGGCTGTGATAAAATGTTTGATTATTCTTTTTTATTGACAACAACATCGTTTTTATTTGTCTTTTACTAATACCCCTTTTGCTAGCAAGGATAGAAAGAAATCGGATTCCGTTGGGAATTTTATCAGGAAAGAATTTTGCGATGACTAATCTTTCGACGTATGTATGTATATAACCATCAATACTTCCACAAGCAAAGAAGGTACCATAAAAATTTGAACATATTCTTTTTCTAATGCACTTTCGTCAAAACGGATATAAAGAAGTCTAATTCCTTCGTGATTATCAGGAAAGAAAAGACGAATATTGTGATCGCTAAAATATGTTCTGGTGTAAACTGTCCATGGAACTGGCCAATAGGGTGAATTCTTGTTCAATTGGTTTTTCTGTTACCATTCTAACATTAAATTGGATAGAATACAGTTATGTACGTAGGAAAAAACTTTTAAAAATAATTCAACACCCTGTGTATTAACAAGAAAGTCGTTCAGGACCTATGTTTATATGAGCTTTTTGTCTTAAAATTGAGTTATTAATAATACCCTAAAGTTTGGCAACATACTTTATTAATACCCTGTATATCTAAAAAAAAATCTATCATGTAGAGCCCAGCCTATTTGTTTCAACTTTACTTTATTTTTAATAATAACTTTATGCGATTCAGAAATAACCTATTTAGACCTAAAAACAATGATAATAAAGTGAAACTAACTTTCCTAATTTTACTTTATTAGCCTTCATTCTAACTTTCATAATTTCGTGGAAGTCGAGCTATTTCGACAAACTAATAAAAAGCAATGTAATAATAAAAAAATTAATCAAAAAACAACTACCACTAAGTGTTTAAGAATTTTTAAATTCTGCTGAAAAATAAATTTCATTTATATTATTGTATCATAATGATCGGGCTTGGTTAGATGCAGCAGTTGATTCTTATGAGATTTTTAAATCTTGAAGTAAATTTTAGACAAAAAAGAATTTAATATTTTTTAATAGAACGTACGTTTGTAAACTTATGGCTTCCTACAAGAAATTAGAATGGGCATGGGCTTTATTAGTAAGTACCCTCAAAATCGCCTTACTTTATATACCAAGTCACAACAAAAATTTGTATTATCAGAGATAATCTGCAGCATTCGTACCTTGTTGCCAAATCCACTCTAGCCCTTAATTCTCGAACAGTGCAAGGAACATCACACAATTCCAAACCAGCACTAGGGAACAATTCCTGTTTTCCGGTCATCGGGGCGTAGTCCACCCTTTCCGGAAGTCCTCTCCATCCCAATCGGCATACTCTGTTGACTTTGATGGTGACCAGGGCAGGAAAAGACTGACGCATGCCACAATCGTAAGCAATGACGCTCAAGATGTGATTGTGAGACCGTTCGTAATCCAGAGGTTCGGTGTTTCTGGAAGAGGAGTATCAAAATATTATAATATATATATGAGCCGGTCAGAGGAAAAGTGGTCTAACTGCATGGCGGTTTCCTTGTGCGTTATACCACTTTTCCTCTCTCTCTCTCTCTCTCTCTCTCTCTCTATATATATATATATATATATATATATATATATATATATATATATATATATATATATACCGCTTACCTAATAACACCGTCCATGTCAATAACGAACGGCTGATCAGACGTCAAGATCTCATATTTGCACACGTCACCAAACTTGGGCGTGCAATCTCTATCCGTCGCTTCCACTCGGACGATCTCGTTGTAGATTCGCCCTTCATCGACTTGCCTCACGTAACTGGGTTCGGTGAAAGTCGGTGCGTACTCGTTGACGTCCGAAACGGTGATATGTACGGTGGCGCTGAAAAAAAAATAAGTTGTATTAAATTTTTTGGTAAGTTTGGGAAGACGCAAGAAGTAAGTAGTCATAGTTTATGGCCTTTTTACGCATTTTATAATTCCTTAAAAGCGCCTCTAACTTCATGATATCAGATTCAGTGCATGGTTTTCGTTTAGGTAATAAGTTAAAGCTGTAGCTGCAGAGAAGTTGGAAAAGCGCACCACACTTCAAAAACATCTTCTGAAAACTTTATTACATAAAACAGTTGGTTTTCAGGACGTTGTGCATTATTTATTAAAAAACTTTGAAATGGAAAGAATGAAATAAGCCAGGTATAGAAGTTTTACTATGCCTATGCTACTTTATTAGATGACTTTTTGTCACTGAGTAATAGCTAATATTATTGCTTATAAAATAATAGGCTATTTTTTCAATGAATAGTTGATTTGTATTATGTTCTCAACTGTGCTAAAGAAGTAGGAAGTACAGGAGATATTCGTGTTGTGCAAAAACATAGACGATGATGATGATCAAGCACAATTTTAATTATAGTGTTTTTTTCTTAGTCTGTTTGTTAAGTCTGCAACTAATCTGTGCAATGTTTTTGCCCCATCTGAATCATTAGTAATTTGGTAAGTACAATGGGAAAATTTTGCATTTATCTATAATTTCTAGGAAGTTTTTGATATAGCTTTTTATAAGGTGTTTTTGAGGGAATTTCCAATAATAACATATAATTTAGAGTCATGTTACATTTGACCAAACTTGGTTGCGTAAATATTTTTTGTTTTTAATAATAAGCGATATTTTAGCGGGCTGACGATGCACTTTTACGAAATTCGTTCTGTTGAATTCTTACCTTAAATAAAAAAATTTATAATTTAATAAAGTAATTAAGCTTAGGGCCCGAATCTTTTTTTAAAGAAAAATAGGGAGATCTCGAAAGAGCGGACAAGGCATTGAATCGTGAAAACCTCAACAACAAACTTGGGAATTTGTGCAATTTCAATTTATTAGAGAGTTTTACAAGGATTTCGATTAAAGCCATCTCGGCCAAGGAAACTTCTAATTGCTTTTGTCTCTATTGCTGCCAAAATCGCGGGCAAATTGCTCTCCCCCTTTTTCTTTCTTAAAAGGTTTAAATTTAAACACGTTATATTAATCAACGCAGTCGTGCTCCTTTTAACGTTAAATAATATAGAATAAAATACCTTGTTTTAAACTCGTTAGAGGTGAATTTTCCTTTATATGTGTTTTTCCCTATGTACAGGGTCTTTGATTATATTTACGTGGCTTCTGGAGCCCTTATTTTTGAAGATAGAAAAAAATGTTTTATGTAAAAATTGTAGTTTTTTTTCCGTATTATCTTTTGAAATTATCAGTAAGAAAATATCGCATTAAAAAGATGGAAAAATATAGGCAACTTCAATTTTTTTAAATGGAACACCCTGTATATTATGCTCTACAACGCAAGATCTTTTTTTTCTGATTTCAAATATATACATATATATATATATATATATATATATATATATATATATATATATATATATATATATATATATATATATATATATATATATATATATATATATATATATATATATATATATATATATATATATATATATATATATATATATATATATATATGTTGATGATATTTGGGTGAACCATTTTTGAGGTATTTTAGCTTAAACTATAAATAAATTGAAAACAAATTTCATATTGGTATCAAGAAAGCCATGGAAACAATAAAATTGTTATGTCTTATAAATTTATAGTTTAGTTATTTTCTACAATTTGATTGTTTCCATGGCTTTCTTGATACCAATATGAAATTTTTTTTCAATTTATTTATAGTTTAAGCTAAAATATCTCAAAAATGGTTCACCCAAATATCATCAACATATATATATTTGAAATCAGAAAAAAAAAGATCTTTCGTTGTAGAGCATAATATACAGGGTGTTCCATTTAAAAAAATTGAAGTTGCCTATATTTTTCCATCTTTTTAATGCGATATTTTCTTGCTGATAATTTCAAAAGATAATATGGAAAAAAAACTACAATTTTTATATAAAACATTTTTTTCTATCTTCAAAAATAACGGCTCCAGAAGCCACGTAAATATAATCAAAGACCCTGTACACAGAAAAAACTGCTATGCTATTTTCAATAATAGTACTGTTTTTGACCACTGTCACATTAGTTATATTAAAGTTAATATTGTCTCAACAAAACAGCATTGAAATAATCAAAAAAAGATATTGTTTTAAATATATACTTATTATTGGACTTCAAAAGTATACCTACTCCTTTGAAAACTATATTACCATTATTTCAATAACCAAAATACTATTGGAATCCAATAAATTTCTAATATTCCTTGGAGTGTAGAATTGTTAGATCCAAAATATTAAGCTATTTGACTGGAATGCTTAAATATAATTGGGCGATAAATAGCTATTTGTAGGCGGTGTGATTCAAATTACAATATATTTTATTAAACGAACAAGAACTACGGTTTAAATAAAAAATGTAAAAATTACGTCAATAAGCCTTATATCATTTCAATTAAAATAAACACTCCTTTAAAACATATAAGGTATTGGAGAAATATTAAAAAATATTAATTCAATGGGCCCTATTGTTGGCTGAAATATTATTTCTATTGCTCGCGGACACCCTTGGAGAGGTTAGAATTTTTCTTTGTTCGTTGAATAGTCGTACGCCAAAAATAATAGATCTTTTGCAACACTGGAGACTGGAGCAACTTATTTCAGTATTTTATGGTAAGTAAAACAAATCTAAAAAGCTTTGCAGTAATAAGAGTGTTTTTTATTGGTAAATCTACCTTGGTTAGTCTATTTTATATGACTGTTTACTCAGTCGATACGTATTGTTACAAAACTATTAACATTAAATATGATCGATGAAGTTTATTGTTGAATTTGTATTTTTTAGACATGGTTTCCACCAAATCTAGCTGTATTCTAATCTAGAGATTCGAATGCAGTGTCAAATTTGTTCGATCTAGCATCCTGTACCCATACAAGCCAAAGGAGACAGTTTTACAAAGAAGCAGATCCTATATTTGGAGTGAAATAAATATAAAAAGTTTACGGTGTTCGCGTCAGTGTGGTGTATTAAATGTGTTTTTTATATTTAAATGTTTACAGAATGTCTAAACAATGTATGTTTAATAATACTAAATAAAAATTATTTTAAAATAATAAAGCGTGTTTCATTTGTTTCAAATATAAGTATAATTGATGTAATAGAAATTCTTCATTATATTAAATAAGGGTAATGGTTCTTCAAAACACGAATATGATTGAATTTAAACAAACATGTTTTCTTTATGTTGGAGGTTACATTAAATTAATTGATGTTGTAACTGAAACAATAATAGCTATTTTGCATCAAATGAGGTGCATATTCTTACAAATAAACTTCTAGTGAAACCAATGATAGTTTGCATTGAATTTAGAACAGCGTATTACTGGCATCAAATAATTGTTATATTTGAACGATCCATTGAAAACCAATGAAACCTTATATTTCAAGCAATCTTATAACCTATTGGTTAACAATGATAAACTAATCATTGAAATAAACCGAATTTGTATTGTGCAATACGGAATAGTGTGTCATTGAGTGAATGGGTATCCAATTCAATATACGATAGTGTTTTTCTGTGTGACAATCGATTCCTTAGAGAAAGGTATATTAAATAAAGGGATTGACACAATACTGTTCTCAAGAACATCTCACATATTTTGGTATCTAAACTAATACTTTGAAATATTTTTGCTTATAATGTATACAATTTTTTCTCAGCAGGGAAACGGGATGACTCACTTTTGGGGGCACTAATCCTAATACTTAATTGAAACTAAACATTAGGTATCTACCGCTTAAAAACTAATGGTATTTCCGATATTAAACGATTTAGAGTAATTGCTGTCTTCAACGTACCAAAGAATTACAGGTGGCACGAAACTTGTGGTTTATGCATCATCATTACATTGCGTTTTTGCTTTTTATATACCATTATACATACAATGCTATGGCTGATGGCAGAGTGACCCTGCAAACTGCCAAACTCGTCCAGTTCATTAGATTACGTAAGACATCAGTGAGAAGTAAAACCAAAAAGAAAAAAAAAACGTTTTTTATCCTTTATTATTAAACTTAAGATCCGCAATTAAATTCCTCGAAGACTTTTAGAAGTTGAAGTTTTAAGAAAAAACCGCAAGGTCCCGATTGAGCAGACATTCATTCGTGTAACCGCCACGGCAAACTTAAAAACGTTAAAACGTACTTTCCAATTTATTAGACTTTTCGAGGATTTCGAGAGCACCAGTCCGGCCAAGGCAACTTTTAATTGCTTTTGTTGGTATTTCAGCCGAATTGTCTCTCTTTCCGCATCCCTCGACCGCACGTTCGAAAACTTTGTTGACCGGAGTTTTTTCCGAATCGCTTTCTTGGAAATTCAAGGCATAGCCGTCTTTAATTTTATGGGAATTTCTATGATTGTGTACAAGTTATGATAAATTTCGAATATAGTTTAAATTTTAAAAAAATCGTACGTACATACATATATTCGACATACCTTAAACGTACACACAGACCATTACCTATGCCTTGATTTCTCAATGAAGCAAACCGTGCCACTCTCACCCTACATTTGGCAACACTGGGAAAAATTTGTTTTCGTTTTTTTCTTAGTTGAACTATTCTCTAAAATTTCGCTTTTGGAACTATTTGTCTATCTCTTTAAACAAAAAAGTTAGCCTATGGTAGGTTATATTTATTTATAGTTAATTAATTTTCCTAAAGTTATCTGTGTGTTAATTAGTGGTAATGGTTAAAACCCAACGGCCGGAATTTTTTTGTAAACCTAATTAGGAACTTTAGTGGTGTTGTCTAAGATACCAATAAAGCAAATTTCCCACGGACATGCAATTACGTCTACTCAAAGAACTCCCCTTACTTCGCCCTAAGGCAAAGTATTTTACCCATAATCGATGGCCGGACTGCAAATTTAAAAAGTTTTATTTGAACTTTGGAAATGATCTAATTTGTATCTGATGGGTTGAAATCGGTTATTTGGAAGTAGCTCCCAGAGGAGCGTGTTTTAAGAAACTAGGTTAATTGGGGTCTGAAGCGAATGAAAACGCCCAGGTGAAAGTTATAAATCCTATTAAAAGGAAAGTTAACAAACTTCAGTTTTTATGTAAATTTCGTCAGTATATTAATTTTACCTTTTCCTTCACTCTCTCTTTAAAATATAATTTATTTCTCTTCAATATGCATACTACTCCCGTACTCTTATTATATTCAAATTAAATGTCTTCCATATGCTTCATAATAATGTTCATTATGATACAAATTTTCATTATTCGGCTTGGAATACCGTGGGATATTTCCCCAAAGAAAAAGACATGTCTTTTCTCGGTCTGACCCCATGTACGCCTGCACCGGTTCCCACTTCGGTTTTGGATCCGTCGCGTCGGTGTACCATATAATTGCCCCAGGAGCAAACTTTGGGTTGTTAGCTGTCCATTCACTTACATCCGCTATTATTACCTCGAAGGGAATGTTATATTGGAATTTCTATTCTAAATCAGAACCTCCAATATTCTCTCTTATGAGTTCGTGGCCAGCCCCTTTCCATAGGGAAGAGGGCAGTGTGTTTTGTAGTCGACAGAGACCCATTCTCGCCTCCCCCTGTATGACCAGGTGCAAGGGAGGAAGATCTAGAAGATTCTCCATCGCTGAGGTGGGGGTCGATCTCATCGTCCCTGTAATACCCAGACAGGCTAGTCTTTGCAGACTGCTAAGCCTGAGCATTATGGTTTTCTGCGTTGCCGTAGTCCCCCAGACCAAGGCTGCATATGTTATTGCGGGTTTCACCACCATGGTGTACAGCCAGTGCGCTATCTTTGGTGAGAGACCCCATATTTTTCCATACATTCGTCAAACCACCGCGAGGGTTATTTCCGATTTCCGTATAGTTTTGTCCACATGCTAGTTCCAGGTAAGTTTTGAGTCCAGTGTTACCCCCAAATATTTTACCTCTTCCTGCAGTGGAATTGTAGCTCCTCGTAGGGTTAGAGGACCAAGCCTCTCGTTTTTCCTACGCTTGGTAAACGGGACAATGGCAGTCTTTTGTGGGCTTATATTAAGCCCTTCCTGTCCCACCCAGTTTTCCACTACCCCAAGGGCGCTCCGCATGCAGTCCCTTACGGTTGTGTTGAATTTTCCTTGAGTCATTATGACCAGGTCATCTGCGTAGCCCAGGGCTGAAAAAGCCCTTTGGCTTAGTTCTTTTAGAAGCCCCGCCCATTACTAGGTTCCAGAGAAGAGGGGAGAGAACCCCCCCCCCCCCCCCCGAGGACATCCCCCAATGATACTAGCAAATATGTGTCAAAATGTACAACTTGTAACAAATTAACACTATTTAATACTATTTAAAGCTTATCCCTCAACATCAAAAGGCAAACTTTCTGAATCACTAATACTATTTAAAAAATGCAGAAATACTTAGAAATTTAGAAACCGGATAAAATGAACTAAGTATTTTGATTTATTGTTCACTGCTTTCGCCCGCGGCTTCATCCGCGGTATGACAATTTTACTCCATTACAAACTCTGAACCCTCATTTCACCCCGTTTAAAAACTGTAGAACAAGCGTTTAAACTTTATTTCTAGAATACTTCTTTGAAGTTTTGAGTTAATAGGACCATCTTATATTTTTTCTTCACATAAAGTCTGAACCTCTGTTTCACCCCCTTAATGGTTGAATTTTGAAAAACCTTCCTTAGTAGATGCTTACGCTATATAATCAAACCTCTGCGCAAAATTTCAAGTTTCTAGACCCAGCGGTGTGGGCTGTACAGTGTGCGTTAATATATCAATCAGTCAGTCAGTCAGTCAGTCAGTCGGTTAGTTTACCTTCTTTTATTATATAGAGATTTACAGGAGAAAACAAAATTGTGGTTACTAAGGACGCGAATTTTTATAACTGCCACCTGGATTGTTAGATTCAATATTCTGATTGTCAAAATAAAACACTATAAACTATAAATTACCGTTTATTTTTACATGAAATTCTACAATATGCAGGGCAAATGATAGAGCAACACAGTGGTGTGAACTTTTCCTGTTTTGGAAATTTTGATTTTCTCTTTATTATGTAATAATTTCAACTCAAAATAATAAAAATCAATTTTTTCATATATATTTTTGGCAATAAAAATAATACAAAGAACGTTTAGGAAACGAAAAAACTTATTTTCTTTCGGAAAGCACTTTGTCCAAAATCTGTTGAACACTTAATTTGAAAAGTTTTATTTGATGACTTCGTTTTGAAGAGGTTTTATTTGTGTTGGATAAATTGGTAATTTAAACGTAATCCTACGGAGCGAAGTTCTTTGTGAAAAAGCCTCTTTTACCACCAGTGGCGCATGCTAAAGGAAGTCAGAATGACCTAGTCCCTCTACTTTTAATAGGTGTTAGGTTTGTAGGTATTACTCCCACATTTAATAGTTTTCACATGGTGACACGGCAGACGAGGCCCGTGAGTTTTTTTACAGGTTAACTAGTGATATCAACGTAACAAGTAAAATACACTTGTTTAATTAAAAAAGGTTTTTTAATAATGTGCCTATTTCTGCCAAGAACCTGTAATACACCTACCATAAATAACACCTACAATAAATATCACCGCAAAGAACATAAACTATTAAAATTGCATTTTTGCTGTGACTTTTTTAAAATTACATGCACACAGTTTCTCGCACTGTGAAAGCCATTGTTAACACAAGTACTCAAATACTTGTACTACAAACGACACAACACAAATATTAAATAATATCCAAAAACATATTACACAACAAAATTACGAAAGCCTAAACATCTCTTAAACTAATAATAAGTGCCGGCGAGACGTAATGAAATGTAAACAAAAGTTTATGCAAATATAATGCGCATATTAGGTAATTAGTTTTTCCTTGTCTAACCCAAATGTTTTGCAATAGTATATTTCACGGAGCGGTTTGAGTGTATTTCCATAGTGGCCAGGGACAAGCCGAGAACCGGCGGTGTCGACGGTCACGCGCGCGCCGAAAGCGATATTATTGGTGGGCCGGCGTACGGGCGACAACTTCGTCACTTATTTGTCTCTTTTTAACTTCCTAAAGCGCGTATGTTTGTCTTCACTTAGTTATATATACATAGTACATCTAGAAAGTATCTAGAGAAAGTAATTTTTTTTAGCTTTTTAAAAATAACAGATTTTTTAGACCGAATACCTCATTTTTTTAGTTTTTCTCACAGTTTCTGGACAAACTTATAACCCTCTCAAGTTTCTAAACCGTCTGGTCAGTTTTCGAAATCCTAATCGAGGATTTCGAAGTGCAAGAGCCGTCGAAGCGCATAATTAATTGATTTCCGGGTATTTTTTTCGGCCTTCCTGTATGTTCCACGGAACTTGCACTTTAAAAAAAACGATAATTATTTTTTGGTTTTAAAAAATAAATTATTAGGACAAGTGTACTGACGTTAACTAGGGACAGATTTCTGGTCGCGGTGCGGTGGGAAAAAAGTTTTGATTTTGGAAAACCGTTATCAAACCAAAATTTTGTGTTTTTCGCGGAAACAACAGAAACTGTTTAAACTTTGTTGAATATTATTATTTCAGCTCGGGACTGAGATTTCACGGGTAATTTGTTTAAATATGTTTAAAGCAAAAGCTAATAATTTTTTTTTCCTATATTCCAGTATCAAAAATAGCACTTTTAAAATTCGTGTTTTCAATTTAATTATTTTAATTTCTTGTAAGCAAGGAAACAGGATAAATCCCATTCGGTTACAGTCAAATGAAGCCCATCGTCAAATTGGACCTGTTTTGTTAATTTTCTGGAAAATCTTAAAGAGCTTTCTTACACATTCGATCTTATCTTCGTTTAATCATGAAAAATGTAATGGTCGAAAAGTAGCTAAACAGCGAGTAGATTTTCCATTACACTAAGCCATTTCCCATGGGAATGAGCTTGTAAAAACAAACTACACTATCGATTTTACATAACAATGTGTAGGAACGTGTTACATTATGAATGTTCCCCATAGGGAAATTTAGTATGGAAAACAGTTTGGCGTTATTCCGTGAAAAAACAGATGTGTCTAAATGATATTTGGGTTATTTTTTCTGAAGCGATATTGAATGAGTAATACGTTCGGAAACATTTGCACGAAAGCCAAGATTAAAGATAAAATAGAAAATATTTTTATTAAATTTTTATGTATCTATTCTATTCAAATTGGTTCTGTATTGAAGACGTTTCGAATCAGAAATACATAAAATGCCATTTTTATTTCAGTTTTCTTGTAATCTATAGTTCTATCTACAGTATGTCTCAATAAGCCACTTATTATCTAGGACTGTCAAGCTTAGGTTCTAATGGTATTATCTGCAGTGACGGCAAACTATGGTAATAACGGTTCCATAATTTGGACACCATGGATATAAAAAACTTATGTAGCAGTGATGCATTTGTAGGGTAAATGCAGGGGAGATGACGCGTGGGGGGAGATGACGCGTGGGGATAGGTGCCACAGGTCACGTGGTATGCGTATTGGTACCTACAAGACTTTGGCAATAGTGACATCGGAAGTCAGCTGGCTGGTAAGCGTTTTTGTTAAACATGCTTTGATTTTTGTTAATTGTTTGTTTTCTTCGTCCTTTCATCCTTATATATATATATATATATATATATATATATATATATATATATATATATATATATATATATATATATATATATATATATATGTATATATGTGTATACATATATATTATTATTATTATTATTATTAATACATCATGTATTTCCATTGCATCGTGACGAAATTTAGAGTGAAAGTGGCAACGTCGCTTCACGCGGCGTCGTCTGGTTGACTGATAAATCTGATGAATCTGAAAGGCGTAATTTTGTGTGTGTACATTCCACACGCAGTCAGATTATACGTGTGTAGGGATGTTTTACGTAATTTTAATCCATAGACGAGAAAATAAAATGTTTTTAAACCTTTCTGAACCGTAATAACACCAAAAATGGCACATGGTCAACCATAATGCCAAAGAGGAAGCTTGTTGGAGAGTGTATAACCTAAAAGATGACAAGGGATAAAATGGAACTAAAAGTAAAAGATAGAAAAAGCTTTACCAAAACATAAACCAACGATGAATCGACTACCCAATACCCATGCGTCATAGAACATTAATTAACATTTCCAAATCGGATTTCCAGTCAAATATAACATTGATCGGACGAACTGCGACGAGACCAACGAAATATCAATTAATTTCGCCTAATATGTCAAAAGCGTTTAATAAATTACAAATTTACCATCGGTCGAAAACTTTATTATCTATATAATTAACTTTTATTCCCTGAACAAGCGAGACGATTTCGCTTTATTCTCATTTAATTACGACAACGACCGTTTTGAACTTTACTGGATACCAATTACGATAGAACTGGGCGCCGATAAAATTCACATCTAGATTTACGACTATCGGGCCACTAATACCCCTCTATATGGGAAATAGACATTATATTGGACTATTATTACCCGTTCCATACATGTTGTCGGGGAAAATCAATATGATATAGTTTGCTTTTCGAATATATGTAGCAGGCCTGATTGGGATAACTCAACAGTAAACTGATTGTAATAGTACATAATTCTTAAATTTTTGAAAAAAAAAAACAATAGTATATTGTATATCAAGAGACTAAAATAGGTATTTTAATTCTGAGCGTAAAATCAGGTGCCCGAGTCGCAGGAAAGGGCGCCCACTGCACGAGGGATGAATATACCTTTAGTCCCGTGGTATATACGCTATTTCTTGCACTCCAAAAATTATAGGGGACATTAACAAATATTTTTAGTATTACTTTTAAAATTATTTTGCACAACAATAAGACACACATGCATACCTGTTATAATCCTTTATTATCATGGATTTATTAAGAAAGGATTCGATGTCCGTATACTGTGAGCGTATCGAACGTGAAGCCTTATATTTGTTGTTTGTTATGAAAACAATTCCCCCAGGAGATTAGTTTACGATCTACGTAATTGAATCAAGAATGGTATAGTAGAAAGAGATAAAATAGCATTGGAGTGTTGGAGCTCAGAAGATTTGCTGTCTGTGCTGGTTGCTTAGGAAAACGGCTGAACCTCGGCCTGAACACTCGGTTACAGGTACGTCTTTGTCTAATGAACTAGGAAAGAAAAAGTGCGATTTATATATTTATAAATGACTCGGAGCGACTTTAAATAAACACCTTTAGAAATAACATAACCTATAAATAATAAAACCTTTTTAACTTATTTATTATTATTTAGCAGAAAAATAAAATATTTTAGGGCTTTTATTACTTTTAGTAAATCTTGTGATGCTTCTAACGTATTTTTTGTCCAAAAATACAAGGTAAAATAAGATGTGGCCAATGTTTACAAATTGTGTTTACAGTGTCGTTTAGAATGGTTTGTTCTGGCTTCAAAGAATGTTAGTAGGTAGGGTTAGAAATAATATAGGCATTGGTAAATTTTCCAAACTAAAATTTTTAAAAAGAAAAGATGATGGGTACAAACCTAAAAAATCTAAAATTTTGACTTCAAAACAAGTGGGCAGTTTTGACGTTTTAAACAGGTTATTGTCACTATCACTAATTTAAATTCCTAAATTATCAAATTAACTAATATCACTGAAAGCTACGATATTCTGAATATGCACCAATTTTTAATTTTTCCAAAAAAAATGGACTACTGTGTCAATCTGCTCCAGTAACAAGAATAAATAACATACCGTGGCAGGTTGCTATCGCAAACGACGTTATGTAAACGTGAGCTTAATCCAAAATCGCATTGTTTTGTACTATTTGAGTATCCAATCGTGCTGCAAATAAATAAATGGAGGTAACTGTGGAATTGAAAAATTATTTGCTCGCGGGTTAATATTTTTTTGCTTGCCGAGAACTTTAATAGGAATATTTAAAAGGGTTGTGAAACGAGAACTTTTCACCCCCTCTGGTTGTTTACGTTAGGAGGAAGGGGTTGGAGTTGAAATTTTTTTTGGCTGCCAAGAAATCTTTAAAATATTTTTATGAAATTTTGGTGAGTTAATATGAAGATGGGACATTTACATATATTTTTGACATTTGCCCCCTCTCTCTATCTTAAGGGGTGGGGGTACCTTTGGAGTTATAAACGGGATGATGTACTTTTGTTTTTGCTCTTTCGGTTTCGGAATTATAATTTATTAGGTTATAAAATTTTTTAAAAAATACGATTTAATTTCAACCTATTTATTGGCTTGAGATGTTGTCCGAAATGTCCCCCTTCAACTTCCAAACACTTTCTCACTATTTTTCTAAATGAGTTTCATACACGCTCACAGTTCAGGTGTCACTAATAAGCAGGCAAAAAGGATTCGGTCTTTCATATCATCTAAAGTTATAGGTGCACTCGCCATCACTTTGTCCTTTATAAAACTCCACAAGGAAAAATCGAGGGGGATCAAATCCGGAGACCTAGCAGGTCAGTTGACCGGACCAGCTCGTCCAATCCACCTGTTTTCAAATATTTCATTCAAATGATTACGGGCCTGTATAGCATTGCACATTAAAATTTGCTGCCATGTTTAATTGAGCAATAAACTGAGAAATAATCGTCAAAACGTCAACATTTTCAATTGACTTAAGTAAAAATAACGCATTTCCATGAAAACTAATAATAATTCTGAAATAAGAGAACTTGATTTATTTGTATGTTGTGTATGCTTAGAACAGCCCAATCACGATTCTACAGACCCCCCGAGTGTCAATTATATATAAAACTTTTCAAAATATCTCGACAATAATTGACACAATGTTACTAGTAGGTACATCATGGTGCAGCAAGAAATTTTAACTGCTTCCCTTAATTTTACTCTTCTCCAGGTCTATTATTAACTCGAAGCTCGTGAATACTTCATCCAGGCTCTTTCAAGATCGTGTTCATACGAGACATTCATTTCTTAGTAACATTCGAATTAGAGCAGGGTTGTTGAGCTTTTCATAACCAAACAAGCAACGTAAATAAATACCTAAAAGTATTTTCCGGTGCTTCTGTAACGATAAAATACATTTAAACGACAGATGCGTCGCAAATCTAAAGTTTCGAGCAGTCTAGCGAACTAGAGCCAGCTCCACGCGGCTCTTTATATGACATTATTGCGTCCCAGAAAACACGAAATACGTATTTTTAAAAAGCAAATGTAGTACAGCTTGTCAAATATAGCTTTGCCTCTGAAAAATTTCATACTTGCGTGGACAAGGAAGTGATATAGCATTTGGGTAACAGAAATAGCAATATTAAACGGCTTTGGTTTAAAATATTGTCAGCGACAAAAATAAAATTACACAATTGCCTTATAATATTCGGTTTCATTTAAATAAGATTATCCTTCCTTGTCAATAATTTAGCATAAGTTAGTTTAAGACAGGTAGCAGTCAACAGGAATTTTGTTTCTGGATTCTGCTTGCTTGATTGTGATAAAGAATAACGACAAATTATTTTGTGTTAAATGGGTGGAATTGTGATTATGAGTGGTATCATGGGAAATGCTTTCAGGAAATTTTGGTATTTATGTATTTCTAGTATGCACTAATTACAACTCTAAATTCGATAAGTTACCAGTCTCATTATTATTATTGTTATTATTTAAGCCTGGCAACAACCCTTAATCTATCAAATCCGATCTCTTTCTCCGAACGTTTCCCCATAGATTACTCCCAGCTTCCGACTTTTTTCTGTAGATACCCTTGGACCGAGACAGAATTTTCCCACTTATTTCGACATGTCCCTTTCAGAGCCTATTTATTCATTTAAATGCCCCCATAACTTAAATTGTTTTCACTTTTAAAGAAAGCTACCTCTTAAGCGCCACATCAATTATTTCCCTTGCTTCTCGAAAAATCTCTAATGCTCCTTGACTTTAAGGGCTCATAATTTAATTTCCCTACATTTCCATGTCTCTCATATTTTCCAGGTTCGTCGGCAATCGAATGAAAAGGAGGTCACTATTCATAGAATATAATCAGTTCATCAAGCAGAAAAATTGGACTAGTTCTTTAGAGATACTTAATATTGCTTGTGGTATGCAACAACAAAGTGACCTATTTTACTAGGTACTCGCATTGACTTTTGTATTACAAATCGATGGGTACTCGTAAGATCGAGAATGTTCACACAAACAAAGCCCTTAGCGATGATCAGAATTTAGAAGTTGTCTAGCCAAAAACTAAAAAATTCATATAGAAAAAGTCCTATTTTTTTGGCCAAAACAATAAAAACACTCTTTAAAAAAATATCGAGAAAGTTTAAACCCGAGTGATAGATTATTTACGTGGCCGAAACTTGACAAGGGTTCGTCAATTTTATATTTGAAACGGGTAGGCGTTTGAAGAGTTCAGTCTCAGTTGTTGAATTATTTATTATGGAAAAGACAAAAAGCGAAAAGGATTTAAGGGTAGTTTTTCTCGATATTTATTACTAACGTGAATTAACCATTGCACTATCCATCAGAAAAAGTAAAATAATACGGGTGATTGCCCAAAACTAAGTCACCCTCTTTCCTTGTTCATTCAGTCAGTTTCGTGCCATCAGTTTTGTGTTAAATTGTAGTAATAAAAGTACGATTTATACAGTATGTCCGTGAAAGGGATGTTTTTACTATTTTTACATACTTTTTTTAAATATTAAATCTTATGTTTTTATTAATCTTTGTTTAACATATTTATGATTTTTAGTAGTCTGCCAAATTTTATTATTGGATTCGGATTAGTGGACTGTAGGTACACTAATTTCTTAAAAAAAGTGCTAAACTGTTTAAAAACATTGCCTTAAATGTGTTTTTAGTGTTTTTACTTGCTTTTTTGTTAATATTAATCGTTAGTTATGAATGCCTTTTTTTGGTTTTATTTTAATATTTGTTTAACAGATTTATGATTTTTAGTAAAGCCTGCCAAATTAAAATTTCAAATATCGTTTTTGTCATCTGCCTAGATAGGCACTTAAGAGCCTTTTTAACATTGTTCTTTTTATTTGTTCTGCTTTTGTTTAAACAATAATGCTGGATTGCAGTGCAGGCAGAGAACTTACTTAGCCCCTAGTCAATGTTGTCAGTTAATTTTTTTGATTTTTCTTCCATGCACTGCCTAATTTTTTTTATAAATCCTGGTAGACGATCTTTTTAATGCCGGTTTTACATTTGTGTAGTTATCCATTCCTTCATGAATGCATGCTAGCATGAATTCTATAAAAATGGGGATTATCTTTCAAGCTTAGGAGTTAACGGTATTTACATGGAAAACTACTCATATATAAAAGGAACATAATACATTTATTTGCATTTTGGGCTATTTTTTAATAACAATGTGATAACAATATCTCTTTCGTAAATCAAGTCGACATGTATGTACGTACATACTTCGTAGTTTTATTATATAATTTATATTTTACATATTATACTGTGTAGGGTTTATAAGTAGGTATCAGTTTTTGATTATTAACGACTATTATTGTTTGTTTAGTTTGTTTATAGGTAATTTCCACTAAAATATAATTTAATCAGTAAAATCGTCAATTTATAGCTGGTTTTACTGAATACATATTTTATTGTGTCATACGAAAAAAAAAACAAGAAATCGCCTTTAAAACAATCAAATACTACCTTGAAAATAAATTAATATATTAAACATACCACCTTCAAACTATCCGCCACGAGAAAACGAGCTAGAGCGATATCTGGTGGTAGGATGCGTACTATTTTATTGCTTTTATTAAAATTTCGTGTTTCCAGGTTTTACTTAGGAGTTAACATTTCTAGCCTATTATATATTTTTTGGTTGAGACTAAGTAAAGAGTCCACACTATTCATTATATCATTTTTTTAATTATTTTCACATTTATTTTATGGAGAGCAAAGATAGTGTAAAAATTACTCCCTTTTGTGGCAATCGCCCATAAATAAATCAGTTTCCAAAAGTTTATGGAAAAAAATCATGCCAAAATATTATCCATGAAAAATGTTACGCAATTTTTCTCCTTCATATAAATCGTTTTGCCACGTCATAAACATACTCGCATTTCCAGTTACCGTTTTTGTTTCGTAAAATTCCAATGGATTTTGAATTTTATTTAAGCGAGGAAATCAGCAAATTTCGAACCAATAATTTTTCAATTCCCACAATAACCTCTTTTATTTATTGCGAAGCCCGAATCATAAAATACAGAACGGGCTAATTTCCGGCATTTATGTACATATTGCCGCCGCCCCGGTCCGCGGTAGCCGAGCGCCACCTAACCACGAAGCTATAAAAATAAGTTTTAGTGACCAATTCTACTGTCCTTGGTAGTCTATTTTTTTATCAATTCATGGGTCTAGAAGTAGAATTTTTTATTTGTAAGCAGGGATGTAATCTGGAACTTTATGAAAGCAAGAGTAACAATATTAGTCTTAAAATAATAAGTACCGAACTCACCAAAATTATTTTAACATAATACATGGTACCGTAATTAACGTGATAGTAAATTGGCACCAACGGTCTACGCTCGCGACCCTGGCGCTGACAGAACATGCCTTGGCCGTAAAATACCGACAGCGCCGATCGTACACGAATAATAATACTGTAATAATAATGTAATTGGGTACTAGGTACTACCGCTATGTTAACAAAATTGGAGCTTTTCCAAGAATGGCGAAAATAAAAAAATTTGAACGGAACTATTAATTTGTTACATATGTAAAATTTTACAAAATTTTTTCTTATTATTGTTAGTCTTTTCTTGATACATATACAGGGTGTCCGAAAAGTCTTAGTATGGACAAATACCTTTGCTATTAGTAAAGATAGAGACACCAAATTTTAGGTGTATCTTATTGGTTAAGAAATCTACTTGTTTATGTAATTTAATTTTTTCAGTCCCCTTAAGAGGTGGCGCTAGAGAGTTGAGATCAAAAATTTTAATTGCAACCCTACGCCGTGTGGTACCTCATTTTAAAGATCTGCAAAAAAGAAACATTTCACCGCAAACCTGAGGTCCGCATCTTAATTCGCTTTTAAATGGCAAGCCTTGAAAAATTAAAAATCGCGGAAAAAAAATTAAATACCTTTATTTCTCGTATTACCTTAAAAGTTGTTCAAAATGACCACTATGAACTTCTTGGCAGTAATTTAGTCGGTTTTGGAACTCACTTCTCACATTTTCGAGAATGGCAGGTGGTACTTCTTGGCAGAGAGAGACTTTATTACTGCAAAGATCACGATGGTCAATTTGAATAACTTTTAAAGTAATGACTGTAATGAGAGAAATAAAGGTACTTTAATTTTTACTTTTCTTCACGACTTTAAATTTTTAAGTACAGGCTTGCCATTTAAAAAAGAATTAGGGTACCTACGGACCTCGAGTTTGCGTTAAAATGTTTCTCTTCTGAACGCCCTTAAAATGAGGTACCACACTGCATAGGGTTGCGTTTAAAATGTTTGACCTCAGCACCCTAGCCTCACCCCTCAAGGGTGTTGAAAAAGTTAAATTACATGAAAAAGTAGATTTATCAACCAATAAGATACACCTAAAATTCTTCATCTGTACTAATAACTACATATTATGCAATTTACTATTAATATATTAATAAACGCATTATTGGATAAATTACTGTTTACTGAGCTATCATGAAAACCAATAAGGAAACATACACTAGTGTAAGAAAGCAAATAAAATATATTATACGCAAATAAAAAACTTCATATTATGTTAAAAAATGGAAATTTAAGACCACCCGTGCCCATAAAACTGCTGCACCCACGTGACACCCGGTACCACCTGCCAAATAAAAAATAAATTTGTATAAATAAATAATAATGAACGACAATCATTTAGATGGGCATGATTTAATAACAGGGCAAGATAGGCAACATTACTGCCTATCTCGTAACGACACTGTTTTGATACGTCTAGACTTCGTCTAATGAATTACAAATTAATTCGCTTTGTGTGCCCACGTGACGTGACATCCTCGTAGGGAGACAGGAAGAAGTGAAAAGATGATGACGACAGCAAGTAGTATTATGTTGCAATTTTTGCTATACAGAGTGGTCTATAACGATCACGGAACAGTCGTGGTCAATAACATCGTTTATCCCATTGAGCGGGATGAAAGTTTCGTTTTCGCGACCAGACGTTACTGAAAGTTTTGCATTTGAAACATTACACTAATTAGCAGCAAATACTTGCTAATAAGGAATATGCAATATACATGTACCGGATAAGTCGTGCGCGGAGTGTTAAGGTATGGTTGAATATTCTGCATATTTTATGTGCAGAATATCCAACCATACTTTAACACAAACGCTTATAGGTTGGGAGCCGGTGACACTGAAAGTACCGTCATCGCGGAATCAAAATTTTTTTATGTAAATTGATAGTTAATAGTCATATGAACAAAATGAGCTCGGTACGCCGGGATTCATTAAGCCGAAAGTATTTTTAAAACAATTAATTATTATAAAAAAGCAAAAATGTTTTTTTACCCAGGGTGTTTTCTAATTGAATGTCAATATTTAAGGGGCGATTTTTGGGTCCATTCTAAAAAGAAAACTTCATATGAACGTATGTCCTAAACGTCTTAACTTTTGAGATACAGGGTGGTAAAGTTTTCAAAAATAAATAGTTTTTTATTAAAATCTGTAATACCACTTTAGATATTTTAATTAAATTTGACATACATGTACTATGTATCAAGAGGCATTATTTAGTGTACCACAATTTTTTTTTCTTTAAACCAGTGGCGTTCGTACGGAATTTCACCTGCCTATTTTGGCAGATATTGATGGTACGCCACTGATTTCTCGTAAAATTAAAATCATTCCTGAAATTCCCAATCATTTCTAAGCAAATTTGATCTCTTGCATTTTTTCAATCCGATGCACGGTTTTCGCTTAAAAAAATAAAAACCTTTTCTCTGCTATATGAACGATATTGTTATGATCATGCAGAGAAAAGGTTTTTATTTTTTTAAGCGAAAACCGTGCATCGGATTGAAAAAATGCAAGAGATCAAATTTGCTTAGAAATGATTGGGAATTTCAGGAATGATTTTAATTTTACGAGAAATCAGTGGCGTACCATCAATATCTGCCAAAATAGGCAGGTGAAATTCCGTACGAACGCCACTGGTTTAAAGAAAAAAAATTGTGGTACACTAAATAATGCCTCTTGATACATAGTACATGTATGCCAAATTTAATTAAAATATCTAAAGTGGTATTACAGATTTTAATAAAAAACTATTTATTTTTGAAAACTTTACCACCCTGTATCTCAAAAGTTAAGACGTTTAGGACATACGTTCATATGAAGTTTTCTTTTTAGAATGGACCCAAAAATCGCCCCGTAAATATTGACATTCAATTAGAAAACACCCTGGGTAAAAAAACATTTTTGCTTTTTTATAATAATTAATTGTTTTAAAAATACTTTCGGCTTAATGAATCCCGGCGTACCGAGCTCATTTTGTTCGTATGACTATTATTAACTATCAATTTACATAAAAAAATTTTGATTCCGCGATGACGGTACTTTCAGTGTCACCGGCTCCCGACCTATTACTATCGACAAATCTTATCTTCAAGGCCTAAAATTACTCCGCGCATTCGTTGACTCACCCGGTATTTTCTTATTGCATAAATCGTTTAAGGAAGTCATTATTCCATATTCTGACTAGGCATGTAATTAATTTGTAGTACGCACCTTATATTTTACTTTATGTACATAAATGATAAAGAAAAATAGGAAGAATTCTTTTGTTGATTTGTTTGCAAAAAATATTCCCATTTATTTGTATGGCAATTTTGGGAAAGACACGGCTATTGTTATTTCACAAACTTCAGTCCTGAGGGATTCTAGGGTAGGAATGGTAAAATACATCAGATTAGCATCTCAATACCCTTGAGAAAATATTTGGCAAGTAAGTTTAGTTTATTGTTAGAAGAGATGAAACCATGAACTTAAGGTCACAGTCACAGTCTTGTAAAAAGAAACAGACTGTTTTTTTTTACAAAAAAAATCGGTCAAGTGCAAGCTACACTTGCAAAATTAGTGTTCCGTGCCATCAGTCCATCGCTTAACCTGAGCAAATCTCGACGGCCCGATCTCCGCCCATCTGCCGCGCTACCCGCCGCCAAAGGCACCAACGCCGTATCACATCACGTATGCGCGGAGCTGAGTGGGAAGCGTTTCGACTAAGCTAAATTAAAAATCTCAAAAAACGGGTAAGGACAAAATCTGTCCTGTTGTTGCCCTTGAATTTTTTTTCCATTTCCCAATTTACCCCCTGAAATTAGCCCCCAGAATCAAAATTCAACTCTTTATACTTCACGTCTATAATTGGGCCACCACACTCTCTGTGCTAAATTTCGAATTTTTACGTCGAATAAATAGTTTCAGAAAAAATCGCCTTTGACGGACGGACGGACGGATACCGAAGTAATTCCATAAGTTTAGTGTTTTTACCGTTTTGCTAATTTTAGCACCGAGCACTAAAAATTAAAAAATATGCAATAGTTAATTGGAATTCATCGGAAAATAGATCTTTGTACCTTACATTATGTAGCACAGAAGATATCAAATTATTCATTCATAAATCATTCTACAGTCACCTGTGAACACCTAAGAAAATTATTATTAAGATAAATATAGTGATATGGTGGAGATAGATATAGATAGATAGATATATTCAACAATTTTAAACCTAAAATATAATTTTATAAAAATTCAAATGAGTATAACTTTCTACTAACACATTTTTTCTCTTAAAGTTTAAGAATTATCGAAAAAATAATAAATAAAATACCTAAGCGTGTTAATTTTTGCCCAGGTGGGTCATCCAAAAATTCAACTTTTTTTCGCAAATTACAAAACATTTTATTTCTTTGCCAAAACATTCCTAGTAGGCTCACTATTAAAAAACCTGAACTTGTCATGGGTCCCATTAGCAGCAACCGAGATATACAACTTTAAAATATCACGGGCGGCGCCAGAACCTAGGGGCTCCAGAATATGGAAAAACTACCTGCAGAGGTTTTCTCTTTTCCTCCCAAACCACAATCCTTTAAATCCCGTATCAATAGATTACATTTCCCTTCTTATCAGATGCCCACGGTACGTTAGGCTCGAAGTCTATATGGGCAGTCTAAGATAAAAAAACAAAAATGAATTACTACAATCATTCGCACAAATCGCATGGCGCACATTTTGTACAATCATCATGCGGGGCTGCCAAATGTCACTGTTAGAAAAATGGCTCTTATTAAATAAAAATATGATGGTTAGATTTTACCCACTTTGGCAATGCAGCTATAAGTAGCGATACTCCACTCCTTACAATCTGTGATATTGGCGGAAAAAACAAATAATGTAAATAGGTGTATCTGTTTTTCGACACATAATCTATGGTTTGTAGTTTAAGTATAGTTATTTGGAAGGGTAGTCCCCGAAATCTTGATTTAAGATGATTAGAGATGATTCAAGAAACGTTAAAAGAAAATGAATATCAATTACGCTGTTCCAGAATTATAAATTTATAAATTGGGTATAGGTATCCTTACCCTGCTTTATTTCGGATCGTCCAGAATATATACTATAAATAAGAAATTCACTTAATGGTTTTCAATTTTTATTTAATACCCTGGCTGACCGAAACAGTTTTTACGAAGCAATCGGTTGGTATCGCAGTATTATTGACAGAACCGCAATTCCAATTATTGGGTTTTTTTACAGTCTAAGGGACAAAATAAACCACGACAGGGTAATATTTTCTTTGCCAAAAAGAGTAAAATGTCAAACCAGATAACATATTGACGTCACGTCTCGAACAATTCGTCAGACTTATGAGTTAGGAGCAAAATAAAACATCGATATCTAAATTGTAAAAAAAGAAGGCACCTTTAATAAGGAATAAGAAAATTGGTAAGTACTACGAAATCAATCATGCCTTATTTTTTTTTCATGATAGCGACTGCCAGGCCGACCTTAAGATAAAAAAAAATTTAGTAACAAGAAAGACTATTTTGCAGCATTTTTCATTTTAATTATACATATATACCCGATAAAAAGAGATAGGGATAGAGAGAAGTATAGGATTTGTTTGCCTGTGTAGGCAATACGTCATCAGAAATCGGAAAGAGCTTGTCGAAATACATGATATCCATATTTTTTAGTTTCTTCATTTTTTATAGGAAGGGAGCATCGCCGATTAAATTTCGATTTTTTTACTTTTTTGCCCTCGACATCGGTATATTTAAATCACTCTGTATTTTTTCCTATCTAATTTTTTCCCAATTTAATGAATACCGAATGGGTCATCCAGGAACGTATTTAAGGGATAAAACCAGAATTTTCTTCATTCTTTCCGACAAATCCTATTTTTAACCGACATTATTCCACACTATTTTGCTTATTTAGTGATTCCTATCGGGCTTATTTTATCCGTTAATTATTTAAGAATACCTCCCACCTCCCACTAATTTAAATCGCTGATTTTTTCATTAAAGTTATAAGTAAATAGGTTTATTTGCATCGGGGACATGCAAAAATTTGAAAATTTGTGAATTTTCGATGATTGCCATGAAAAAAAATGCATGCATTATACATCTCTGTATATACACTGGAACTACGCATAATACCCACACCAAATTACAGGAAAAAGTCAACCATTAAAGTTCATTTTCACAGTTCTACGATTTAATATTATAGCCCTGGCTTATGCGTTTATTGTACTTGTCAGGACTAATAAAATACTAAACAAACTGTAATTAAAATGAGTAGCGTGAAGCAATTAACTAATTGTTATTTAAATAAAAAAAATTAAGAGTATTTAACACGTAGGTAGGTACCCGTATATATCTTTACCGCATCCTACAACGATATAATGAATTATTTAACAGGAAAGAAGGACCTGTATTTAGCATTATTTTTGCATCAAACGAGTTGTTTCACAACCAAAATTTCATGAATAAGCAGGTATATTCAAAACACATAATATAAAATGCGTATTTAAGAAAATTATTCAGTATTTTTAACATTATTGTTGTTATTTTTTTATCTTCGTACAACCCACGAAGGCAGCAAGCCTAAGAGGGTTGTATATACTGAAAAGCCGACTCACACACCCAGTGCTGAAAATATCCATAGGGATTTTACCAGCCCTTTAAAAGGGCGTGTGGGGTGGTCGATGAAGAATTCCTCTACCATCTTCCAATTTGCTAAAACAAGCCAATAACTTTCCAGTGTATCACACAAAAGAGATATGTAACTTATTAGACAGTTACTTCCAGAGTCTCCAACGCCACTCCGGTCTAATTTGACAACCAAAAGTTCTAAACCAACAAGTGTAAGAATAAACAATTAAGTTTTATACTGTGAATTTGTTTCGCAAATCTATAAAGAAAATGGCAATTTTAGTACCTATTTTCGACAATAATAGAACTATATTCATTCTAGCAACCCGTTCCAAGATGAAAATCATTTGAAAACCAAGAAAACCGCTGACATATCAAAATAATTCACAAGTTTTTAAAGACGGCTGTTTAGCAATGACAAAAACCTGTCAAAACATAACCTATCAACGAGAAGATCTCAATTTAAGCCAGTACTAAATCTTAAACCTTCTTAGTGAATCTGAACGATGATATTTTTAACACCTGCCTTAAAACAAGTATTTTTCCTAAATATTTTTAATTAAAAATATAATTTTATTTTCGCAGGCTCATAACAGAAATAATTGGTTGTTGATGTGATGTTTGAGTTTATTAAATTAAATATTTAAATAAGGTTGAAAATATACCAAAAAAATGGCTTGCCTTTTGATGGTAATTGTTGTTTTATCTAATTTATTTTACATATCAATAATATAGCCTACTAATTTACGTTCAGAATCACTAAAAAGATTTAAAATTTAGTTATGTTTTGACAGGTTTTTGTCCGATCATTGTGCATAGGTCGTCATTAAAAACTTATGAATTATTCTTATATTTTAGGGATTTGCTTGGTTTCCAAATGATTTTCATCTTGGAACGAGCTGCTATAATGAATTTAGTACTATTATTGTCGCAAGTATGTAGTAAAATTGCCCTTTTCTATATAAATTTGCGAAAATGCTTAGAAAAGTTCACAGTATAAAAAAAAATTCAGTATAAAACTTAGTTTTTTGTATATCTGAGATATGTAGGTAGGCTTCAAGCCTTAGTACTACCGTACCGTGGGCGTCTGAAGGGAAGGGAAATGTAATCTACTGACAGGGGTTTAAAGAATTGGATGTTGGGAGGGGAATGAAAATCACCTGCAGGCAGTCCGTTCCATAATCTGGAGACCCTAGGAATGAATGAGCGAGAGAAGTGGGATGTTCTAGACTTTTGTAGCTGGACAGTACAGGGATGCATAAGTAACGCGTCTCGTGTTGTTCTGTTAGGGATCGTCAAGGGAGAAATTATAGCAGCTAGTTCTTCAGAGCAAAATCCGTGGAAGTACCGGTAGAAAAGGGATAAATCCCCAACAGCGCGGCGATGAGCAAGAGAAGGGGGTTTTCTTGTGAGGACTGGGTCATTGATGAGTCGAATGGCCCTGTTTTGGATAGAATCAAGGATGTTAAGTGTTGCAGGTGATGTCGCTCCCCAGATGTGGGAGCAGTACTCTAGGTTGGGTTTGCTTGGGTTTTATTTGGGAAACATAGAGAGTGTATAAGTTGGAAGGGGAGAAGTATCGCCTGGCTCGAAAGAGAAAACCAAGTTTTTTAGCTGCCGATGTGGTTTTACTGAAGTATATACGTGTGCAGTGATATTTTATGCAATTTTGGGCTTTTCCTGACAGACTTCATAAACTTTGCGGAATGATGTGTCAGGGCCAACTGTGTGGAAAAATGGATTCTTTACATCCGGAATTGTCTTTTTGGAGGTTTGCTTGGTGGAATACAGGAAAGCCATTAAAGTGGCGCCCGAATGAACGACTGCGTCTCCTTCTGCTTAAGGTCAATGGTCAGTACATACGTATTTTCAATTACATATGCTTTATATTTCAACTTGTCGATGATAGGTCTATGTCAATAAATGTGCATTTGGATCAAAACATCTGATACCCCACACGCATTTTTTAAACTACTATGTTCAGAGATAATAAATTTAAAATAAAAACAATATTCCAGGGTTTTATCCTCTGACAAGATGATAAAAGCTGCCGGATTATAGGATAAATAAAATGAATAAAAACCAATAACAAAACGAATATACAGTAAAATCAAATTGGAAACGGCTTACTTAGATTCCGAAGGATTTCCTAAATGATGGAATAAAGTAAACGGGATTAAAATTTATATAGTCAGCATAACTCCATTTACATAGGTAAAAAACGGGGTCATTTTTTTAAATCTGTACGTTAAGAAATGGCAATGTGAAGAATAAGTCAACCGAATCAACTGACACATGTCACGATGCGCTAGCTTTTTCTCCATCAGTTTCTCAATATTTGCATATTATACAGTCAGAGCGTACGGGTTGGAATAAATTAGTTTAAAATTCTGGCATTTGTTTCTTAGAAAAACGTATATATATATATATATATATATATATATATATACATACATACATACATACATACATAAATCCAGCAGTACAGTACAGGTACCAGATTTTATGAAATGAAAACACGTTGAAAATGAAAATGTTCTATAAATTCCACTGAATAATAACGTTTGCACAACTGCATAAAGAAAAATGTAAAGGAAAAGTCACAAGGAACTTATTTAAATGATTGAAAATTCTTTATCGCATCGGAGGGAAAGGCAGTGTAAAACGAAGAGTAACTTAAAATCTATCTACATGATTTTTCACGACATTTTCCCTAGAACATTTTTATAAAATATTTTATCGAACTCAATTTTCTTTCGGTTTTCTTTTCTATTTTTTGCTTTCTATGCATATTCTGTTGGGTGACTTGCGGCCATAAGTCACTTTTTTTAATAGAAAATACGTGTTTTCGATTATGGTGTCGGTTTGAATGTGCTTTTTCGAGTTCTAACGAAAATTAAATGACATGGCGAAATGTGTTGCAAGCACTACTTATATATGAAAAAATGAAATCACAGCAATCTGCAAAAAATTAATTTAGACAGAAGAGGCTATGTTTCTAGCTTATTAACAGAAAGTAAGCTAAAATGGGCTCTCCAAACTCCGTACTCAAACAATTGTAGATATACTTATACTAATTCAAAGTTTTAAAAACTGTTTTACACCCTGTATACCGCTTATGTTGGCATTATTTTGTTTTAATTTACCACTCGGGCAAATACAGAAAATTAAACGTTTTAAAGCGGCTGACCTGGTTCTTTATTTTTATAAAAGATAATTTAAAAATCCGGTTTAATCTCGAGGGCTTTTATCCTTTGAAGAGATAATCAAATTTGCGGGATTATATTAAATATCATTTAAAAACATTGGAAAAATCGAATTTTAATTAAACGCTGTTTAAAATGAATTTTTATAATACGAATCTGATGCCTAATCAACGGTCTGGTTGGAAAACCAGAACTGTATAGGGTGGTCTAGCGGTGGCTAAAACTCAATACTTTTGTAATAAGGAATATACATGTATTTTTTTATTGCATAAATTGTTTAAGGAAGTCATTACAAACCCAAATTATTTTAAAGACAATTACTAGGATAATTTAGCTACAATAATGTTTACTTTTCGGAATAATTTATTACAATTTCAAAAGCAGCAATTTGTCCTTAATGAATAATGACGTCAGGAGATCAGCAAAAATAAGTGTCAATCTACATGTTACTTAAGTCGAACAGGTTTGTTGTTTTCGGAAAAACAGTCAGAAGGGGAGCAATCGATTTTTTTGGATTGATAGAGCAATAGTGCAACTAGCTTGGGTAAAAAATTCAGTTATACAGGATGTTTCGTTTCGAAGCTATTAAATGTCCGCGATTTCCATTTTAACGGTGTACAGGTCCCAAGAGTGAATTAAATCGATGTAAATTTTCGGAGGTTGTAGAGCTTCAGAACTATATTGAAACTAGTGAGGACTGGAAAATGGCAAGTAATTTTTGATTTTTTTTAGTTCGAAATATGCCATTTGCAGGCCCCTCTTTGGTACCTAATAACTCTAAAACAAAACGTCGCCGTCGGATCAAAAACGGATTTATAAGTGAAACTTTAAAAACTCAAATACTTTCTTTTAGCAATACATTTGCCTAAACCTAAAATCACTGGAAAATGAATATATTTGGGAAAAACTGGAAATTTCGATTTTTAACCCAAATATTTCACGGTTTTTAATTTTTTGTGGGGTCAAAATGGTTCAAATTAAAATCCCATATACGTTATCGAAAAGAGCTCGTCGAAATACGTGATATCCAGATTTTTAAAATTGTTTATTCTTTATAGGAAGGGAGCAATCGCCGATTAAATATGGATTTTTTGACTTTTTTGTCTTAGACATCGGTACATTTGAATCACTCTCTATTTTTTCCTATCTAGTTTTTTTCCAATTTTTCAACACTATCTTATAAAGGGATAATCACACTTTAAAATGAATACCGAATGGGTCATCCAGGAGCGTGTTTAAGGGGTAAAAACAGAATTTTCTTGATTTTTTCCGATAAATCCTATTATTAACGGACATTATTCCACACTATTTTCCTTATTACATGATTTTTTTGGGTTTATTTTAGCCGTTAATTATCTAATAATAATGAACAAAAGGAAAGATAATAGATACCCCATCAAGGAGAGTTACACTTACTAACATTTAAAATTGGTCTATTCTGACAATGATGGGTCAAAACTTATAGCAATCAACTTAGGGTAAAAATATAGGGTCCCTAGCGATTTCTAATATACTCCTAATTTAATACGAAATTATTTTTTTACTCAAATACGTATTTACTGGGTCTTTATTACAGCCCAATTTTTTAGGTACTTCAGCTTTCTTATTATATTTTTAAATATACCTAACAACAAAAAGTCATTAACGTGAACACTCTCCCTTTCCTGATTTCAAATTAAAAGAAAATCACAAAGAATATTAAATGTCACTAACATTGACAAAGTTCGTCCATGTTAATGACCTAAGTAGATGTTAATGGCTTTTTCTTCGGTGTGTGCAATGAACTTTCTTTGAAAAACCGAATTATTTAATTGCAAGTTGATTGTTTCGGTTTAATTATGAAAACAAAAATATAATATTTGTTCTTGTCATTAACATGGACAATTTGTCATTAACGTGGATATATTCTTTTACAAAAAAATCTATTTTTGGCGCTGTTAACAGTTTAATATTATACTGCAATCATCACTTAGGACATATGTATAAATCATAAAAAATTATTCCATTTCGTTAATCTCCATTTTTTTAATTTACAATTATTTAAATGGACTATAATACGATTATAACCCAAATAAAACTTACTACAAAAATAAATTACTGCAGCACTAGAATGCCGTAGTAGACTGTAGTATTTCATTTGATAAGATTATAAAATGGAGGTCATGAATTTTTAATATCTCAAAAACAATCACAAAGATTCATCATATTTTTCTACCGCAACATTATTAATACTTCAAAGGGCAGCATTGATTTCACAAAGGCAATAAAAAGATATTTTCAAAGAAAATTTTATGAATAATGGAAAAAAAATCTTTATTGATACCGACGCTATATAAAGTAATGTAAAGCAGAGTCAAAAAAAATTTATACCAATGATTTTCCAAGATTTTTTCAGAGAAAAATGTTAATAAAATATCATAGGAAAACCACTTTCAGTAATGAAATTTTTCCTCTTTTTTGCATATTTTCTATATTGTATTGGTTATATTATAAGACTCACGAACATATTTAAACATTGTTTTATTCTTTGCTGTTGGACTTCCGGCTCGCACGATGTTTGCTTTTATTTTATCTTAATTATATCTTTTACATTACCAATTATAATTTTTCTGTGGGAGGCGATACCTGATGAAAGGACTTCATAACATATTATGTACTTGCAGTACATGCAGCAAAACTCACCTGAAATCAAATAAAAACAGAAATTAGTATTGGGATTATCCTTCAGCAAAAGGAGATATCACTCACTCATAACTTGCTTCTTGTTTTGTTCCATACATTGTGCGCGTGTAGGACAAAGCAAGAGGAGAGAAAGGACGCTAAACATCCGACTTCGCGCGCCGTAGCTATGGCTTTCCGAGCCGCCTATATTCCACCGAGCAAACCAAAGAAGACGCACTATTTTTCAAAGTTATAGATGCAGCTATTTTAAGAATAAAATGTTGTTAAAAGTAATTTTTAAAAACAATCTTTTATTATTTAGATGTACTAAAACGAAAAAAATAAGTATAGTTTTTTCATTGTGGCATGGGTGGATCCTAATAGAAGTAGTATCAAAGATATTACTGAAACAGATATAATATATTATGTTAAATTTATTGCCTTAAAATCTCGTCATACAGGCATTCATTTCATTTTGTTTGGGTTTTGTTGGCAGGAATTGTAAGTAGATACCTTAGTATGTATTTTTTTCTTTTCTATTCTCTATTAATTTTCCCAAAATTTCCAGAAAAATGGCACAAAATTGCTATTTTAGTGAAAATTAATGCAAAAATATGTTTGCATTTTTGTCATGCGTTCTCTCATCGATTTTATGAAAAAACAACAGACAACATCAGTTTTAAGTCTTTACGAGGAACACGGAACTGACAGAAATGAAATTGCATCCGATCGGTACCATCGAAAAGAAATTTCACGATGTGCAGCTGGTGACAGTTCAAACTTTCATATGTCCATTGTTATTCCATTAAGACCTGAAAGTTTGAGCGGTTATCGGCTTTACTTTTAATCTAGGTTATAAAAAATAAATATAATACTAAGAGATCAAAAACCACATGCCCAAATATAACTTTGTAAAACACAGCACACAAATGAACGCTGAAAACAGCAAAATGAGAAAATAAAAAGTAAAAAATTGCGAAAATTTCTCTCTCCCTGTCAAATATCAAAACATGTACGATACGGTAAATTTGACACAAAATTTATTTAGATAAAAAGATAAAAAAAAATACTGTTGCTTATACCAGCCATATACATGATATAAAATATGAAGCTATAAAAGCATTTTTGTGTTTCCATTTAACTTTAATGTTGGCATTACTTTTATAGGATTATAAAAATACCAACGGCGTTAAATTTTATTATAGGCCCTTAAAATTTACTTTGTATGATTTTCTAAAAAAATGTGTTCGTGTCCATATAAAAAAAAATGAAAAAATAAAAATGCGCTTGCCAAGTGAGATGAATTTTTCCATCCTCCATGTACCCTCGAGTACATACTTCTTGGGGAGGTAGACAGTGGAAAACATAGCAACACTGTCCAACATTCCTGGCGGCTGCCTCTTCCAACACTAGTGGCGTGCTAATATAATAATGTCAGCTTCTTTAAAGAAAAACACTTAAACGCTTCTCGCAAACACAAAATACCACAATTCCACTGTGAACAATAGAGCAAACGTCAACGAATTTTATGCATGGTCGCTTGTGTCACTTTCCAATTCATAGTAAAACGGGTAGTAAACCGTCAAATCCGGATTTTTAATGCTAACTGGGTAAGTATTACATACTATACCTATATAAAGTATTATTTTCACTATTTATCACTTATACGTAGTTGGCATTCAAGTGGGCAGCTTTATCATAGTTGAAAATTTTGACGTTTTAACGATTATTTATCAGTTTTTTGCTCAATTAAACATGGAAATTTTAATATGCAAATTAATATGTTGTTTATTTTGGGGAAGTGCAGAAAAAACTACAAAGAAGCTGCCCGTAATCATTTGAATGGAATATTTGAAAACAGGTGGATTGGACGAGCTGGTCCGGTTAACTGCCTGATAGGTCCCCGAATATGACCCTCCTGGCTTTTTCTTGTAGGACAAAGTGATGGCGACTGTTCCTACAACTTTAGATGATATCACAGACCGAATCCGCTTTGCCTGCTTATTAGTGACACCTGAAATGTTACAGCGGGTACGAAATTCATTTAAAAAATAGTGAGAAAGTATTTCGAAGTTGAAGGAGGGCATTTTGAACAACTTCATTTCAGCATGAAAGACGACAAATGAGTATTAAACGGTAAATAATTTTTTATTATTTTATATCCTAATAAATCGAAATTCCGTAAACTCATTAAAATTTCATGAAAATATTTGAAACCGTTTTCGAGATACCGCCTTGTAACACTTTGAAAATCTCACCCTGTATATGCATATGATAAGCCGTATAATATTTCAATTTGAATCTAAAAATTTAACTTCATATTTTCAATAGACACTTACATAAATCTCTTCAATCACACTTCCCCCACGTATGAAATAAAATGCATTTTGTCGGCACAGATAGGTATTGAAAAATCGTTAGTTTTCTCATAGAAAGGCACATAATACGGATAGATATTGAATCGAACGCGTTAAAGCGCTATCATAACCGTATATTTGAAAAATCTGCTTTCCGTCGAATGTTATTTTTCTTACTTGTCGTTTTTCCTCCCGAGCAAAAAAGGTTTCATCCATCATCCGGTCGAGTTCTTTTCCATGGAAATACCGATTTTTTTCGCCCGATTCTTACTTGTTCGGCGGCGGAAATATTGTAAATATTTGCGATAAACTGATGGGAGCGCGAAAAAACATCTTTAAACCATTGATTTATATTTTATATCGAAAATATGTTCGCTCAAATCTATATCATGGGTTGTGGTAAAATAACGTTTAAATTCGATATTCTCGGGGCAATTTATTAACTAAAAATTAGAAATACGCCAACCAGGAGATGTTTAAACTAATTCTTGTATACAGGTTGTTACGAAATTCACTGCACATATACAGATGGGACAAAAATGGTCATAAATGGCGCTTCGCGATAATAAGCTACATATCGCCCCTCAATTTTTTTAACAATTGCCACCACTGGTACCGGTATAATAAACACATGGCCATATAAAAAAACAGTGGGCTCAGTTGCTGTGTTGACAATTCTCTCAACAATAATTCTATGTAACAAGTTTGAAAAAATAAATTTCTGTTACCTTCAAAGAAAGAAATCCTACTAACTCTTCCAAAATTCTCAATTGCCAAAAGTTAAAATACTATAATAATAAAACAATCCAGAAAACAGCTATTTAAACAAAGTAAAATAATAATGCTCAAACAAACACCAATAAATGTTGTGTTTTAAAGTAAGAATCAAGCAAGAAAAAGCTCAGGTTTGCTCGCGGGCATGACAATTTTTCTTTATTTTTTTAATACACATTTTAATTATGCAAAAATTGAGAATAAATTCTCTAACCACCTGAAAATTCCTTATACAATAAGGATTTCAACAAATAATGGTAAAACAGCTATTCTCCGGGCTATATGCCCCTCCGAGCGCTAAATTACATACCAAAATTTGCCGTATTTTCTTCAAACACAGTTGGATAAGGAATTTTCAGGTGGTTAGAGAATTTATTCTCAATTTTTGCATATTTATATGTACCCCTGACAAGTAGACTTTCATTCATACACATTTTAATTATTAATGGATGAACTTTGTATCTTATTTTATGTAATTAAACGACTACGTTTTAGTATGTGTAGGTGCCTTTACTATAAAAGACCATAATATTAAACCCAACTTATATACTTTAATGTAAATACATAAAAAATTTAATAGTAGGTCTTATAATAATCCCTTGCCCACGCAGGTTCTAAAATACCTCTCGATTGATGGTCGATGTAAGTCAGGTTATATCACTTTTAGTTTTGTAGTTCCTTAAAACCGAGATTTAAGATTTGTGGGATTTAAGATAGGAACTAATCCCAGCAACAGCAAAATTTGAACCAGGCTTTAACTTAAAACTAATTAGTTTGCTTAAAAGAAGAGCACTTATCTTTAAAAATAAGAAGCACGTTTAATTGGACCCGCGGTCTCGGAATTTTTGCGTCTTAAAAATCGTTGAAAAAAACTTTCGATCGTCTTTGTAACTGCGATTCCCTTTAGCTTTAACCATCTTGTTCTTGCGAAGATATTTTAGGTCCATTAGGTAGTCGTCAGCTTTCTCTCAGAGCACGAATCGAAAGAAGGCGTGGTCGATTAATTTTTAGTTCCTTGACAAAGTGATAATAAAACGTTGTCGGAATTGGTATTAGTGGGTTACTGTATTAGATTAACAGTACAAAAAGTATAGGGAGATTATAATTAGTTTTTCGCAAATTAATAAAGAAAAGAACAGTAATTTAAGAATGATTTTCCACAATAATAATAGGATTCAATTTATTTTAGCAGCAAGTTCCAAGATAAAAATTATTCGAAAACCAAGCAATTGTAGAAATAATAGAATAATTTAAAAATATTTTGGAAACCAAGAAAATCGCTCAACTATTATAACTCATCAGTTTTTAATGACAGCTTATTAATGATGATAGGACAAGATCTTGTCAAAACCTGACTCAACTAGAAGACTTAAATTTAAGCTAGTTCTGAGTGAATCTTGTGGTATCCCTAAGGATTTTTTGGATATGCAGGGGGTCCGAAAAGTCTAAGTATGGGATCTTTGCTACTAGTTAATATAGAGACGCCATATTTTAGGTGTAGGTACTATCTTATTGGTTAATAAACCTACTTTATTATGTAATTTAAATTTTTCAACCCCCTTGAGGGGTGACGCTACTGCTAGGGTATTGAGATCAAAAATTTTAAAAGCAACCCTATGCCGTGGGGCACCTTATTTTAAAGGTCTTCAAAAAATAAATATTTTACCGCAAACCCGCGGTCCGTATCTTAAATCGTTTTTAAATGGGAAGCCTATAAAAATTAAAAATCGTTACAAAAAATGTAAATAACTTTATTTCTCTTATTACTTTAAAAGTTGTTCAAAATGACCAACATGAACTTCTTGACAGTAATAAAGTAGATTTTGGAACTCACATTTTCGAGAATGGCAGGTACTATTTCTTGGCAGAGTTCCAAAATCGACTTTATTACTGACAAGACGATCATGGTAGTCATTTTAACCAACTTTTAAAGAAGTAAGAGAAATAAAGGTACTTAACTTTTAATATTTTTCACGGTTTTTAATTTGTATAGGCTTGCCATTTAAAAACGAATTAAGAAACAGACCTCGGGTTTGCGGTAAAATGTTTCTTTTTTGAAGACCTTCGCCGAGATGGAATTATAGCGGTTGATCTTTGTCCTGCACACGTACAATGTCCGAAGCAAACCAAAAGATAGTTATGAATAAATGCTGTCTTCTCTTGCGGAAGGTCAATGGTATCGACATACGCGCCTTGGAGAACCGATTTCAAAAATATGTATATCAGTATTATACCTTAAAAAATGGCTGTATTATTAAAACAAAATAATAAAAAAAAACTAAAAAAGGAAAGGTGATCGGTCCTGATATCTCCATACCTCTTCCACACTCACACCCGACGAAAGCTTTATAAACCTCTTTATTTTCGATGCTGTCAAAACGACTTTAAATTTAGAATTTCTCGGCAATTATTTTGTAAATAATCGACAAAAACTTCTTTTTTACGAAATAACTTATTTTTGTTTTCCTATATTGACAGACTAATTAATTAGTAACTCCCGACGCAACGTCACGAAATAAATAATTAAAAAAGCTGTAATATCACTTTCGAACATAAATTTTTCTGTTTCTGGGTGGGTGGGACAAAGCAGAATGAAATTTTGGCACCATTCCATAAGATGACAAAGTTGAAGGTACTCGGAAATATGTTTTAATGTTTATGACCTGGCTATGAGAGGTATTTTTTTTTAATTCGGTTAGTAGGTATATATGTATTGAGATCTGGTTACATTTATCTTATAGGTCGGGCGGCGACGGTACACGGAAAGAAATTATTTCTTAAGAAGAATAGACATAGGGTAAATAAAAAAAAATCATGATCTTTCTTTGTCCAGTTTCACAATAAATGGTCATTGTTGATATAATTATTAAAATTATGAAAAAAGACGATAGCTGGCAACATTGCTTTTTTCATCTCTTTCATTTATGTTTAATTTTTCTGACTATTGCACCATCACACCTTTCATTCCTTACTTAGGGCGCAGGTATAATCTGCCTAAAAAATAATTTACCTTAAAAAAAGCCTGCCATTGCAAACAATAGTGCTTTGATATAAATCAATGTGTTCCTATTCAAATCAATCATAATCGTTATTGCTAATAGAAGAATTCCAAATATTAAAGAGGAAAACTGCCATCTACATAAATTTCTTTTAAAAACACGCATAAAAAATATATTATGCGATTTAGCCAGGCACTTTCGAAAATTGACCATTTATATTTGGCTATATATACGTAAGTTTTTTGAACAACTTTTCAATATTTTTCCCTTCTCCGTAATCTACAAAGTTCTAAAACTTTTTTGCTCAGTCATAAACTTTTACTGTGTCTGAGCTGGAAAATATTAAAGAGTAGCAACTTGGAAATTTATTTTTGGAAGTTTTTAAGTATATAGATAGTTTTCGTTTTCAGCAGAGAGGGTCATTGTCCTTATTGATTTATTAACTTTTAGTGTTAATTAAAATAAAGCATATTTTGCAAACTTATTTGTTAGAGGCTGGCAACCTGAGATAAAATGGAAAAGTGAGACTAAGCTTGTTGTCAGTCCGTATGTCACATAATATTATGTTCTAATTTCACGCGAAGGAAGAAAATTGACATTTAAGCGAGTTGTCAAATAAAGGCTAAGGATCTGACAAGATCGAATACCTGCTAAGAATAATATATTAAATTTTTTAACAATTCTTTGTCCGCTAAGATTTCTAGTAAGTCCCTTTACTAGATTTATATCCACGTCGACCAAAACATAATTTAAATACTCGTATCTTGTAAAGGGTGTCCCAAGATGGCGTCACGGCGCAGTGCCTCGCCCCGTGGACAAAAATCAAAACATGAAGGGTCAATTTAATAAGATGTAACCTTGCCCTTACTTTTAAAACATAACTGTCATGCCCCTACTTTTTGATAAAATAAGCAAGCATGATATTTTTCTAAAATTGTTGGTGTTATTTAAGAAGTAAATCCCAAAATACCTATTGGGACACCCATTATTTCTAAAATATAACCTAAAATGGGTAAAAGCATTCGGAACACGAACCGTTAAAGTCGCATGATGCAGTAGTATTTTGTTGCCAAAATATCCCGTAGTATGGAACTGATTCCGACATTTTAATGTCATTTGTAAAAAGAACTGGGTCACCAGAAATATTTTTAAGCTTGTCAGCGTGCCAAAACATTCATTTTTCTCTAACCTGATCAATATCAGTATTTACAAATTACGAATTTCAGGAAAACCATGAAATAATGTAAACAACATGCAGAGGTCAGACAAAAAGAAACAATAAAAATGAACGCAAAATGCAAAACATTCGTTTTGCTTGGGTTCGTTTTACAATTAACCACAATTGTAACAAAATGTTATTTACAATTCTACGCAAAGAATGGTCATCTGTAGAAATAGCCAAGGAGGACATTTGGAGACTATTAACACAAAGAACCTAACAATTATTTTAAACTAAATGAAAGATGTGTCCACCTTCTACTTCCAAATATGTTCTCATTCTTCTTTTTACAGCATCAAAAACATTGGTGAGCACTTGGGGGGAGTTGTTAATCTCCTGAAATTGGGTCTCCGGTGGCCGAGTTGGTACGGCGCCAGCTTTGCAATCGTGAGGCGCGGGTTCGAATCCCGCTTCGACCATGGATATTTTGTGATTGTCATTGGAAGGTGGTAGAGGAATTCTTCCTCGACCGAGGTGGTACCACCCCACACGTCCTCTTAAAGGGCTGGTGAAATCCCAAGGGATGTTTCCAGCTCTGGATGTGTGAGTCGATTCCCCAGTACACCCACGGTACATAGTACTTAGACTTCGGTCTTCGTGGGCTGTCAGAAGATAAAAAAAAAATTGATTTGTAATTCTAGCCCGTAGGTTTTCTAAATTTTCACAAGGGGTTTTGAAAACCGAGTTTTTAATGCGTGGCCATAAAAAAGACGAACGGCGTGAGATCACAGGACCGTGGGTGGCCATCTAACCGGCATATTACGACTAATGATTCGGTCTTCAAAAAATTCTTCCAAACAATTTAAATTATCAAGAGATATGTGAATTGGTGCGCCGTCCTGCTGGAAGTAGCCTTGACGCATCTCTTTATCGTCTAATGCGTTTACAAAATTTTCTAAAATTTCATTATGGTATCGCGCCGAATCGAGAGTCTCTTAAAAAAAATCGGTCCAATTAACCTTCTTTTTGATATAGCCGCCCACATGCCAACTTTCTGTGAATGTAGAGGCTTCTCTATAAAGAAAAGTGATCTGTGATCTGTTGAGAAGTTACATAACCAGAGAGGTTAATTATTATGAAAGTTACCTATAAACGACTCTGAAAATTGCATTCGCTGCGGCTTGTCGTTTGGAAACAATTCTTGGACTGAGCTTAGACAATAAGCGTGCATATGCAGGCCACTTTTCAGGATTGTATTGCAGATTCCGTAGGATACATTTACTTGCTGGCTTAAACGCCGAATGGAGGTTTGTGGGTATACATTAACAAGTTGCCTCACTTATACTTTTTGTGCCGTGCGAACTTTGGGTCTCCCACTGCCTTCCTTTCTATTCACGCTTCCTGTTTCTCTAAACAAAGCCGCAGATCTAGTCAAAACTTGGCGAAACTGGCCGAAATCCACGACTATGTGTGGAAATTCTGTTTTAAAATCCTGAATGGCGTCTTGTGTTGAATAAACCCTTCTACTATTTCTAAAGTAACTTTCGATCATAAAAGCTTTTTGTCCTGCCGTGATTACCATACTTAATTTTTTTTTAAATAAAAACTTGACAGTTCTATTTTTCATTCACCTATATATCTTTTATCTATGTTACCTCTCAAGAGTAATAATTTAAGATTCAAGACAGGCGTGACTAACTTCACGGCATACTTTGAGGACTTTTTTTGACCTGGGAGGGGAAGGGAAACATCTACAGGTAATTTGTTCCATAACCTGGATACCCTTAGGTATGAATGAGCGACAGAAGTGGAATGTTCTAGGTTTTTATAGCTGGACAGTAAAATAATGCTTACGTAACGCACCTCTTGTTGTTCTGTTAGGAACAGTTAAGGGTGTGGCTAGTTCTTCAGAGCAAAATCCGTGGAAGAATCGGTAGAAAACGGATAAATCCCCAACAGCGCGTCGATGAGCGAACGAAGGGGTTTTCTTGTATGGACTGGGTCATTTATGAGTCGAATGGCTCGCTTTTGTTTAGAATAATAAGGACGTTAAGTGTCGAAGGTAGTGCCGCTCCCCAGACGTGGAACATCACTCTAGGTTAGGTCTTGTTTGGGAAACACAGAGAGTGTGTAAGTTCGAAGAGGAAGGGGTAGCTTAGCTGCTGATGTAACTATTGAAGTAATGTGTTTGTGTCAGCTGAAATCATGTTCGAAAAACGATGCCAACACGATCAATCGTTTCATTGTTCTGTAGGGCTTGGCCATTCATGTGGATGAGGTAAAACAAGAGCATTTCAAAAATTTAACACCCTGTATCTTTGAAACAAAGCATCTACGGACTCATGTTCATATGAACTTGTTGCCTTAGTTTCTTCCAAAGAATCTCCCTTTAAGCGAGGGCACACCCTGTATATAGTGTTTAAACCTATTCCATTCGGCGAACAAAGCTAAGAAGTTTTTCATTGATCCGTTTTCGCCAAACTGAGAATTTTCCAAGACCTTGTTTTATATTATCTGACATTCGGATTCGAAAAAGTTGTCTGCTTTCCAACTTTTCTAAGTAGTTTAAAGTTAAAGATAAACTCGCCTAATTCATTTTGCTCACGATAATATGACTTTTCAAAGTACGTTTCGTTACGAAATAAAGGTGGAATTCCTTTCCCTCCTTGCCTTGGCGAAAACTCAGACTCGAAAGTAAAAGAGAAAGAGAACTAGTTAGTTACAGTATACGAAGTAATTTAATTTTAGGCGACTCGGAATTAGACAGACTGGGGAATTATAGACAAATTAAACGATAGTTTCTAGATTTCAATCCCTAAGTGACCGTAAAGTATTTTACGAGTTTTAATGAACCACATTCTTAATCTTTATTTTCTTCCCCAGTTCGTTTAAACACGATTAAAAACTTCTTTTTTGCTCGTCAGCATTTGGGTTGGTTTAATTGGATAATCCTTTTTGAGTATATTCAGGAAAATCAAACAAAATTGGTATAAGTTATAGCAGATTTTAAATTTTAACTCCAAAACCATTCCGATTTAAGCACCATAGTAGGGTGAAAGGTGGGAAAGTTTAAGTAAAATGTATTGGTATTAAAATCACGCATTAACAGACAACCCTGAATCAATATAATCAAGAATATTTCTAACTTTAGGTTGTAATATTGCTTTTTGCATTGTAACAACTTAAAAAAAATGTTTCGGATATTTTTCTACAAAAATAGTTGTAATAATTTCCGGAGATAATGTTGTGTCGTAAAAATGAGGCAACAATGGGTGTGTTTTTCAGGGGAATTAATGTAGGTATTTTTAAGGTGAACCCCTTTTTTCAGTGTATAATCGACAACTCGGAGAAGACTTTGTTCAAAAGTAAATTTCTTGCTGGATTTAGAAATAATGGAACTATTATTAAATAAAATTTAGGCTTTAAATAGGTAGCACATTTTTATAAGACATTATTCTTATTTCTAAAAAATGACAAGAAATTTAAAAACCGCTAACAATTAGGCCTCCAATTTTGATATCTATAAAAAAGAAATGCGACTCGTCTATTTATCATGTCTATTTTAATGAGAAATGCCCTCCTAATCTTGCAAAAAAAGGTAAAAAGAAAAATGAAACACCTTTTGAATGAAACATGGCATGTCCACGAAGGTAATGTATTTTATTCAACTCGGGCAAGTAAAAATGGAATTTTCTGCGATATTTCTTTTTCCAAAAGCTTATCAGCTCGTTCTGACTATTTTCATAAAGGAAAATATATATCTTTTTGAAAATAAAGAAAATTGCAGAATTTTTTAAAAGCTGATGAAGACCTACCTATTCATTCATATACAGGGTTGTGATAAATTAAGGAATAAATTCAATATCTCGAAAATAAAAAAAAATTAACTTACAAAATTTAAAATTATTTTGAATTATACAGGGTAACTCACAAAAGCTGCATAACTGTCAACCTTAATTTTTTTAATGGATCACTCCAATTTTTTTAGCTGATTTGAATTATCTGTAAAATTGTAGCCACATTTAATATACCATAACCTGTAACTGAAATTGACAGTTTGAACATAGGAATGACAAATTTGATACATTAACGAGGTGTAAAATTTAAACGATTTAACTTAAGGCAAAGTTGTATGTTCGATTTTAGATATTTCTTTTAATATTGAATTGATGTAGCCTTTACTTGATGAAAATTACCAAAATATTTAAAAATAACAACAAACGTGTTTAAATCTTCACTAAATTTTTATTCTTAAAACATGATAATTGTTTCGATACACAGTGTCTTCGTCGGATGGTTGGCATAAACTGAGTTTGAGTTTAAGATTCCACATTATTTTGTCAATATCAGCAGTATTAAAAACTGAAAATTAATGTTTTTGTAACTTGTAAAGTAAAATCGCTGTAAAGTTCACTTCCTCTAGAAGGGAACACACTCATACAACACCAACACAACGATAGGTATAGCCATTAATGAAAACAACGTTCCGCTAACTAATGAAATACAATTCTTAAATGAATCCACGGTATTTTTTACTATCAGCACTATTGAAAAACTGAAAACTAAAAATGTATTTATTTACTAAGAAGCACAACTCTCTTAGGGTTTGCCAAGATTTACACATTGATATTCGTGACAAAGTATATGCAACCCATTAGTAATGTATTATTATTAATTTTAATAATAGTGAGATTTTGCAACTAGAAATTGCATCATCAATCCATAAACGATAAAATGTAAAGTGGTGTTTCTATCACATGATTTATACAAAACATAAAAGTTAAATCAATTTTCAAAGTCTTTCTCATCTTTGGTATGCTTATACTTTCATTTAGCAGATGAGGTGAAAACTCTGATTAAAATATTTTTTTTCTATATTTCTTTATGCAAAATCTCCCTAATAGCTTTCGTCCTTGTGCTCAAAGACTTTTTGGTAAACGTCATTAATTTTTTCAGAGTAATAAATATAAGTGTTATAAAGAGATTTGAAGTCGGTTTGGGATGTTAAACTGCAACAAGTAAGGAAAAATAATTGCTTTTTTCTATAATGTGTTAATGATACATATTACCACCACTAGATCGATTAAAAGAGTAAGAAATTGGGTAAACGCCATTGCCAATAGACCAGTAAAAAATTACTATTTTCTTGATGCACCGGAGCACTAACAAGCCCATCATCAGAAACGTCAAATAAAGGCAAGGTAAGCGTCTACTGATTTATTGCTTAGTTCAAATCGAGAACGGAACATTCAGTTGTTTTGACATAATGCAATATTTTTCATGTTATTTCGCGAACGACTGAAAATGATGGAAATACGTGCTGTGCAGAGGTAAAGGAAAATTGGACTATTCGAGCAAATAAAGGTGTGCCGGGTTTTTGTTTTTAATGAATAAATATACATGGAACATTATGTTGACACACTTTTCAAAATATCGAGATATTAGGGGAACTTACGATAAATTTTTAAGAGATCTTGGTACCTAATAAAAATACACACTTAATAGATAGATTTTTATTGACTTAGAAGACTTTTTACTATTCCCTCTTTTTACTATCCCCCCTGAAGAAGTACCTAAGTACTGTATTTTTTTGCAGTATACTATATTTTGATTACTTTTGCCTGAAAAATACTAATTTTCTCGAAAAAAAATTGGCAACCCTAGTTGCATTTGTAAACTACGTCGTGCGGCTTACGATCTGAACTGTCACGTGCCTCAGCATTTAAAAGCCTTAGTTTTAATCACGTGGCGGTCACATCGCCGCATCGCAAGGTGTAGTTTTCGAAGGCAACCCACGTGTTTTTGTTTATAACCCCTTGTGTTTGAGCGTTTGATGAAGGTACAGTGGTGCAGTTACTTAAGGTTGCATTTTTTACCATTTTAAAAAATTAATTTAGGTAAATCAAGAGATGTAGAAATAAAAACAGTCTCAAACTCAGAGGGATTGTATATTACATACATAATATTTGAATTAAAGAACTCTTTACTGATTTACATTTTACAAGTGGTGCAATATTGTCCGGGCAAGTTTCTAGTGTATTAAGTTGATAATATGCACTCTTCAAAATGGTATAGTGAAATCAATTTGTTTAAAATGTATCGACAAACGGCAAAAAAAATCATTTTAATATCGTTTCTAAGAAGGGAGCGTATAAAATAGTTCATAGTGTGAGGTAGTATAAACTTTTGCGATGTTTTAGGATACCTTGCATATCTTTTTATATTTTCTCAAAAAATACTTAAAATCAACAAGCAAGAAGCTTGAAAATTCTATTTTTTCTTGCTCTACACGACGCCGACGGCTCAAAATCAAAATTTAGTGAGAGCCCATTGGACTATGGGTATTCTAGTTCAAAATGTTTAAGGGTTTACCGAGTTTAGTTTCTTGCGGGTATGGGTTTGTTTACATTTCGTCAAACGCCTCCAAGAAAGCGGTTATGAATTCTGATTCTGTTACCAACGCAACAGTAAAAAAAAATTATTTTAAAATAAACTCATCGCATGGGTTCATATATTGACAATTAAAAATTAAGCATATTGTTTTATTTTCACTCTGTATAAACGCATCTCTTTAAATAGGATTTTGACAAAAATACATATGTTTAAATCAACAACCTGGGAAGGACATTCATTGCCAGAAGAAATTAACATAAAATCAGTTGCCGTAGCAGGCAACACCCCAGAAACGTTTTAACGCGTGTTATATGAGTATGGTCTGGGATAACTCCGTGACCCATTTCTTGGGGCTCTAAACTTTCCACCGTTAAATCCTTGTGTATTGACTAAATTAGCGGGTAAAGACTGCTATTGGGGATTGAAAAATATATAATTCGGTTTAATTTTTGTAAATCTGTCTAGCATTCTAGTTGTCTAGCATTATTTTATTTATTATATAGCGTTGGAAGGTGGTAGAGGATTTCTTCCTCGACCGAGGTGGTACCACCCCACACATCCTCTTAAAAGGCTGGTGAAGTCCGTACGGATGTTTCCAGCTCTGGATTTGTGAGTCGGATTTCCCCAGTACACCCACGGTACATAGTACTTAGACTTCGGTCTTCGTGGGCTGTCAGAACTTAAAAAAAATTAACAACAGTATTTTGTATGATCAACTGAACTAGGGCTTTCTGTTTTGTTTTCATTCAGCATTAGAACAGGAGCACTACTTACACGAAATTTTTTAGTGTTCTACTGGCGAGTACATGCCTGCGATTCACTAGATTATTGACTTATAAGACTTCGTCTTTAGATATAATCGATTAATTGACTTTGACGATCCCCAACATTTGTTTTGTTAAATTTTCATCAAAATAATATTTTTAACGTTTTTTGCGTATAACCTCGTGACGTATTAAGTAATCCATTAAAAACTGAAACTGCAGAATCATTAGGTGACACGAAATTTTTTTGTGGTTTCGATTCTATAATTGAAATCATTACTTTTGGGAATTCCTAATTAGGTAGGTATACCAAAATTTAGGTGATGAATGCTCTCATGTTTATAAGATGAAGCGGAATTTTTAGATGCCAATTACCTTCCGGGAAACGGAATGTATTTTGTTTCAGAGAAACTATGACGGTAAAAAAATCAATAAAAATGAAACAATACGATAGAAAGTTGAACAAAAATTTTCACACGCTTATATTCTCTTGAATTATAAACTGTGTGATATATATTTTTACTCAAGGAATAAACACAGCCCCACAAAAAAAACAAGTGTTCGGACTTGTGGGTCGGACATATGTATTCCCATGTATTTTTCGACGCTGAATCCGATCTCGAGCTGAGCCCCTGAGAGGGGTATTTTTTCATGGGACATATTTGGGGCCGGGAAAATTACCCCTTAGGGGCCGGAAAATCGTGTTTCGGACGTCGCAATCGCAACAGTGGTAGTCCCATGAAAAAATGCCCCTGACAGGGGTATTTTTTCATGATTACTTTGCCGTGTCGTTTAACCACAAAAATGCCAAATTATTATTACAGTAAAAAAAAAACAACATAGGGTGTGGAAATTGGCAACCCTTACTGCCACCCTTTAGATCGGATCTCGCCAGTGGCGGATTTAGTGTGGGGGGGGGGGGGGGGGCGCTCCCCCTGAAGCCTTGTACAAAAAGGATTTCAAAAGAGAATTTTACAAAAATAAATATTGCAACATAAACATTAACCATTCTTAGATCTTCTAAAAAATATTATAAACAAAAACAAACCGTCTATGTAAGGTCTTTAAAATGAATTATACCACAAAAATATGAATATAGTATAGATCAATATTAATATGTTATATAAAAAGTGTAAGCCTTTTCTGGCATTTTTGATTTACATGCTCTTCGATTGTTTCTGAAAATATTCCTTAAACATATCACTGCGATGTTATCAAAATTTGCGCCGTATCGTTTTGACTTCTAAAGGAAACAAACAACCGAATGATTTTTTTCCCAAAAAACATTCTTTTGAAAGTAAATTTCTTCGAAAAACAACTTTTTCGAAAACCGATTAACGAAACTTTTCAAAAATATTTTCTAGAATACACATATTTCGAATGTACATTTTTTCAAAAATCTCCCGACAGCTTTTTCAAATATGCTTTCTTGAAAACGGATTTATAAAATATTTTCTTGAAAACTTGTATTTCGAAAGTATATTTTTTCAAAAATGTCTTCAACAAATATTTTTTAAGAAATAGGTACATTTCCCGAAAGTACATTACGAACTCTAGTAGCTTGGAAAATGTAAATGAAAAAAAGACGAAAAAAGATCCTGAACAAACCTAAACGAACCTTTTTTGGGTTTAAACAGGTTTAATTAGGTTTGGTATGTTACTTTCGCGTAAACTACTTTTTCAAAAAGCCGTTGCTTGAAAGAATTAATATTCGAAAAAATTTAATTTCAAAAAAGATGCTCTTTGAAAAAATGTGTCTTTGACAAGTGCTTTAAAAAAAAATTAAAAATTGGTTTTAGAAAAATTACACTTTCGTAAGTACTCGTATAGCCCCCAAATGAGCAGAAGGCATAAATAAAAAAATGTTACAACATTTGCACTTTCATATTAATCAAACAATTTGTCCTGTCGCGTGTAAGCTAAGATGACCAACTGTTCTGTTTTTTTTTCAACAAACATCTTTTTTGATGTTAAATTAAGTAAATTTTCTCGAAAAACAACTTCTTGGAAAGATCCTTTTTCAGAAATGGATCTACAAAATTTTCTCGAAAATATATTTTTGAATTCCTGCCTTGCTGGACCAAAAATACATAAACAGCAGGTTTGTGATAATTGAGGAAAATAATTATAATCCATCATCATTAGCACGTAAATGGACCTCATTTTAAATAAAACATTACGTCGAAATTTCAAAATCCAATATTCAAATTACTGCAGCAAACAACTCTGTTAAAAAATCGCCGATAAGCACAAGCCATTGATTTTCTTCACGTAAGCATTTTGAACAGAACAGTCGAGTGCGGGGCCTCTTTTCCGTCTCTTTCCTTTCCACTGTAACAAGCGAATAAACGACACAAAATGTTGTGCTAAATTACGCAAGAAAATGAATGATGGTATCGTGGTTTCGCAGGCCTTTTTTGGAAGAAATTGCGTTCTATAGATTATTTAAAAGCCGGATGGGGGTCAGGGACGATTATTAGGCAAGCGGGCGTCTTTTGCACTGGTTTAAGACGCCCATCTATAGATGGAAAAATATTATTTAATTTAGGCCTTAAGAGGGTTTCGCATTCTCGGAGAACAAATATCTGTTTTGTAGGAAATATGTATTAATATTATTATTTATTTTAATGTAATTTTTGATAAACTAACAAGCGTTTATCCAAGGTTATTATGTGCCATCTAATTCTCCGAAAATATACAATTTTAAATTAGAATACCGGGAAAAACAGTAGTTGCTTTTAGGTGTAAATACCTCAAATAGCACTTGATTTATTTGTGAAATTTTAAAATACATGATTATTAGAGAAAAAAAGACGCTGAGTTTGGCCAGAAAACTAACAATTTTCCAGGACTTTACCACAAAATAATAGTGTGGCATCACTATACCCTCTACCCTTCTTACCACATCACTTTTCTTATACTATAACCGGACTATTACTAAAACTCTTCAAAAAAACAAAATCTATGCACTCTTGCCATCTTTAGAATGCTTTAGAATGTTTTTGGTTGCGTGCGCAGCCAGTTTTGCACAAACAATTTCATCATTGTCCTTAAATCTGATGCCGCCTAGAGCTTCTTTAAGGGGTCCAAAGAGATCGAAATCGCAAGGCGAAAAGTCTGGGCTGTAAGGAGGGTGGGGAAGGATTTCTTAATTCATTTTTGTCAGAGTTTTCCCAGTCAATTGAGCATTATGTGGCCGGGCGTGATCATGGAGGAAAATCACACTTCTGATGAATCGTTTTATTGTAAGGCGTTCCGAGTAAAAATCTGTAATGACCTTTCATGTCCCAAATCACCGTGGCCATAACTTTCACTGCTGAATGGACCACTTTCGCTTCTTTCGGAATAGGTGAAGTTTTGTGTCGCTATTCCATTCTTGCCTTTTTAGACTTTGGACTAAAGTGAGGCACCCAGATCTCGTCACAGGTGACTACTTTTATCTAAGCTTCTTTTTTGTGTCGAAATTGGTTCAACAGATGTGTTGGCCCTTTAACTCTTTGATCTTTTTGTTCTACGCTAAGCAGTCTTGGGACCTAAGTGGCCCAAATCTTCCTGTATTCAGCTCTTCGTGAATATTGTGTTCCAGCACGCCTTGCGTGTGCCATATTTTTAATACGTTCTCGTTCTTCTCAGAAACATTTACACCGGTAAAGCACTTGGGTGCTTGAAAGGGTTATTTTCTCCAAACTGTTGACGGTCTTGCCAAAATTTCAGTTTGGTTCACGATAATTTTTATAAGCTTGCCATTTAAAAATGAATTAAGATACGGACCTCGGGGTTTCTTTTTTGAAAACCTTTAAAATCAGGTCACACGACATAGGGTTGCATTTAACACGTTAACGACCATGTGCACCATATTGGTGCACACCCTGGTTTCTGCACAGACCGCGTGACCCTATTTGGGGCACAGTCAATGTTCATGTTTTAAGTCGTGTGGATCTAACAGGGACGCAGCTTCAGTATATTTAAATCTGGCGCTTAGTAGGTCTGGTCCCTGGGAAATAAAAAATGACTTTGGGTTGGTAAAAATAAATTGATTTTTTTATATATTATAGTACATGTGTATATGTGTGTAAGTTGTTTTTTCGAACGCCATACTTCTTTTGCTAAGTAGATAATAACGTCGTCCTTGTATTTTTTGTATGTTTAGAATGTAATGTAAAATGGAATTTACTTGTCTTTTTTTTTAAATAAACGTTTTGGCTGTGACCCAATATGGAACACATGGTCTGTGGTAAACTTAACCAATATATTTTTAAAATCAGACCTCTTAAGTAGATACCTAATAACGTTGTACTTGTATTTTTTGTATGTTTAGAATGTAATGTTACCTTATAATGGAATTTACTTGTTTATTTTTTTAAAATAAAATGTAAAATAAACGTTTTGGCTGTGACCCAATATGGGACACATGGTCTGTGGTAAACGTAACCAATATATTTTTAAAATTAGACCGCGTGTACCTATTTGGGACACATGGTTTTTTTGTTAAAACCTTTTTCCAAACAAATTATTTTTGCCAAAAAAAGAATTATTAAACCTCGTTTTATCAAAATTTAACAAAAAAGTACCCTGGTCCAGGAGTAAACTTTCACAATTTAGCGCTGGTCGTTAACGTGTTAAAATTCTTGGCCTCAGCTCCCCCTCAGCTCAGACTTACCCCTTAAGGGGGATGAAAAAGTTAAATTACATAAAAAAGTAGATTTATTAACCAATAAGATACACCTAACATTTGATGTTTCTGTCTTTGCTAATAGCAAAGATATTTTCCATCGAAGAAATCAAAATATTATTTTGTACTTTTCCTTTTAGCCTACGAGTGTGTTGTACACAATAAGTTTTCAATAAAAGACACCTAATATTTGAGTATTAAATTTCCAATCCTCAGCGTGTGGGTTTAATAACAATTTAATAAATTAGAGAGCACAGACATCTCTTAATGCCGTTTTGATCTAAGAATATAACTTTATATCTAAAGAATTTACGTTATATCCGAACTACAGAGAACTTTCTTGGCACTTCGAAGCGTTATTCTATAAATTTTAAAAATTCTCTAGACAAAACTTTCAGCTCCCGGAAATAAAACTTAAATGACACTTTAAATTTATAAGGCACTTCCTAAAATAAAAACTACGGAAAAATTTATAATCTCTCAAAGTTAATTTTAAAACCAAGCGCATCCACCAATAAGAAAACATGTTAATTTGGTTCTTATTTTTATACCCAATTTACCTAAGAGTCGGCTACAGCTGTTTCTAAACAGAACGAAAATAAGAAAACTTAGAGATTCTAATTTCGTCAGCCTCGATTCAGTGTTAAAAATAAGTGCACACTAATTTGATGACACATCCTCTACCTTACACACTTGCATTTCAAATAAAGATATTGGATGATGTAAACAAAGAATAGTAAAAGCTTTTATTACGACCTTTACTTAATTTTAATTTTCCTGCCAATAGAGAGAGCAAGGAAAAAATAAGATTTTTATCGTTTTTTACTTTTTGACTTTGTTAAATAAATTCTCATTCATTTTCACCAATAATTTGACGAATATTTTGCTTCAGGTCACTAATCGTCTGAGGATTGTTAGGATAGACTTTGTCCTCCAGGAATCCCCACAAGAAAAAATCAATGGGAGTTAGATCGCATGATCTTGCAGTACGTATAATTTTGCTCAGTCAAATTTGATGACCTAAAAATGCATTAAACTCCTGCCCCTAGGCGGGGCATCTCATCTACCAAATAATTAAAATATAATACTCGTGATTGTAATGATGCTCTTATCCTACTACTAATGTAAATAATTATTACAATATTACTAAATTTTATAAAACCCACTTAACCTGACAAGTATCACTTTCAATATATGTAAATTTTCATAAATACATCGTTACACGCGGGCTGCAGCCCCAGTCACTGTCATTTCGCCATTACCCTTTTTTAAAACTCTCATTTGCTAACCCCTCCGTATATATAAGTAAAATGGCGCAATTAGGCGGTTATTTACCTCCCTCGAATTACGACGGGGTTAATTTGAATACTTCAACCAACCCCTGAGGAATGATAGACTAGGGGCGTAATGTTAATTAGTTTTTTTAACTTTTGATGGACTGTAATAAAATTTTCGGTAAATTATAGCACCAGTTTTTGAAAGAGACTTCCACAATGTTGCAGTAATATTTAAAAATCCAAATAGGCATTTGCACAATGGGCTTTTTCATTAAATTTTGACTTGGTGCCATAGCATACTGAGCAAAAAAAATTTTTTTCGGCGTTTTCACTGTTGATATTGTTAAGTATTTCTTCACAAAATACAAATGTACTTTTATAAAAAGTCGCTAAAGTTTCACCTACGTCACAATAAGTACCGAAACGAAAAGTAAAGTCAAATTCTGAAAATCTATCGGCATTCAATATCTGTATATTATTCAATATCTGTATTCTTTAGATTTTTGGAGTACTCACAAAAAATGCACAATTCAAGACAGAACAGCAAGACCTCGACCACTCGTAACACAAAATCTTTTTTTATTCAAAGAATGAAAACTTACTCAACAACAGAATTATATTATATTAAGAAATACTTTAATATAACTACATTTCAGCCCATAAATGATTTCAAACACTTATAAAAACAAACCCTCTCTGTCAACACGGAAAAGTCATTGATCTTTTCATAGCAGATAGCTGAGCAACATGTTCTATTACCTCATTTACTAAAATAGCATTAAAAGAAAAGATCAAAGATATAAAATGTTATCTTAATTTTCTTGATCTTTATTTTTGTCCATAAACGCTTTATCTAAATTACAACAAAATGTTTTTGCAATGTTTCTTCGGCGTAAATATAGGCATCTTTGTAATAAACTTCCCCATTTATTTTTATGAAAATGTTCGTTGCAAAAAAAGGTAAATTATAGTCCTTATTATATTTCCGAAATATTTCCTGTTGGAATAAAGATCCACTTAAAACTTTATTATACTCCATCGCGCTATATAAAAAGCAAAAAACTTCTTTCCGGTCAAGCTATAAAAATATAGTATAAATTGGAATCATAAAAAATATTATTCGAATACTTTTACAACCAATACCCTGGATCTTCGAAACATATTTTCTAAATTCGTAAAAAAGTTCGTTCTGTCAATGGGCAATATGGGGGAAAACTTTCTCTAAATTCTACAAACTGTGAAAAAATGTGACAATGGGCTTTTCCATTACATTTTGATATTGCATGGTGTAGGTTCAGCAAAAATATAATTTCTCATGTTCTTATTGTTAGGTTTGTTGCGGCGTTTTCAAACTTAAATATTATCTTGACATTTCATTTTTTAGCAGAACTAAATACTATGTATTCTTAATAAGTGAGCAAGTCCATAAAATAAACACAATAATTTGAAGAGGGTAGTCGATTTTTCTTTCAATGTGTAACGCAGTGAAGTCCACACTTCGAGCAACAATTATGACATGAAGTAGTCCTTTTTATAAATAATTGAAATTTACACACCTATTTCATTAAATTATACCCGAATATACCTCAAGAGCACTCTACGAAATAAGACATAATTTAGCCATCCCCAGATATGTAAGTGCGCACACTTAAGCTCCATTACAATTTTTAAACGGCCTATTCACTAACCCCGACCCTAAATACCTACCCTCTTTTAGCAGAATAGAGCAATTAGGCGCCTATATTTACCTCTCTTGACTCTCGAGGGTTTCATTTAAGTACTTCAATCTTGCCCTTAAGGGATGTTGCCAGTATATAAATGTCATGTCGTGGGGGGCCGTGTTAGATCTACATGCACACATACTACATATACGCAGGGCCCATTTAAACCCTCTAAAAAATGTAAGGACGACTCTTTTAATTTATAATTTGAACTTTAAGCGCACTTCGGTGTCATTTTCGTAAATTAGGCAGCAGTTGACTGCTATTTCGCTTGTTTGCCAGCCATAGCAATTACGCATAATTATTTTATGCCGTAAATAGTTTATTTCGTTCGCCGTGTATGCAAAATTCCTCAAGTTATTATATCGGCTTCTCGTGAGTGTTTTGTTTACATGACGGGCGGCGCCGGAAAGTAAGGGGTTGGCGCGAGGCGAGAGAAAAACCGGCTTTCTTCATAGATTTGACAGACGTGGATTATTTTTCGTTATAATTCCTTCTAGCAACCCGTTCCAAGATGAAAATCATTTGAAAACCAAGCAAATCAGAATAATTCATAAGTTTTTAATGACAATTAACAATAACAGTACAAAATCCTGTCAAAACATAACTGATCAACTAGATCTTAATTTAAACCAGTACTAAATCTTAAACCTTCTTAGGGAACCTAAACAAGCCCACTGCTTCGTAATTCTTGTAATTCACGAGGGTAATGGAATCCCTCCGGCGAAAAAGGTGCTTTTACATCTGGTTTTAGTATAGTTCCATGATACAAATAAAAGAAGGTATGATACCAAACCGTGTCACATTCGTTGTGACGCGCATGACGTCACGCCGTGACTTATTTTTGAAATTTATAACGCGCAATATAGAGTTTACGTTAGTTAAAGGCGATTTTATATAAATTCTATTAGCAATATACTTTGCCTCCTGCTTATAATACAACTTTTATAGTATAGAACTTAAAATAACCATCTAAATAAAGGGATAAATAAAACATTGATTACATTGATTGATTGATTGTCCACATCACAACCATATACAGCACATCTCATTTTTACTTTCAAACTCCTAAAAGTAATATAAAAACACCAAAAAATAGTTGAAAACACAACGCGATCTTCAAAAAGACGTGTTTCGTTTAAAAAATATCGCGGAATTGGTCACGGCGTGACGTAAATGACCACGCCTACCTGCGCGGTATCATATCTTCTTTTATTTGTATCATGGTATAGTTCTTGGATTTTTTAGTTAAAAAAGCATAACAAATTTAATAACGTATTATAATTAAATATCAGTATTTTCCATTTTATAGAGTAGGGTAGACCGGGGTCGGTTGTAACATTCTGACTTTAGTATTTAATTATGAAAAAACTATTAGAATTGGAAATAATATTTGTATGGCTATAGTTAAGGTAATTAGTTACCTTTATTATGTAAGTGATATTTTAGGGCTGAACAAAGTAAAAACCTCACAGGTAACTAAAAATTAAAGTGATGTAATTTGTTACAACCGCCCTGACCCAGTATCGGTTGTAACACTAAGGGGGGTCGGTTGTAACACCACATTTATGATAGGACTATGCTTAAAATTGGGGATATAATAAAATATTTATATAGGACAACCATGGACACTGGTAAATTTTCATTGGGGGCTTCCAGTTTCTTCTTCTATCTTGTCAATGACACGTGGCATAATTCATATTGTTTTGTTGATGATCTAATAGAGAGATTCCCATTAGTAACTTCTTTATATGCTGGTTCGTAAAAGGTTATATCTTTCGTAACACTGTCTGTCTTCCTTTTCTTCGTACGGGGATTTAAAAAAAAAAGCAATAAAAAACTATATTATCTGTACTACAACGGGGTCGGTTGTAACGTTACAACCGTCCCAGATTTGCTTTATTACAACCGTCCCCGACTGTACTTGCAAATTTGTATTACAATTTTTAAGCAAAAAACACAACAACACGGTACAAAATTATGCCTATACAATAACAAAATACCTAAAAAAAACTGTCTAGCACGATAAATTGTACTTACATGGCATTTTATGCACTTTATCACAATAAAAATTAACTCGAATAAAGTTACTTTTTAATATAAAAAATTTAAATGGCTCTATACGCACAACTGTGTTTCATGGAGCCGGTAATGGTACTAATGGGAGTTTAGCAACTGAATAGGCGGAATCTTCGACAAATTAGCGAATGGATATCTATTACGTTTATGAAGATATTTGAGATGTTACTTTTGACCCCTGTTACTTTCGACCCCGGTCTACCCTACGCTGGAGATATGATTTTGATGTCTTTTATCATTATTAGGTTTACAGGCAACAAAAAAAGGTTAATTTAATCTGGGTTTTATCGACACGAAGACGTCAGCAAACAACACGTGAAGTAAACAAAGATTTTCTAATCCAATATTATCGGGTTTCAGGGTTCGTTCAGGTATTAAATAAGTTTAGGGATTTCCTAACTGAAAATAGAATTAAGTACAAATTTCAGATATCACAGAAAACGAAATAAATACGAAAATTGAGAATGTCACCCTCGAGAATATTAATAAACCTTAAGTGGGGATAGGTTTCTTAAACTGAGCTTTATGTTATTAAATTTAATGTAAGAAGAGAAAACTTACTTTGAAGTAAATATTCTCAGTGGAGGTGAAGTAATATTATTTTATTCAGAATGGGATTCTCAATGACTTCCCCGGTTAGGCAAGTGCCTAATCTCAATAAACTTGTAAAACTATAAATCTATCACAACATTTTTTAAAATTAAATGTTAATACAGGTGGCAAAAAATTCCAGATTGTACCAAGAATAACCCTTAATAAATTTAAATACACCCCAACGTATTCCCGCCTTAAGTCAAATACACCTATTCTTACACCCTACAAGCATCAGGCGCACAATACGTCAAAGGTGTGTGTAACGTGCCCGCAAAAGCAAGAAGGGCTCATGTCGGTCTCGTGTACAACGCGGCTGTATATCACGACCCTTCAAATGTATCACGTCGTCACGTCGGCTAGAATTCCCTAAGAACGGCGGCAACGTCGCGTTAAGTTAAATGGCTTAAATTAGGAGATATAAAAAGAGAAAGAAAATCGATCTGGTATATTTATGATGACGGACGAGGTCAAAATGGAACGTGTAGAAATTCTGTTTATATAGATGTGGTGCATTAGGTCAATTTCATATCAGTAAAATTTCAAAAACTACACATTTTTACGTATCTAAATTTACGATTACTAAATCACTGAAATGTAATTTTTCGCTCATCGCAGAAGCAGAAATTTGAATTATAAATAACAGAATATATATATATATATATATATATATATATATATATATATATATATATATATATATATATATATACAGGGACCGGCAAAAAGGTTGACACAGATGGGAAAAATTTTATTAAATTAAAAGTCGACGAAATATGAAAATAAAAAATTATCCAATCGGATGGATTTTTAAAATGTATACATGTACCTATACACGGGTCTCTGGTGGCCGAGTTGGTATGGCGCCAGCTTTGCAACCGAGAGGCGCGGGTTCGAATCCCGCTTCGACCATGGATATTTTGTGATTGTCAATTGGAAGGTGGTAGAGGATTTCTTCCTCGACCGAGGTGGTACCACCTAGAAAATATTAATTTCTGTACTGTGAGAAAATAATATTTCCTTACAGTTATTCGTGTACTGCAAATGTTATTTAAAACAAGAGTTTAAGAAACAGAAATTATGTAATTTGAACATTTTCAACACATTGTGTAACATATTCTGTAATTCATTGAATAATTGACCCCAATTTTATGCCGATTGTCTCTGCATGATGGGTAACCTAAAAATTCATTTTGACATTTGTTACGTGATTACTCGTTTGCCGGCAAAATTGAAAAAAATATATATTGTCATGGAAAACTGGTATTAGATGACAAGATATTGAAAAAAGTTATTAGAAAAAAGTGTTTAGGTTTTAATTTTATACTCCTTGGCAAAGTCTGGAGCCAAAATTAAAAAAAAAATATTTTACATTTTTTGACAAAAAAATGTACAATATTAGTTTCATATTCCCATGAATTTAATAAAAATGTGTTAAATGATCGAAAACCAAGGTAATAACCTATTATCTCAACATTTTTGTTATTACTTAAAAGTTTTATTTGATAAAATTTAAAATTTAGCTTTTTTCCATGTACTTGGGTGTGGCCAGGCCCTGTATCTGGCAACCATTTTGGTAGACACGTTAAAATTTCTTCAAAATTAGAGCAAACGGTCTTTCGTAAGCATATTGTTCCAGAAGTAACGATAAATGGTAAATATGGTTGCCAGATACAGGGCCTGGCCACACCCAAGTACATGGAAAAAAGCTAAATTTTAAATTTTATCAAATAAAACTTTTAAGTAATAACAAAAATGTTGAGATAATAGGTTATTACCTTGGTTTTCGATCATTTAACACATTTTTATTAAATTCATGGGAATATGAAACTAATATTGTACATTTTTTGTCAAAAAATGTAAAATATTTTTTTTTTAAATTTTGGCTCCAGACTTTGCCTAGGAGTATAAAATTAAAATCTAAACACTTTTTCTACTAACTTTTTTCAATATCTTGTCACCTAATACCAGTTTTCCATGACAATATATATTTTTTTCAATTTTGCCGGCAAACGAGTAATCACGTAACAAATGTCAAAATGAATTTTTAGGTTACCCATCATGCAGAGACAATCGGCATAAAAAGTTTTTTCAATATTCCAATAATAAAAAATTTTCCCATATGTGTCCAACTTTTTGCCGGTCACTGTATATATATATATATATATATATATATATATATATATATATATATATATATATATATATATATATATATGTATATATATATATATATATATATATATGATGTGACGAGAAAATATTAATTAACGACGCATAAGAAACCATTTTCATTACTTTACAGTGTGAAGTGTAACAAAATTATGCAACATCTCATAAAAGCTCTCATAGAACCCAACCGAAGGCCATGTTTAACCAAGTCTTAGGTTAAGTGTTTTATTGGGAGGTGTTGTCCAGTGGCGGCTGGTGAAATTTCAAAGTTGTATATCTCTGTTCCTACTTACAGGACCCGTACCAAATTTAGGGGTTTTAATAGTGAGCCCACTGGGAATGTTTCGGTAAAGAAAAGAAACATTTTGTAATTTGCGAAAAAAAGTTAAATTTTTAGTGTGCCCCTCCTAAGAAAAAAATGAACAAGTCTAGGTATTTAATTTATTATTTTTTCTAAACAAATTTTACATTATTTTGTCGACAATTTTTAAATTTTGAGAGAAAAGAATGTTTTAGTAGAAAGTTATAGTCATTTGAATTTTTTCTTAAATTATATTTTAGGCTTAAGAAAATTCAAATGACTATAACTTTCTACTAATGCATTTGTTTCTCTCAAAATTCAAAAACTATCGACAAAACGATGTAACATTTTTTTAGAAAAAATAATAAATAAAATATCTAGACGTGTTCATTTTTTTCTTAGGAGGGGCACACCTTTTTTTTTACCAAAACATTTCCAGTGGGCTCGCTATTAAAACCCCTAAATTTGGTACGGGTCCTGTAAGTAGGAACAGAGATATACAACTTTGAAATTTCACCAGCCGCCACTGGTGTTGTTGATAAATTATCAAATTTAAAAATGGATTCAGACAGTCAAAATGGTCACATCTCGAAATTGTAAAAATAGCAGCAATACATTTTTTTTAAATCTTACAGAATTACATATTTTCACAAAAACCGCTCGGTGTACTTTAGGTTTTTGGGTACTATGATGTAACTGTTAATCTCTTTATTTGTTGCTAGGTCAGTATCAAAGCAAGTGTTATTTTAAAATCAGAGAAAGAGTTTTAACAGGTAGGAGTATATCAATTTTTCTTAAACGTATTTTTATTATTCAAGAATTAGTACCATTTCAAGGAATAGCTGTAAGCCGTCACGTAAATCCTGATTATTAAATTCCCTTAGCGCGTATTCCAGCCTTATTTAGTAAATTATCCCTGTACCGCTACACCGCCACACACGCTAAATTATTATGCAACATGCAGACTTCAAGAAAGGCTTATGTCTGGCTGGTGTATAACGCTCGCGGATACCTCAATGTATCAACTTGGCACCTCGGATAAACTCTTCATCTTGTAAATATCGTATACAGGGTGGTCCTTTTAAAGTGTTACAAGGCAATATTTAAGTATCGACTGAGTATAAAAAAATTAAATGAGGGCTGATGCAACGGGACTTTGGAGACACTCTATTGGACATTATAGGTAACTTTGTAACCCTTCTCACTTTTTAGGGGTGGGGGGTAACTTTTAAAGGTTAAATGGACGGTGCGGTTTTCTTTTCAGATTCGTAATCTACAGAAAAAACTACGTTAAAACATAATTTAATGTCAATGTCAGTATGTTAAAGTCAACAATTAACTATGTAAGAGTAAAATTTTTGTTTTATTTTAATAGGTGTTCAAAATGACGGCCATTTTGCTCTAGACATTTAACCCTATTCTGAAATGAATGAAGCATATCTGGGGTGATTCCTTGAACTGCACGCCTAATTCTTTGCTTCATGTTTTCGGCTGTAGTTGGCGCTGTCACCATGACTTTTTCTTTGACAAAACCCCACAAGAAAAAGTCAAGGGGAGTCATGTCTGGTGATCGAGCAGGCCAGTGCACTGGTTACCCACGTCCAATCCATATATTAGGGTAAGTAGCATCGAGAATATTACGTGCATCTCAACAGAAATGTGGTGGCGCACTATCTTGCTGGAACCAAACTGACCCACGTTGTTGCTCTGCAATATTTGGCATTAATCTTGGTAAATCATCAGGGGCACACCTTTTTTTTTACCAAAACATTTCCAGTGGGCTCGCTATTAAAACCCCTAAATTGGGTACGGGTCCTGTAAGTAGGAACAGAGATATACAACTTTGAAATTTCACCAGCCGCCACTGGTGTTGTTGATAAATTATCAAATTTAAAAATGGATTCAGACAGTCAAAATGGTCACATCTCGAAATTGTAAAAATAGCAGCAATACATTTTTTTTAAATCTTACAGAATTACATATTTTCACAAAAACCGCTCGGTGTACTTTAGGTTTTTGGGTACTATGATGTAACTGTTAATCTCTTTATTTGTTGCTAGGTCAGTATCAAAGCAAGTGTTATTTTAAAATCAGAGAAAGAGTTTTAACAGGTACGAGTATATCAATTTTTCTTAAACGTATTTTTATTATTCAAGAATTAGTACCATTTCAAGGAATAGCTGTAAGCCGTCACGTAAATCCTGATTATTAAATTCCCTTAGCGCGTATTCCAGCCTTATTTAGTAAATTATCCCTGTACCGCTACACCGCCACACACACTAAATTATTATGCAACATGCAGACTTCAAGAAAGGCTTATGTCTGGCTGGTGTATAACGCTCGCGGATACCTCAATGTATCAACTTGGCACCTCGGATAAACTCTTCATCTTGTAAATATCGTATACAGGGTGGTCCTTTTAAAGTGTTACAAGGCAATATTTAAGTATCGACTGAGTATAAAAAAATTAAATGAGGGCTGATGCAACGGGACTTTGGAGACACTCTATTGGACATTATAGGTAACTTTGTAACCCTTCTCACTTTTTAGGGGTGGGGGGTAACTTTTAAAGGTTAAATGGACGGTGCGGTTTTCTTTTCAGATTCGTAATCTACAGAAAAAACTACGTTAAAACATAATTTAATGTCAATGTCAGTATGTTAAAGTCAACAAATTAACTATGTAAGAGTAAAATTTTTGTTTTATTTTAATAGGTGTTCAAAATGACGGCCATTTTGCTCTAGACATTTAACCCTATTCTGAAATGAATGAAGCATATCTGGGGTGATTCCTTGAACTGCACGCCTAATTCTTTGCTTCATGTTTTCGGCTGTAGTTGGCGCTGTCACCATGACTTTTTCTTTGACAAAACCCCACAAGAAAAAGTCAAGGGGAGTCATGTCTGGTGATCGAGCAGGCCAGTGCACTGGTTACCCACGTCCAATCCATATATTAGGGTAAGTAGCATCGAGAATATTACGTGCATCTCAACAGAAATGTGGTGGCGCACTATCTTGCTGGAACCAAACTGACCCACGTTGTTGCTCTGCAATATTTGGCATTAATCTTGGTAAATCATTTCTAAGGAAATCGCAGTATCGCTGTCCAATAAGTGTTCCATCAAAGAAATGGGGTGCAATAATAATATCGCCAAATATTCCACACCAGGTATTTACCGACCAAGGGTGCTAATAAGCGACTGTTCGCATCCAGTGTGTAAATTATAATTTTGTCAATTTGTTCAATTTATTTAACAGACTGACATTGCCATTGACAATAAATTATGTTTTTAATGTAGTTTTTTCTGCAGATTACGAATCTGAAAAGAAAATCAGCCATACTCAGCCGTTTCTTAAATATTGCCTTGTAACACTTTAAAGGACCACCCTATATATAACGCTTGCATTATATCTCTGCGTGTATTTCAAGTTGGCGCTTTGGTTAAGCTGTTCGCTTCTATATTTCATGACACTGTATGATAACCGTCCCGCAAGCTTAAGCATAAAACTAATGCGGGACGACTAACCACATAAACTTATGTTATTTTATTTTTCCACGACTTGCTCAGAATTCCAACTATGTCCTTTGTTTGAATTTAAATTTGCAATAACCTGTAATTTTCTCCTTTGCTTTAGTAGTATTTAATTTAAAAATTTCGTATAAATTGGCAAATGAACTCGGTGTTTTGTGAAAAACTCTATTTAAAATCGGTCGTATTCAATATACCTAAGTAATTTTCTAAAGGCAGTCCTTTCCTAACAAGGTGCGGTCTAAAGACAACAAAATACGACGTGACATTTGACCGAGTACACACGATCCTCATATGAGTCCTGCTTCACTTTGCAGGGCACATAATCCCTTAAACATATATTATGAAGTTGATGCGGTGAAGGGATATTATAGTTTAGAGCTGGCCTTGTTATAAAGACGATGGTAAATAAAGGGTTAAACTGAATTAATATAGGCTCGGCGATGCCTTTAAGTTGTCCTAAAGTGACGATAATTGGAGTACAATTAGGGATAAGTAATGGTTCGCTTATCAAATGGTTTACCAACATTTATTTTGATTTTTTCGCCATGATGTTAAACAGAAATTTTAGTTGCAATAGGGAATAACGAAATAAATCTGAAATGTTTTTTTAAATTCTCTACATAAATTAAATGTTTTGGGCGGTTGCTGTTATCCATTTATTTTGGTCCTTATTAACAAAAATAAAAGGATTTTCTACTGCCAATTTCGAAATTTGTAAAACGTGATCCCATTGGCCGAGTCGTTAAAAGTATTTTCATGACTCAAAATGAGAACATGGCGAATTCCTGTGTTGTAGGGCCATCAAAAAATTAATAAAAATGGCATTTAATGCGTAACTCATCCTATGAAATATCCCTGCACTTAAAGTAGAAGGTTCCTAAAATTTTATTCACGTATATTTCAAGTCGAAATTGTTCCAGTAACCTTTCAATTTTGCAACAAAAACTGGAATTTTTGCGAAATTTTGACACATTATGTCTTAATAATTTCGAGTAAAGAAACTGCAATTCTTTGTTTTCATTGCAATCGTCGAAAATTCAAAAATTTTCAAATTTTGCATGTCCTCGATGCAAAAAACCTATTTATTTACAGCTTGTAGGAGGTATTCTTAGATAATTAATAAAATAAACCTAAAAAGAATCACTAAATAAGGAAAATAATGTTGAATAATGTCGACTAAAAATAGGATTTGTCGGAAAAAATCAAGAAAATTCGGTTTTTACCCCTTAAATACGCTCCTGGATGACCTATTCGGTATTCATTTTAAAATGTGCTTATCCCTCTAAAGATAGTGCTGAAAAGTTGCGAAAAAAATAAGATAGGAAAAATACAGAATGATTTAAATGTACCGATGTCGCGGGCCAAAAAAGTCAAAAAATCTAAATTTAATCGGCGATTGCTCCGTTCCTATGAAGAATGAAGACACTCAAAAATAGGCATAGCATTATTACGACGAGCTCTTTTCGATGACGTAATTGGAATTTTAATTTAAACCACCGACCCTACAAAAAATTAAAAACCGTGAAATATTTTTGTCAAAAATCGAAATTTCCAGTTTTTTCCAAATATCTATATTTAGTTTCCAGTGATTTTGGGTTTAGGTAAATGTATTGAAAAAAGAAAGTATTTGAGATTTTAAAGTTTCACTTATGAATCTGTTTTTCGATCCGACGTTTTGTTTTCGAGTTATTAGGTACCAAAAAGGGGTCTGCAAATGGCATTTTTCGACCTCAAAAATGCAAAAGAACTACTTGCCATATTACGATTCTGACCAGTTTCAACAGAGTTCTGAAGCTCCGGGTCCTCGACAACCTCCGAAAATTTACATCGATTTAATTCACTTTTGCGACCTGTACCCGACGACTTCAAAGGAAATCGCGGAAATTTCTACTTTGACGTATAATAGCTCCGAAACGAAACATCCTGAATAACTGAGTTTTTTACAAAAGCTGGTTGCACTATACCTCTATCAACCCAAAAAATTCGATTTCTCCCCCTCAGACTGTTTCCGAGAAAAGCAAACCTGTTTGACTTGAGGTTAAGCTTTACGTTAACATGTAAATTGACACTTACTCTTGCTGATCTACTGACGTCATTATTCACTAAGGTCAAATGGCTGCTTTTTAAATTGTAATAAATTATACCGAAAAGTAAAAAATTTTGCAGCTAAATTATCCTAGTAATTTTTTTAGGTTTGTAATGACTTCCTTAAAAGATTTATGCAATAAAAAATGTGCATATTCCTTGCTTAGAACAACAGTTCTCAAACACCTTGTTATTTTATTTATTAAAAATAGGTCTTTTTTATAAATTTTAATGTTACAGATTACTAATAAATTTCGACTATAACTTAATGCTTACCAAATTTTGGATGATCAGAATTAACATACCTGAAAGAAATAAAATATTATTAAAAACTAAATACTCTAGAACAGTATAACATCGACAATGGATAGTTTATTACTTAAAACAACATAATACTGTTAAATATGATTCACCACTACTTGTACTCCTCAATACTTGTCAGTGTATGACACACCAGTTTTAAAAAGTAGTTTCAAAATATACCTAGTAATTTATTCCAAACTGCTGCAGACGAAAAATCGACCATTTATTGCTTTAAAAACCCCTACACACTCCCTAAACTCCGAAATAACTTTTAATTTTAAACCCTGTTTTTATTTAATAAAACAAGTTAAATATAAACATTTTTTTACTCGTAATTGGCAATAAATTTCAAACTTTTACATTTACTGTGAGGCGTGGCGCATTATTTATTTTGGGTAGGAGCTTACCATAATAAGCTTTTGAATAAAACCACTTACATTTATTGAATTTTCCATCACTTAAGCTTCACTACTTCAGAAAATTATACCTATTATTAGAAACTTTCAATACAACGAAATTTTCTTTGAGCGTGTTCTCTCCGACATTATACGAAGTTACAGCCATCAAAAGAAAAAACTCGGATGCCTCTAATTATTGAGTTTCAGCTTTGATTTTAGCCACGGCAAGGGCCGCAAAGGCAAAAAACTTTCTGACTTGATTAGAGCGATATAATTATCAAAATGAACTTTAGTTAGCATACTTATATTTTTATAAAAAGACTTCTTAATAATTAGAAAGTTCCTATTTCGAGTCAACGAAACCGTGAAAATATTTGCAAAAAAAATCGTCTAGACAATGTTAAATTACCACTGAAGTGAGTATGAATTTACTGAAAGCAATAAAAGCAAAAGCGGAATAGTACGTCTGAAAAACGGGGACACACACATAAAACAACCTATTTTAGAAGTAATAATAATACTAAAAGATGCAATAAATCTTTGCCGGCATCGTTTTTGACGCCTGGGTTGTTAAAATAGGCCAAAACGAAACGCTGGAAGTTCTTTTTTTGCTGTCGCCTAATTTGTACTAAAATTTACTCAACAGTTTTAAAATAATTATATTTATATCGCTAGGGAATTTCAGAGCAATGCATTTTTTCATCTCTATTTTTGTGTGACAAATTAAGATCAGTCGCCTAAGGACACTTTCACTAGGCCTAAGCATTGGTTGTCGTGTTCGTGACAAAATACAGAGTGAATTTTTTAACTGGAATAAATTTGGTAACAAAAAATCCATCTGTTATTTGATTTTTTTATTCAACAGTTTTTTGAATTTCTGTCAGTTTTAGCTTTCATCCAGGGATCACAACAAACCCAACTTTTTTATCAAATTTAAATGCATGTATTGTAATAGCTCGCGGACAAGGGTATACAAATGAAATATATCATACCGTTTACGTTTAAATTTCTGTTATCTGATAAGCGATAAAAAAATAAAAAAAATTGTGATTTTTTAAATAATTTTAAAATTTTTTTTATTGTAAATATTGTTGGGAATGTTCACCATTTTATCCTGGCAGAACCCTAGCCTAAAGTAAAATTCATTTGTAACATTATGTACCAATTGTTAAGTTATTTGTAGGATTTCGTGTGATATTCGATGTCTGGGTTCCTCTAAATTTTCCGGTTTTGTCACGTAAACTTTACTTTTAAGGTGGTCCCAAAGAAAATAATCAAGGGGGTTAAGATCTGGCGATCTTGCCACTAAATTGTACCTCTTCTCCCTATCTACCGGTTGGGAAAAACTTCATTCAATATTGTCGAACATTTGGAGCGTAATGTGGTGGTGGACAACTCTGTTGAAACCATATTCGATCAGCATGAAGATCTGCAACTGCATGTTGAGTAAATAAAGCAGCCAAAGCTGAATCAAGGTTCTCTCGCAAAAAACTGAGATATAACGGCCCATTTAGATTTTCTCCAAAAAATATTTTCCCAATGACTAGCCAAAGATGCCTGCCCAAACATTAAGCTTTTGTGAACGTTGAGTGTGAGTTTATCGAATCCAGTGAGGATTTTCATTGGACCAGTACCGACAGTTTTGCTTATTCACATGACCATTTAATACAAAAGTACACTTATCCGAAGAAGAACCCAGTCCATAACTATTGAATGCCGATCCAGTGAATTAATCATAATTTCACAAAATTGAAGTCGTCGATCTGGGTCATCTTCCATTAACTCCTGCACCATTAGCATTTTATATGGGCGCATTTGAACAAACTGATGATAAATCTGTTCTTGAAATAAACATCATCGCCATACCCTATAATCATTAATATTTCAATTCTGTGCGATTCAGTTGAGTAAAGCATTTTAGAGAATCTTAGGACTATAAGTGGACATTACATGATCAATAATATTGACACTATCAGTATTAACAATACAGCTGTCAATTCTCGTTCCAACCAGTCTCAATACTGCCCGCCTTACACGATCAATATTATTGTAAAATAATATGAAATTATTTAAAAAATCACATGTTTCTCGCTTATCAGGTAACAAAATCCAAAAGTAAATAGTGGGTCATATTCCTCTTTTTATGCTCTTTTCCGCGAGCTGTTATAAAACATGCATTTGCGTTTGAAAAAAAAGTTGGGTTGGTTCCCATCTCTGGATGAAGGGAAAACTTCACGGAAATGCAAAAAAAGTTAAATCATAAAAAAGGTACCCGCGGATTGGGATCTCCTCAAGGAATGAATGGATTCTTTGCTGCTGAATTTATCACAGTTAAAAAATTCACCCTATATATCTATAAAAATCTGAGAAAAACGGAAGAACAGTTGTCTTTGACGTATGAATTGTTAAACCAGCTAGATGCGAAAAGGTATATAAACATTAATTTTTTGCTGTCGCTGTGCTAAACGATGATAAAATGTTCTTTCGATGTAAACTTCTACTTCATAAAGTAATTTTATTATGATTGTATAATATGAACATAATCAATTTGTTAGAGAATATGGTATAAACTTTTGGGATCGATCTGCTGCTTTTGTTAATTATTAAATGAACTCCGTGAACTTCCTCAATTTAACATGACAAAAACAAGGTCACACGCTTCAAAAGCACTCGCATTAAAATTTAATAAAGTTGATACACTTATTTCCAAAGAACAGTATGGATTATATTGAATATACATAATTTTATTATAACGTCAAAAATTCAAATATAAATTTTCTGCTTTATGTAAGTCAACTTTTGTAAAACAAGTTTTTTACTATGAATATATTTGAAGCCTAGCAAAAACGGTAATCTCGACTTGCGCAGAGAGTACTCAAACATAAACGTACACACCACACGTAATACGTAACATTATATTCAAAGAAACCTGTTCATGTTATTTCAACGTATGTGCAACTTCACGTAATCTAAAGGGGAACAGTTCAAAGAAAATCAATTTGAAGAAAATGACATAACAAAATAGGGGAACAGAAAGTTGCCCGTATATATCAAATAAAATTGAGATTTTACAGAAATTTTTTCGATATTTTTTAGTACTTTATTTCATAAGCCGTTCAGGAAATAAAAGAATTGTAGCGCTATATTTCTCTTTTTAGTTTGATATTGCCTGCGGAACTAAAATGATAGCAATCGGCTCTCTATAGATTATTATCGTTATGGCAAATAATTTATAGTCGATTGAAACGATTTTCTTTAATGGAATTTGACCACCCACATCTTTATAGAAATTTAAATATTTAGTAAAAAGACTAAGAAGCGAAAAATTTTAATTCGATTCTTTCATATTTTAACAATTTACCAAACGGAGAAATGGGCATTTTTCCTCTTAACGAAAAACAGTTAAAAAATAAAATAATCTTACCAGCTACTCTCAACGGTTATGATAGATATTTAACAGAAAAGTTAGTAACTAGACATAAGTTTAGAATAGTTTTACTCCTTTTAAATCTGAATGCAATAATACAAAACAGATTTCAATGCTTTAAATTCTACAACTCACTATATAGAAGATTAGTAAAAATTTTTGATAGCATGATCGCTGTGATTAACAACTCTCTGTAGAACCCATGTCAAAAGAACTTCCTTGTTGGTTACCAATTGGTGAAGGATTAACATTACTAGGCCAGCTTTGGGCGAAACTGATAAAGTTAAAGTCTTTAGAGCTGCTCGGCTGTGCAAAATAGCACACTGGTCTACTGCATAGATAGAAAAAGGTATAGTCTGAGCGATCACTGTAGTACAAGAATTTTATTACGGAACAAAATTAGGTAAATAAGACTGGTTTTCCGAATCCCCCGACAGCGTACATAGGTACAGGGTCTTCCAACGAGGACTGAACAGGGGCTCATTTTTGAGCTTCCTTGTATTTAAAGAAAAATCTAAAATAGCCAATCGATGTACTTTTTCCTGCAGAATCCAAAAATGAAACCAAAAATTTATTTTAACCAGAAACAAAAGAGTTACGCTATGGATAAGGTGTTTTTTAAATGGAACATAGCTTTTTTTATACGATTTTCGGAACGAGTGATTTTTTTTATGTCCGTTCTGATTAAAATATTTAATATTGTGACAGCTATTTTTATTAAATTTTAATGTTTTATCCAGTATAATTTAACTTCAACCTGTTTGAAACATACACTAGGTAATAAAGGTGAAATCACCTTGAAATCCTTCAAAGTCAAAAAATTTGACAAATTTACTATAATATATATATATATATATATATATATATATATATATATATATATATATATATATATATATATATATATATATATATATATATATATATATATATATATAATTTCTGTGAAAATTTGCAATAAATCTTCTCCTTGCTTCTCTTGGCATTTGTAGAACAAGATAACAATCTGCAATCTCTCATCTAATGAATATTTCATTTCGGCAATATTATAGTAAATTTGTCAAATTTTTTGACTTTGAAGGATTTCAAGGTGATTTTACCTTTATTACCTAGTGTATGTTTCAAACAGGTTGAAGTTAAATTATACTGGATAAAACATTAAAATTTAATAAAAATAGCTGTCACAATATTAAATATTTTAATCAGAACGGACATAAAAAAAATCATCTTTCCAAAAATCGTATAAAAAAAGCTATGTTCCATTTAAAAAACACCTTATCCATAGCGTAACTCTTTTGTTTCTGGTTAAAATAAATTTTTGGTTTCATTTTTGAATTCTGCAGGAAAAAGTACATCGATTGGCTATTTTAGATTTTTCTTTAAATACAAGGAAGCTCAAAAATGAGCCCCTGTTCAGTCCTCGTTGGAAGACCCTGTACATGAATGATGGGTAATAAGTAATGTTTATTAGTTTTTGGGATTACCTTCCTGTTAAAGTCACCTGAATAGCCGTACTAGCCACAAGACTAAAACTTCATAATTATCCTTGAAAACTCTTTTGTGAATTTAAAACAGTATTGCCAAGGCGTATTATGAGTTCCTCTCCACACTAATGCAGTTTCTAACTCGAAACAACGCGATAACGTGCACGGCCGACCTATATTTGCATAAAGTTCTTCATTTTCTCTTTATAAGCGCGTGTTAAACAAAAGACCTCATAACTAATATTAAGGCAAACCTATGTGAAACAAAGCGACCGGTCTCGCTTTTCAGAAATTTTCATTATTTACTTTAACGAAGCGGCTCTTATTGCATTACGTAAAACGTGCAATAATACCAACATGTTACGACGTTAGAACGCTAATTTCCATTTTTTATTAAAAAATCTACAGTACGGAGCAACAATAAAGTTGTTTTAATCTCTGACGGCCAATAAATCACGAAGTATTTATACTTTTCAGTCCATAATGTAATTTTTCAATTTTTTCACAACTTTTAAGGTACGACATACATATATTATTTTCATAATTTAGCTTTGTATGACGCACCAGTATTAGGAAAGCTTTGGGGACTGTGATTCACAGCTAGAGATGGAACATACTCGAGAATTTATTTTTGGGAAATATTCTCCGAGAACAATGAAAATTTATCGGAAATTTTGGAGAATTTATGTTATATGTTGGAGAATTTTATGTTTTGAATGTATAAACTGAAAGAATATATTTTTTTTACCAAAAGTAGTTTCTACAATTTATCTGAAAAAATTAAGAGATGTAGAGATGGAACATTCTCGAGAATTTATTATTGGGAAATATTCTCGGAGAATTTATGAGAATTTACGGAAATTTTGCATTTTTTCCCATCTTTAAAAATAAAAAAGTTACAAGGCCTGTTTACTTTTATTTGGATATCTCTGTACTTTAAAAAAATAACAACAAGTGACCTCATGTTCAGCGGCGGCGCGTCGGGCCCCCCTACCACTTTTTTACCTTCACCCAAAATTTTATTAGAGGAATGGTAAAATACCCTCACCTCTCTTGCTTTGGAAGAACCCCGTATCTTTCTGCCCCCCTCCTAGTGTCTGAGGCACGCGCCGCCCCTGCTCATGTTGTTCTTGTCCAAAATTATTTCAATGCAATATAACCGACATATCAACACTGACAATTAATTTACCAAAGTTAGATGTGTAGATATGAACTATTACCAACATACAGGAAATATAAATAAAAAAAAATTAACACTGCTTTATTTACTCAGGTTAGGTCAGTTAAATTCTTTGTCTCCGGCGTTTTTATTTAAGAATAAATATTACATATCGCCGCCTGTTTGGCACAAGTACGTGCTACGTTTCAGGTCACTTGGGATTCGAATAGATTAAAAGCAAATAATAAAAAATTTACCCTTTTCCGAGCGAGGGAAAATTTTTTATTGTTAAATCTAGAAAACAAAGCATACATTGCCAAATAAATTTATTTAAAAACAGCGAGTGATAAATATAATTAGTTTATTGATACTGAAAAAAGAAGCATATAAATTTGTTTTAAAAATCCTATCATATCCTATTTTACATTCAAATGGACCTGCTTCACAATTTTCTTAATTGTTATTAAAAAAAAAGTAGAAATTATGACTAAAATTTCTTTTCGGTATTTTTTGAGCATTGAGATCTATTGCTGTCTAAAAAAACTGAAAGAAATCTTAATAATAATTAAAGAGTTTAAATTGTAAGCTTATATAATATAATTTTTGCACAATTATGTTTCTCTTTGTCACTTACTGTCATTATTGACAGAAACAGTAATGAAATTTTACTGAACGATTATTATTTTTTCTAGCAACCAACGTAAACAAGCCGTATCTAGGCCGGTAAGTGCAACTTATCGCACTAGTACAGTAAGTGAAGGTGTGGTTATATCTGCAGCTAAAAATTGACTAAAAAAAAAGAGAACACATAATATAGGATTGCAGGAGATTTTAAACTTGAACTTTTCATTACAAAATGTGCCAGTAAGCTTTTCTCGTTAATTACAACCTGCCATAAGTTCTGCCCCTTCCATTAATGTGGCGATATTTCCCGATGGCATTGGCGGATGACCCTGTAATTACAGGGCGCAGTACGGCAATTATTTAGTTACCGAAAGTCATCCATCAGTTGAGATTTTGTGTGCATATTGTAAACATTGAGTGGGGCGCCAAAAATCGGATAGCCGTCATTGTGCTGCATGCAAGTGTGGTAAATCAAGCAAGATTTTCAGTCTTCTGATGATAGACCAAGAAGCGGTCGTCCACGTAGTTCTAGGATACCAGCTACAGTTAAAGCTGTCGAAGCTAGAATACGTGATCCGCTTAGGAAAATAAAAAATTTTGTCCAGAGAAATGAAGATCCCTATATGGACCATATCTCGCATAATAATAAAGACTTGATACTAACTGAAGGACAGGACCAAGACTTACAGAAGCTCTAGCAGGCATAAAGACGACCAGACAAAACGACATCCTAGACAAGGCTGTGAAGCCACTCGGTCACACCATGTTCGACGGAAAGCATTGGGTGTTCCAACAAACAACGTTGAACTTAGTTAATTAATGCTGAAGACAGGCCTTCGGGGAGTCCCGATTTGAATCCGTTGGACTACCGGCTGTGGGTGTGTTGGAGGATAAGGATTGCTCTAAGCCCCACCAAAACATCAAGTCATTAAAAGCAGATTTGGTCAAAGCAGCAGGTTCGATACCACTGGATGTAGTGTGTATTGCATTCGATGAGTGGCCAGATCGTTTAAGAAAATGTGTGAATGCAAAAGGAGTACATTTTGAGTGGGTTAATGTTTTTTGGTATTCTCTAGATTCATTCTGTTATGCTGTATCAAAAATTATTTGAATAATCAGAATCGACAAATTCAAAATAACAATAGCAACGAACCGCTGCCTAGCAACAGACATAATGACTCCGCATAACCCGTTATAATGTTACGAACGCTCAATATTTCATACCAATTAGACCAGTTTTTGTATTTTTTCGTACATATTAATCGTACAGTAATCAGTAAATGCTTACTTACTGACCATGTATCGTAATATACTATTACATAATTTATGTAGTTCATTCAAAAAAGTACCTATACAAGTTATCAAATTTCGTCCCCTTACACAGCAATACCCTTAACATAATACGCTGGTTGCGTTTCCGAGCACACTCAATCTTTTGTTTTCCCATGCGGAAACAACAAGCCAAAGTGACATAAGCAGTGTAAGGAGCATATTCAAGAGAGGCTCTTAGGGCCCAAAGGGACAAAGAAATGACGTAATTCCGACTTTATTTTACGTAAAATATTCACGGATTAAGCAGCTTTTTTAAAGTTACTAAACTCGGAAACATGTTATTTGAAAACAAAAAAAATAACCAAAGAAAAAGACGCCTTGCTAATTAATGGGTCCATTGTGCTGCAGCTACATAGGGTTTTTTAAGACTTAATTTGATATAAATACATCTGTCAAAGGTTTGCAGCGCACCATGTTAAAGAAAAACTACAGATAATATTTAGATATCCGTTATGGATTATATCTGTGTGTATGTCTACACTGAAAAGGCATTGTCTTTATAGGAAATAACTAAGCAATAACAATATTAATAAACCAAAACATTATTAATGAATAGAGCTCTAAAAACTACGTACCCAGCCAAGAACGTCGAGCGGAGAGGAGCACCGGCAACGTTGTGCAGGTAGTATTTTGCAACTGGTTAGCAAACGGGATCGGGAGTCGATTGATGTAATGCAGGTACAGTACGCCGCGATATTTATTGTGAAGATGACGTAACTCTTTTCTTAGTATAATGCATGTTATTATCACTGCTTACATGCTCCTGCGTATTTACGTTTCCAACGCCTATGGTAGGGCAGCATGTTTTTTGAGCTCTATTAATGAGCACTGGCTACTGCTCTAAAGAGAGGATATTACCGAAAAAGTTGCCTTTTCTTAAAGCCGCCAGTCTATCATTTTCCAACTAGAACTTTTTGCCCACTCTGGCCCACCTTTCTTACACACGTTGCCCGTGGCGACCGTCTTAAACAAAATGATTTAATTACTAATTAGAAGGGAAACTTTTCTGAAAGATCGCTCAAAAGCTGTACCCGGGTAAACTGATTAAATAAAATTAATACGGGGAAAAAGAACGGGGTCAAACACGATAGGCAGGCAGGTTTTCAGTTTCGAAAGCGCTCTTAAACATAATAATAAAATCGAACAAGGTATATTGAGACCGTCGGAAAGGTCGGAATTAATTAAATCTTCATTTTTTTGGGATATCGAGAAAAAATGCGTAGGTATTTATAGCATTTATAGGCTCACGTTAAAAAATATGTGTACAGATTTATGTGAAATTAAAGGGTCTATTTTTGGATATACGTGGGTATATTAAATCTAAGTATGAAGGGGAGGGGGAAATAAATGGAAAACAAAATAAATTATTGTTGACTAAAAAATCACCTATAACATTTGTTCGGAGAACTTTTGCAACACCCTGTATTACCTCTACAGCGCTGCCACATAAAATTCATATCAAGCGGCGCCGGCGCCGCGGCGTACGTATTTCCGACTACGATACCCGATGCTGCCTCGTCACTCCCATTTTTGTATTGGTATAATATGTTAGTCATAACTTAAGTTACCTGCCGCTGCGGAGAGCGAATCGCGCTGTTGCCGATTTTTACAGTTTTTACTGTTATTGCATTAAGTTTACTGACTTTTAATACATTTATTTTCATTTTTAAAGCTCTAAGTTTTTTCCGTTTTGGTATTTATTTCTATATACACTACTGGACATACGTATTGCAAGGTTTAGACACTTCGCTATTCACTATGCGGTAGTCGAGTGAAGTCTTATTTAATATATTGCAAAACTGCTGGTTAAAATTATTTCTTTCTCTTTTCGAATTACTCGAAATTGCAATTTTCGATTATAATTTAAATTACGATTTTTATAATCGAATACCGACAATTCCATAAATGGGTAGAAGATGGGAAACCCGATACATACGGATAAGTGTCATAACAGGACAGGATTTATTTTAATAAATAAAATGGAAGGTGACATAAAGCAAAAGGCTTTATATCCACATAGGCTTTTGTTTATGCCGCACGGTCTACTAGGTACGAGTCAATAATAGTTTCAAGCCTTTTGTTCAAAGTGCGGCTTGACAGGGGAAATAAGGCACATTATGTGGATCTAGGTCGACCGTGTATGACGTTATCGTCTCGTGTTATAGGTTTGAAAAGTGCATTATTATTAGGAATCGTATTTGCTATTAAGTTTTCGAAATAGCAAAGGGAAGCAAAAATTTCTTTGAATAATATTGCAATGTGCAACAAGAAATTTGTGTATGCATATTTTTATTGCATAAATCGTTCAAAGAATTCATTAGGAAGCCGAAAACATTATTTTGAAGAAAGTTACTAGGACAATTTAAGTATTTTTTTTTACTTCTCGGTATAATTTATTATAATTTAAAAACCAGCCATAGACAACCATAAAGGGTGTGAGAGTGGCATATTTAGAAAGAGCAAATATCTAAATGAAAGAGATGAAAAAGCAATGTTGCCAGCTATCGTCTGTTTTCATAATTTTAATAATAATCGCAAAAATGATCGATTATTACAAAACGGGACAAGGAGAGATTTGGCAAACCAATGATTCCTAATTTACCTTTATTCCTAAGAAATGTTTCTTTGTACTATATGACGTAGACTAAGTTGTAGTCACTGCTCGGCATATACGAGCCGTGAATCTTGCAAACCTGAGCAAAATATATACACCCATGTTATATCTCTTTGATTTTATGGAATTTAACTTTGCGACAAACATACGATTGCCTGAAATCACCTTGCATCCGCTCAGCTCTAGCGGATCGGGATTTTACGATATACCTGTGGTGAACGCTAATCACAAACTAGAACTATACAAGTAATAGTATTGGAATATGGCTTCAAACCAATGACGTGTTTTGGTTTTACAGGTGTTTATGCAAACAGTGTGAACTGGTTAGGGTTTATAAAATAATCGTGAGGCCAACGACATACAATTGTAGGACGTGTAGCACATTGAATAGTTTCCAAAATTAGAACAAATAATGTAACAGAAAGTATTAAAGTTTCGAAAAACATGAATTTCTGACAATATTTACTAAAACGTCGGTGGAATATAAAATCGTTCGGGTGCAAGTCAAACTTGCATATGGCTCTTGTTTATTTGAGCAGGCGGACGTGTTCTCGCATCGGAAATGCAAATTAGACAAGTTTGCAACGTAATGGAGACGTCACTCAGCCATTTTGCGGCGACACGGTGCTATAAAACTGTGTACATAAACGTCCAAAAAAGACAACCTGTTTTCCATATTTGTATGTAAAATTGGTACAAATTATTTTGCTGCGGAAAATGTTGCGTTTAACTGGACCTATATTCGGTTTTGTTAGCAACATCAGTTCGTGTCCCCTGTTTCAATAAAATAGTAAAAATAAAACATAGTACCAGCTCATATTTTATTTTTACATTAAAGTTATGTAAAGTTTAATTAACATAAATTCTAGACACAGAAGGTAAAAATATATAAAAACCCATTTAATACTAAAAAGAAACCGTAAAACAATTTTATTTAAATGTACTAATCCCCTAATTGAGGAACTGCAGCTTTGTAAACTTGAGGACGTTTTTAAAAAAATAAAAATAAAAGCCTAAAATCTTTTTTAAGAATCTGTTATTTTTAGAAGGCAAAATATAGCCGTGTCTACAAGTCTGCTTTATGTTAATATAGCCAATGTTCATATTTTATTTCCATTGCTTCCCGAACTTGTCGGGTCCGAAAAAGGAAAAGGCACAGAAATTACCCCGTTATTCAATTTCATGTCGAAAGAATTCTCAAAGGATTGTTCCCATAAAGTTGAAAGTGCATTTTCAGCAGGCGAGAGAAAGATAAAAATTGGGGGTCTGCATGGTTGGTCGGAAACTGGGATTCGCATGGAAAATGTTTGTGCAAAAGGAACATCGGACACACTTTTGGGAGACTGGTTTCACCGAATCTTGATAAATTTATGATCACATTATTCGAGATACTGGCTAGCCGATGATGGCTTTTGCGTATAGAAGCTTAAGTTATTTCAGTATTAGGTGGTCTAATAGTATTATGGTTAAATAAATTCATATAGTTAAATAAATTCATAGTAGTCAATTTATCAGTTGTCTTATTCTCATAATTATTGTCAATTTTAAACATACATTTAGAAAGACGGCGCAGATATACAGCGGTCTATGTAAGGGCGCCCACGCTTTTATATTTAATTACCTATTTAAAGAGCAAAAAATGTTTTATGGCTGTACAGATTAACAGAAAACCGGGGAATGCGGAGTAAAGGGAGGCGCAATGTGTTAGTTGCTTTACTTTTCGCACGATGCGCACAATCCACACCCCGGTTTTCTGTTAACTATACGAGGAAAATATTTTTAACTTTTTAGCGTGTTTTTTAGTTTTTTAAACTATAATTTATTCATAATGTATCGTGTAACATTCAGGCGCGGCCCGTGACTTTTTTTACAGGTGGGTCAAAATTTTGTGGGCAACTAGTGACATCAACGCAACAAGCAAAATGCACTTTTTTAATTAAGGAAGGATTTTTAATAATGTGTCAAGAAATTATTTACCTACAAATAAACACCGCAAAAATCATAAAATAGGTACTGCAGTATATTGAACATTGCTACTCTAGATGTTTATGGCTTTTTTCTATGTGTTTTAATACCCTAGATTAGTAGATTGTTAGCGGCTTCCCGTTTTGATACGTTTAGCATCTCCTCAATAGAGGTAGAGCCTTATACCACAAGCCCAGAATAAATGGTCTAAATTCTGAGCTAAAAGTATGATTATTCGTAAAATAAAATTAGGAACGCTGCCGAAACTAGTAATACGATCTTTGTCTACGCACGTGCAGGCTGCAAGCTGTAGTAGATATGAGATTGCCAACAATTTTAAAAATATTTTATCGAGGAACAGCTTGTTGCCAATACACCTTTTAAAGCCAATCAAATTTTTTATATAACAAAAATTTAAAAAAAAAGTTAGCTCCAACACAGACTCGAACCCTCGACCTTGTGGTCAACTCGCTGAGATTCTACCTCTGGACTACGCTGGTAATGTAAGAAAACTGGTCCGATGCCGTATTTGGCGCCCAGCGCTGGCCTGACAGAGATCGTATTTATAATTTTTTATGTTTAACCGCTAATTAATAATCCATTAATGCAATGCAAATACAAGGCGCATATTAGCTACCTAATTAGTTTTTCTTTTTCCGAACCAAATGTTTTGAAAGATTATATTTTTTTACGGGCGGTTTGAGTGTATTTCCATGGTGGGAGTGGCCCGATATTATTGGTGGGCAGTCGATCAATTGTGTCTCTTTTGAACTTCCTAAAGCGCGTATGTCTGTTTCTCACTTAGTTTTAATGAAGTTATATCGTCCATACAAACCTATGAGGTCAATATAAAATACGACCCAGCCCGGAGCAAGCTTGGATAATCTTTCGACGATGGCTGGACTTGATTCTTTCTTGAGGAGTTTTCGCATGGAACTTTCACTTTTTTGAAACAAAAGATTCTTTTTTGGTCTTAAAAAATTAAAAAATAAATTATTAGGTAGATCATTAAAAATTTTTGGTGGGTCATTGACCAAATGGCCTTATGGACGGGCCGCGCCTGGTAACAATACCGAAAATGTAACAAACAAACCGCTGCAATCATCTCGAAGTAAAAATTTAAAATGATGAATGGTTTATATCCACAATTAACTTTTTCGGAAACTCCGTTTGTTCATTTTCAATTTATAACCAGGAATAATATGTAATTTTCATCTCGACGCAGCTTTTAACTGGAAAAGCCCGAGCTACGTCAAAAATCGAAATGTTATTGTAGCATAATTAAATATTTCATTCATTTCAAAAAACAAACTGCATGGGAATGAAAGGCACATTATTTTTAATTGTAGAATAATACGGGTTACAATAAAAATAAACAATTGCCTGAAAAATAATTAATTTCCATAAAATTTTATACATTTGCATTGTTTGTTGATTTTACAGGAAATATTTTTACCTACTACGAAATATTAACTGAATTAAACAAGTTAAGGCTGTGGTCTTAGGAAAAGAGACACACTATTTTTTGATATACTCCCCGTCTCCCTTTAGAGGGGTAGGGGGTAACTTTGGAACTTTAAATTGGATGATGCACATTTGCTTATAAAATTCAAATCTACGTGAAAAACTACGTATGTGTTCAAATTTTTTTTGATTTGCTCTTTCGGTTACGGAACTATGATTTATTAGGTTATAAAATACCATTTAATTTCAGCTTATCGTCTGTCACGCTTGAGGAGTTGTTCGAAATGTCCCCCTTTAACTTCCCACATCTTTCTCACTCTTTTTCTAATCGAATTTCGTACCCGCTGTAACATTTCAGGTGTCACTAATAAGCAGGCAAAGCGGATTCGGTCTTTTATATCATCTAAAGTTCTAGGTGCAGTCGCCATCACTTTGTCCGTTATAAAACCCCACAAGAAAGGTCAAGGGGGGTCAAATCCGGTCTAGGTGGGGACCTAGACCTAGCAATAAACTGAGAAAATAAAATGTCAAAATTCTCAACTGACCCAAGTAAAAATAACGCATTTCCATGGAAACGAATAATAATTCTGAAATAAGAACTTCATTTATTGGTAAAATTTGTTTATTTTTTAAATTCAATTAAAATTTAGTTAACCCTAATTCCGTAACAGAAAAAGCAAATAAAAAAAAATTGTACATATACATTGCTTTTTATGTAGATTCGAATTTTATAAACAAAAGTACATCGTCCCATTTAAAATTCCAAAGTTATATCGCCTTCTAACGCTTTAAAAAAATCACCCAGTATACCACCGATAAGTCCGATTTTAAATTCAATGGAATCTTAAAACGTCTCTATTTTTCTACTAAAAATTTACTGGATACCTTAGGATTACTTTTATGTAAAATACGCATAACATCCCCTGGTTGATAATGTCAGTATTAAATCAGAATTACTATTTATGTTCCCTCTTATGTAATTATATACCCACTTATTGCATCATTTACGTCACAAAATTCCCTTTTTTCCGGCAACAACAACGCTGCATTCAATGCTGATCACCATAATAATTCTGGTGTTAGCAATAATAATCCACCCGATATAAACGGATAATTAGAGAAAATTACTGGGTAGCTTTGCGCACGTCGCGTCGGCATCTCCGTGATCTTGCTGGCTGCCAGCTTGAATTTAGAATGCGGTGCTGAACTTACAAACCTGATGGCGAAATAATTTTTTTTGTTAAAACTCAGTTACCATCCTAGCAGACAATATATGTACAAGGGCAAAATAAATAAAAAGACAATTATATGGTAATAAAACTTCCCCAAAATGCAAATAAAAAGAATGAGAGTAACACTTCAAGGAATTAAAATACAAGAAGTTTACGAAGACAACTGAAGAAATTGCGAAATAAAGCTCAAGTTAGAAGAACCAAAAAAACAACGAAGAAAACGTTAACAATTCAAAAATACGGAAGCGTTTCGTAAAATTAGAATTTTCTCTTATTCAGATGTAAAAACCGAAAGACGACAAATAGAAGCATTTAAAATGTGGTGTTACAGAAGAATGGCGAAGGTACATCCCTATAAACAAAAGAAGAAACCGACTGACTGACTGTTTGACTGACGTCTCAACGCACAGCCCACGCCGCTGGGTCTAGAAACTTGAAATACTGCACAGAAGTTTCTTATATAACGTAGGCATGCACTTTTAACTATTATAATGATTGGAATAATTTATTAACATAAAACTAAAAAATCCTGTACGTAAACGACAGAGCAGCAGATAATTATTTGTCGTTAATTTTGTAATTAATTAGTTTATTCTAATAACCAATACAAACATGTAAAGCAAATTGTAAATATCATTGAATTTTGCAAAATTAGATACATATTAGGTACACTAGATATTTTGAATACACATATTTAGCATACTAAAACAGACAAAAATGAAAAAACATGGCCCAAAATAGTCCGGGCGCCAGTGAACATTTTTGTATTCTATTAACTTTTCTGATTTAACGTTATTCTTATTCTTATATAAAAGGGTGCACATATAAGCAATCTTTAATCAGTCCCCCAGGACTGGAACTAACCTATCTTTTGCTCACATTTTTTATTACAAACATTAAAGATTTGATTCACTATAGTATCAGCAGATTATAGGCTTTTACATGTTAAATTTCCCTAAAAATAGGGACTAAAATAGCATTTTTTAGCTACGGAGTGCAAAAACTTGTTTTTTTACTACTTGATCCTTATATTAGAAATTAAGTCAACGCATTTTGTGTTTCCACAATAACAGAACCAAATTCATTGTAGCAACAAGGTACAAGATAAAATCATTTGCGCAATCACAGAAATAATAGAACAACTTAAGTTTCTAATGACAATTTAATAGCCCTGTTCGCACAAGAGTCACAAACCAGTCAGAGCCAATGAAATTACTGGAAACCAGTCGGCAAACTGTCACGTTACCAAATACCTAAAATTTGATTGGCGCTGATCGGTTTGTGATTCCTCTACGAACAGAGCTTATAACAACGACAGAACAAAACTCGTCAAACCATAACTGAAAAAGATCTAAATTCAAATCAGCACTCAATCATAACACATTCCAGTGAACACTGGAGGAAAATTTTGTACTTTTGTAAAAAAAAATAGTGGAAGTGACACGAAAACAGTTTTTCATTATGGAAACATATCTCACAAAATTATTCCTTCACCGGTGATCCAGTAAAAACTTTTAAAAAAATAACCCAACGACCCGAGAGCTACGGAGGTTTTATATTTCATATCGCGCCGGGTGCATAAAAGGGCAATTAAGTTTGACCATTTGCACCACTTATCTTAATGGACGCCGTTTCACTGCCCGCTGAAATATTCACACATTTTACATCGTCATATAAACACACTGAACTTTTTAGGAATTTATGTGCTGCTCTTCGCGGGTGTACCGCGTGTCGGTGGCGCGGACTTTTTCCGCCGGAACGGCGAGTTTAGAGCATTTAATGCGGTTTTATTAAGAATTTATAGTTTCGGGTGGGACGAATGAAATATTTTGTTGTTTATGTGTAGAGGCACACTAAATAGGTGCATTATTTAAAAATTGTGTGTGTATTCTACTTGTGCGCTCAATAAAGATACTCTTCAGTTAAAGAAAATTACATATTTTAAAATCAGTAAATCTTAACTTTGATATACAGTATGCCCACGGAGACAAGAGGACAAATGGACCAAAAAGTGAAAGATACGAAAAAAGGATATTCTGTATAAAAATTTTTGATTACTTTAAAAATGAGATCCACGACGCCAAAAATTTGTTTTTTGTAAAGGATATGCAAAAAATACAGAAACTTAAAATTTAGTTAAGAGTAAAGTTGCCTTTTTTATAAATTTTATGCAAAACGTTGAATAAAAAAGTTGTTTTAAATTTTAAAAGAATTCTTAATCCAGATTTTCAAGTAAAAATTTGAAATTTCTAAATTACGCTTTAAAAATTAACGGCCAGATTCTCCAACGCCAGTCCGGTCTAATTTGACAACCAAAAGTTTTAAACTGACAAGTGTAAGAATCAGGCGCGGCCCGTGAGGTTTTATACAGGTGGGTCAAAATTTTGTGAACAATTAGTGCTATCAACGCAACAAGCAAAATACACTTTTTTAATCAAGAAAGGATTTTTAATAATGTGCCTAGTTTTGGCAAGAAATTCTTTACCTACCTATAACCACCACAAAAAACATAAAATAGGTACTGTAGTTACTACAGTACCTATGAAACAGTAACATAAAACCTTAGATTACCAAAACTTACAAAGCATTTACTCCATTCTCTACATGAATAATAGTTACCAGAACCAAATGGTTTTCTAGTTATTGGTGCAATTATATCCAGTTCATCTCAAACAAAAATTATTTACGATAGAAACACTAGATATTGCATAATAGAAATGTAGGTACCTGGATGTTTCCTTTTAACGTGAGCTCTCAAGTTAGAAGGTTTACAGAAACAATTTACATTCCCCTCAATGTGCCATTTTAGATTCTCATTTTCAACACCTCCTGTGGATTAACGACTCTCTAACAGAACAGTACTACTACATACATACACAAATGAAAGTACTTTACAAATAACAAAAAACACCAAAGCAAAACTAAACAGTATTTTTGGTACCTCTTTACTAAAGTTTTTGAACAATTTAAAACACAAATTCTGTGGTTATGTACCTACGCAATTAATTTTGACACATCGACAGCGTTGCCAATGCGTCGCTACCTTTATACTGGCAAAACTTTTTAAAATTACTGGCATTTACTGCTATTTTTTTCTGCGATTACTGGCACTTTTGTTAGGTTAAATGAAAGCATATTATAATACAATAGTAAGCGTGTTCGGAAAACGATTAATCCGATCAACCCTTACCATCTGGTATCCGTTTTGTTTGACACTATTAAAAAGAGACAAATAATAACAGCTGATGACCTGATTAATCAAATCAATGTTCCCGAAAATTCCAAATATAAAAATAAAATATAAAAATCTGGGGATATGGAAGCCACCAACCACCAAGCCACTAATATTATCCTTGGATTTGAGCTATCGAATTGGTTAGAAAAAATGTCGATAATGAATAATTTTTATTTAACATTTAAATAGTTAAATAATACCATTAAATAATATATGTATTTTTATGAAAAAAAAAGAAAAGATTATTGCCAAATTACTGGCATTATCATAATATTGACAGTTTTACTGCGTAGAATATGTAGGATGTATGTATGTAGAATATGGAGAAGTTTTAATATAATAAGAAATATTTCCTGAATATCACAATTACTATTTAATATTCTATTAGTAATTTTCTTTAACCTGTATTTTTCCTGGTATTTAAATTTACCGAACAATAATAATAATCGATAACACCGAAATTCGCTTATGATGACTTATAGTCTTATAGAATATCATCATTCGAGATACATATAATGGCCTAATAGTCCTGTAAGTTAGCCTGCACTTAATTGCTATATATGATTGGTAATGTATGCGGCAGGACCGACATAACCGCGATTATCTTTGCATTTACATTATATATAATTATTTCCTTGACCTCAGTGCCAGTATCGGACCTTTAATCATAAGATAGGGTTATATTGTTTTTAGAACTATAATGGATATTATTTCATTTATGAAAGAAAACACAATATTAATCAGGAATAGTATATTCTGTAACAAGGTTAGAATGAAAAAACTCGATACGAGTGGAAAATTCCGAACGCGAGCGCTAGCGAGCGTGAGGAACCACGAGTATTGAGTATTTTCATTCTAACTGAGTAACAGACTATATTTTCTCCACTACCAGAAAGTATGAATCAAATGAATGAATGTCAAATTCTGTATCTGATTCATTCGATTTTTCACTCATTATTTCATTTCAATTGAAGCTTTTCTGACAAAAATTATGACGCCGCCACCATTTGCATCTGTCACTGACAATTTTGAAATCCACGGCAATCTATGTCGTTTGGTTCGATTACAGAATATTCATACCGTACCTTGTTATGGAATGAAAATACATGCGAAACACATAAGAAGTAAGTGTTTCAGAATAAATATTCTAACTCAAGAGTAAGAATGTATATGTTCTATTATTAAAAATGATTTCGGAATTTCTACATTCTTTAATGGTTGTGGAGAAAAAGTTTTACATATGCCTTGAGGGGCATCAAAGGAATTAACATTTTTTATCTCAAGACTTCCCACTGCGTTTTGTATTGAAGGTATTGTAAAAATGGATTTAGTTAATTTTAAAACTTTAAAGTATCAAGTGTGAGAATAAGACGTTGCTGGTAATACAAGTTGTATTATCAACACTGCAGTTTTATTCTATACGAATTTATTTCTGAGAATCCGGGAAATCGCCGAAATAACAGAATAACTTTTTAATGACGATTTATTAACAATGACAGGACACAAACTTGTCAAAACCTAATTGATGGACTAGGAGATCAAAATATAAACCAGAATATACGTCTTAAACCTTTCTAGTGAATTTCAGCATCTTTTTCTCAGCATTTTCAGGTGATTTTACATAAATTTACAGACAATCGCACTGAAATAGTTTGGAGTTAACAAGTTGATAGCCAGATCTATCATTCTGCGAACGAATCTAATTATTTTGTAAATAAAAATTAAATGAATTAGTGACCGAAAAAATCACACCCTATAAAATTTGCTAATGGCAAAACTAAAAAATAAAACAAGCTGGTTCTAAACCCATTAGTTATATTTGTGCCCAAAAACGACAAACATAAAGGAACACGAATTATGACCATTAAATTGTTATTACCCTTTTAAACCTACAGATAATCCCTTTTATTCTTGCTTTATATAATCTCTTGTACCCATTATTTTTATTATATGAACATAAAAATAATTAAGGAACACTGTCATTTTATTTACGACGGATCTTTATGATTAATTTACTAAATTGCAGCCATATTAATAAGTACTAACTCCATACAACTACAATCCGCCTCTGCGAGTGCTAATATTATTGTAAATAAATCAAATTATATTTGGTGGAGTGTTTTACGGTTATGACTTTGCCCTCGGGCAGGATTAAACAGGAAAACTTCTTTGGCAAAGCAGTAAAAGTTACTATGTCCCTTTACGATCGCTGTGTAGGCCAGCAAAAGGACCAGTTTTCGTGTTAGACCATTTGTTTATATAAAATTTAAGGTGTTGCAACGGTCGTAAAGATTAAGGTGGATTTAGAGCAAAAAATGATGCTGTAAAAAATTTTTGGGCTTATAATGATTTTATAATTCATATTCTACAACGACGCCTATTCCCAACCTTGGGGGACTGAAGTCTCTAATTCATATTCTCCACAATGCAATGCCTGATGGTTCCGAGCCTCACATGTTAAACATTTTTCTCTTAGATCATTGTTCATTCCAGTCACTCATCTCTGTTTTGGTCTTCCTCCACCTTTCCTTCCATTGGCATTATCCTTCTTAAACACTCTCATTTCTGGCACATCTAACCTATTTTCATGCAATTTCTTTATGGCAATGTTTCTGCTCCATTAATCATTGCAGATGTGACCACTGCATTGCTTGATAAACCACTTCCTTCATCCTCGTACACCCAAGTGTTTCTTTCAATTCTTTCATACTGCTTTCACTTTGCGAGTCATTTACAAATCGAACTTGTTATCCTCTGTGGAATAGAAGCCCTACTTCTGCCCTTCGTTCTCCGTTGAACATTATGTGCAACGTTTTGTCTAATGATTTTTAGAAAATTAATAGAACAGGTTAGATATAGGCCAGGTATGAGTACCACGAATGCAATGGTTGCATTAGAATAGGCTATGGAAAAACATCAAGAAAAACAGAAAGATTGCATTATATTTTTGATGACTTGCAAAAGGCCTGCGATACAGATACAGTTCATGACAGGAAGTATGGAGGTGTATGGGGGAGATTGAAGTAAGTTAGTGTCCAAGATGTACTCAGTACCCAGGACAAAGGTAAGATGTAGTGTAGAATTGACATGACAAGTGTATGTTCAATTTATTCAATTAAAAAAAAATTTGGTAAAATAAATTTCGTGTGTTAATGTCAAAGGTCTAAAAGTTATATTATTATTTTGATTTCACGTTAACATACTTAATGTAAATTTTTAAGAGAATTTTCGAGCCTAATTTACCTAGATTCTATATTTTGTGTGTAGGTATACTTTAGCTCGTATAAGTCTAGCGAATAACAGTAAAATAATACACTTAATTAAAACCCTATTATTACTGGTAATACCGAAGTGTAACTGCATTTACTCAAGCAACAAATTCCTACATACGAAACATTATCAGATTCCTTCATAAAACTTTCTACTTGAAAATATTCAGCAGGTAATAAAAGTTCACAACAGGAGAAAATTACTGGTTTTGCCTTCTGATTTATACTAAGTTTGCAAGAGCTGATAAATACTTTCTGTAAACTTCCCACAGGAGTTTCGGATTTTAAAGTAATTGCATTCTCTGTCGGTATATGACTCAATATACGCGGGTCGTCCGGAAAAGTTTGGAAGAACAATTTTACTATATTTATTGTTTTTAAAGCACTTGTTCTCTATCCATTACAAGTAGTGTTGGGATTACTCGAGGGAAAAGTCACTCGATCACTCGAGTATTGGCGTAAGTACTCGAGTTCTAAGTTTAAGTGAAAATCGACGCTCATATACAATTCGGCTGTCCCAAGGAAACACACAGGAAATAACATCGTCTCTAAAATTGAGTTTATTATAGTCTACTGCGCTTGCTGTGTTTTGACGAACCTTTCTATATGTTACAATTAAAATTACTTAAAAAGAAGGAAGTTATGTCTTGTTCCAAACACAGTAACTGGTGTACACCAGAGGACTTCCCCAAGAAAAAATCTAGTAAGAACTAAAACCTACACAAAAAAAAAACAGTAATGTCTGGGTTCTTGCATAGAAATTGTAATTACTGTGATTTTGAGCGGTCGCGAATTAAAAATTCAATCTGGCGTTGTGTATCCCCACCATAATGGTGATGATTTGTTCCAATCCATGTTTCGTTGGTCACGAACTATCACTCAGTCTGCTTAGTTACCGAATGAGTTTACCTCTCATCGGCAGGTGCTCGTACAACTTCGTTAAGACCGCTGGTTAGTTTGTCAGTCAAACTTAGTTTACCATCGTTCGAGGCAACTTTAGCTTTGAACAACCGAGGAATAACGCTTTTCTAGTCATGATCGGAGAACATCGTGCCATCAAAACATCTGGCTCGTGGAAAGTAATTAGCGCATTTAGCGCTGATTTCTAAAACTAATTTCAATTTCCATTTTCATTAGCAAGTTTCGCCGGGATCGCTCCATTACCTGGTCGTAATGGAAACGCCAGACGCAACTATTTATTACCCTTATTTATAATCGAATTTCAATTTATGGTGCATGTGTGTACAACTTTGGAACACGGCCCGAACACCGTGTCATTGCCGGGTTATTAATGTTGTTAATTTGCTTCTGAATACTTCCTACGCGTATGTGGTTACACGGCACAAAGCGTCGTAAATTTTGCGGAAGAGGTAAATTCCGCAAAAATTAGAACGGCCAATAAGCACGTCTGTTTGCACAAAAGCGTATAGACTAATGTCATGTATTTTTATTTACAGTCACGAAACAGTGTACGCTGGACGTTGTAACCAGGTATGGGCGGAGGGGTGGGGTTAATTCTTTTACCTGAGCCCCTTCGCTTGATCGCAAAATGGAAATTTATCCGTCTAGCATAATAGACTGGCCATCCCAATCTCCGGATGCAAATCCCATAGAAAATGTGTGGGGATTGATGAATCAAAAACTATGTAGGAGACAAAAAAAGGGAATCGATCATTTCAAAAGGACCTTATGGAACCTACCTACCTTTTTTCAAAAATATCTTAACAGGTGCGTTCAAAGGTGCTCTTTTAATAACGGATTTAGGAAATTCTCCAAAACACATATTTCCAAAGTATGTAGGTACATTTTTTCTATAATGTCTTTAAAAAAATAATTTTTCAAAAATAGGTATACAATTTCTGAAATTTTTTCGAAAACAGTTAAAAAAAGAGAAAAAATACAGAAAAACGAAGCCGTTGCTTCAAAAAATTAATATTCGAAAAGCGTTTTTCGAAAAAATTTAATTTCGAAAAAGAAGTTTTCTGAAAAAAATGTATTTTTGAAAAGTGCTTAGAAAAAATTTGAAAAATTGGTTTTAATACTTCAAAAAACATGTTTTCTTAAAAAACATGTAGTTCGAAAAGTACTTATTTAAAAAAATTGGAAAAGCTAGTTTCCACAAAAAAATTGGAAAACACTCCCAGTTTTCGAATAACTATATTATCAAAAAAAGTTCCGTTTTCCAGAAAATAAATTTTTGAAAAAACGTTTTAAAAAATGTGTTTCCGAAAAATTTTTGTACATCAGTCCAAATGGACAGAATGTATAAATAAAAAAATGCTTAAATAATTAGAAGTTAAGATGAGCAACCGTTCCGTTCTCACAAGAACATTATGAAACAGTGTTCATCTCTTAAAACCTTAACCAATAAAGAAATAATGTCGTACGCGAACTTGTCCGTTTTTTCTTTGGTCTATGCATTTGTGTTGCTCGAGTTGATGTTAGCCCCACCACCTAAGCAAACCCAACCCAACCCCCCCAGACGAAATTTTAAATCCGCCCCTACGTTTTCTAAATATATGCCCTTAAATAACATGTATAAAAGATAAGGAACATACAGAGATAAAAAAAATGCATCACTTTAAGTCAACATTAACAACTTGAGAGTTTGCTCAAAACTTTTAACAACTTTTAACCCCTACTGCAGATGTTATTAGTTCTGAGATCAAGATTTACGACCAGTTTCAGGTCGTGTTCTTTTTTATTTTATTAAAAATTATACAGAGCCGCTACAGACCATAAACGTAACTTTTTCATTATTAGGACTTTACGGGATTAGTTTTTCTTATCCTTTTTTAGCTTGTGTTTCGCCTCATCTTATTTTTTTATGATCTGTTTGATGACCAGTTGGTAAGATTGATGTCAAGAACACGCGCTAGTCAGTCATAACGACTTTTTTTTTGCTTCTCCTTGACGCTCAATTTACAGCTATTTTATTGCTAGTTTTTACCCATTTTCTATTTGGCTCGCCTAAAGGAAATACATTTCTATCCTATAATACCAGGTGTACCAAACGTTGAGCGTATTTAAAAAAAATAATATACAGGGTGTCCGAAAAGTCTTAGTATGGGCAAATATAACGTAAGATAAAAAAAAAGTCCTCAAAGTATGCCGTGGAATCAATCAAGCATGTCTTGAATTATTACTCTTGAAAGGTAACATATGTAGGTAAAATGTATAAGTGAATGAAAAATAGGACTGTCAAGTTCTGAAGTTTTTATTTTTAAGAAAATTAAATATTATGGTAATCACGACAGAACAAAAAGCTTTTATGATCGAAAGTTACTTTAAAAATGGTAGAAGGGTTGATGGCGAGTGGGTTTATTCAACACGGGACGCCATTCAGGAGTTTCAAACAGAATTTCCACACATAGTCATGGATTTCGACCAGCTTCGCCAAGTTTTGACTAGATCTAAGGCTTTGTTTAGAGAAACAGGAAGTGTGAATAAAAAGAAAGGCAGTGGGAGACCCAAAGTTCGCACTGCACAAAAAGTAGAATTGAGGGAAATTGTTAATGAACACCCACAAACCCCTATTCGGCCTTTAAGCCAGCAAGTAAATGTATCCTACGGAACCTGCAATACCATCCTGAAATGTGACCTGCATATGCACACTTATCGTCTAAGCTCAGTCCAAGAATTGTTATCAAAAGACAAGCCGCAGCAAATGCAATTTTCAGAGTGGTTTATGGGTAATTTGCATAATATTGAAAACGTATTTAAAAAAACCGTTGTTACTGACGAGGCATAATTTTCCTCTCTGGTTATGTAAATTCTCAACAAATAAGAATGCGGAAAATCCAGGTTTCTTTATAGAGAAGCCACTGCATTCACAGAAAGTTGGCGCATGGGCGGCCATATCGAAAAGAAGGTTAATTGGACCGATTTTTGTTTGAAGGGACTCTCAATTCGGCGCGATACCGTAATGAAATTTTAAAATTTTTTGTAAACGCATTAAACGATGAAGAGATGCGACACGTCTACTTCCAGCAGAACGGCGCGACGCACAAATTCACATAACTCTTGATAATTTAACCACCAATTCACGTAATTTAAATTTTTTTGAAGAATTTTTCGAAGACCGTAGTCGTAATATGCCAGTTAAGTGGCCCCCACGGTCCTGCGATCTCACGTCGTGCGACTTTTTTATGGCCACGCATTTCTCTTATTACTTTAAAAGTTGTTGAAAATGATCATGTGAGAAGTGAGTTCCAAAATAGACTTTTATATATATATATATATATATATATATATATATATATATATATATATATATATATATATATATATATATATATACAGACTTAGAAGTTCATCTTGGTCATTTTGAACAACTTTTAAACTAATAAGAGAAATAAAGGTTATTAATTTTTTAATTTTTACAGGTTTGCCATTTAAAAACGAATTAAGATACGGACCTCGGCTTTGCGGTAAACTGTTTCTACATTAAATAAAATTTTTGACCTCAACGTCACCTCTCAAGGGGGTTGAAAAAGTTAAATTACGTAAAAAAGTAGATTTATTAACCAATAAGATACACCTAAAATTTGGTGTCTCTATCTTTACTAATAGCAAAGAAATTTGCCCATATTAAGACTTTGAGGTCACCTTGAACATTTGGGAAACTGAATATTTTTAACACTTGTATAATTAATACATGTTTCTGAAATTTATTCATGAAAGTAACATTATCAAAACGCCTTTCCCCTCAACGCTGGCACTCTTCCAAATTCAACTTGAAATGCTCCCTAACATCACAAAAGTCAAAAAGGGAAATCCAGACTTAACACATTTTGATTCTTTTTTGTCGGAAGACTTCAAGGAAAAGGAGTATATTGATAAATCAAAAATATAACGCATCATTTCATAAAACAACAGATAATTTCCCCAAATTTATCAGATGTCAATTGATAAATATTGACATTTGCTTAGATTAATCGTCTTTGATTGATATGCTTTTTCATGTGTTTACAAAAGATGTTCCATGTCCTTCGACTTTAATTTTTAAAGAACACAAACAAGCCATCGAAAAACTCCAACAAAATATTATTTAACCTTATTAAATCATCCGAAAATATAAAGAGAATCCGGGTCCTGTTCCACAAAACTCTATATTTTATTTCATTAAAATGTTCAAGATTAATATACATAGAATCCATAAATTTAACAGTTATTAGGGGGATTTATTTCTTCCTAAATTCCCTTCTTTTATGAAAGATTTATAATTTTATTATAAGCTACGGAATCTTTAATTTCATTAGGTATAAAATTATTTCCTTTTTGAACTCAATAACTCAAGGCACTTCTGCCTTTAGGCATACATTATAAAAGATATTTTTAACTTGCTTTCTAGCTATCAATCTCTATCAGTCAGTTTCGGTTCAAAATAGAGATTGATTCAACTATACAGGGTGAGTTTTTTAAAGTGTTACAAGTTTTATCGTTGTTACAAGGCGTTAAAGTGTTACAAGGCGAGCACGCCTGATGTCTTCATGCCTCTGGCGCTCGTGGCTTTTCTTGTTTGATTCTTATGCGTGCCTTACACGGTCAATAATATTGATATCAATCAATACTAACAATATTTCAACCATCCACTTCAATCTCTGTATCAATATTCTTCAACATTACACGATAAGTATTATTGTCAATATTTCCTTCAGTACATAACCTACTACTATCCGTGAGTGCTGAAAATGGGTCCTCGACATAGAGCATGTATTACGATAATTTTAAGTTTAGGCATAAAAGGTACAGTAAAGCGAAAGCGCTGGATGAAAGATTGTTTAAAAAAGCGTGCTGACAGCAGCTGACGTTACACTAAGGAGTGATCCAATATTGACAGCGCACCTTAGACGATCAGTAATCCATCAATCCATCAAACCCTCAATATATCCACCTTACACGGTCAATATTTTTGTTAATATAATAACATCCGTGTAAGGTACGCTTTACTTTATAACAACATAAATTTTAACAAGTCTTCAACTTCATACTCTTTTACCTTCAAGTTTTAAATTAGTTCCTGAACAAAACTGTAATAAATTATTAAATTTATATAGTGCAAAGTGAAGCATTTTCTGATCTCGCCATTCCCAAAACAAAAAACTTGATAAAGGAGCGCCGAAAGTTGCAAGTTGCAAATGAAGTTCGGCAAACTCTTCTCATAAAGTCCGGATAATAACCGAAAGTTGACTTTATGACCCGGAGTCGATTTATAACGGGGCATCACGAAGTTTGCATGTATAAAAGATACCGCGCCACCACCAACTTCCTCAGGAGAAATCTGCAAAACATTACAGAGTTGCCGACAATGAAACTATCGTAGTCGTGTTTAACATGAAATAATGATGTTAATAAAAGTTTACTTCGTAGATGCAAAAGCAGAACATTTACCCTTTGATGTTACAATGTGGTAATTCTAGCCTATTTAACAGTGTAATATATAGTATACACACATACATACAGTAAAAGATTCAACTGATTAACCTAGAGAGATATCGGATGATTTTTTTTGATGATTCAATTTTAAATCAATCTGTAAAACAATTTTTTCTACGGGCGTGCGGACTATTATGCGCACTATTATGCGTGCTGAAAGTTGCACTGCCCTGCACTAATGCTGAAAGCTTTTTTAGTACTGATGTGGGAAACAATACATCAACAATCATACTCATACTCTCGTACGCAATCAACGTCATTGTGCAAGAAAAACCAATTTTCTATTGACAAAGCATCCTACTCATTCTCATTAGTAATAGATATAAAAGCAAATATTTACAAGGAGACCAATATAGAAAACAAAAAACACCAAGTTAATTAAATTGAAATACAAATAACAAAAACAAATAAACAAAAAGTTTAAAATAATATTATCTAACATAAAAATATTTAAATTTTTATGTTACACTCATTTAACCTCTTTTCTCTCTCATCATTAATCACTTGAAGCTAAACGAGATATTTCAGAACAAAATCAAGAAATCATCTCTTAAAACACGGCGCCAGCTTTGCAACCGAGAGGCGCGGGTTCGAATCCCGCTTCGACCATGGAGATTTTGTGATTGTTAACTGTTGGAAGGTGGTAGAGGAATTCTTCCTTGACCGAGGTGGTACCACCCCACACATCCTCTTAAAGGGCTGATGAAATCCCTACGGATGTTTCCAGCTCTGGATGTGTGTCGATTCCCCAGTACACCCAGGCTACATAGTACTTAGACTTCGGTCTTCGTGGGTTGTCAGAAGATAAAAAAAAATATTTTTGGGAACTTCCAATGCCAATATGGATCAAGCCATTGTTTCTGTTTTTAAAATGTATATTAACAAATTACCAATACAAATGCTTACCTAATTAACCTTCCATTTCGCATTAGCGTTGCAGTTAACAAATCACAACGGGATCTCGGCAAGATGCCATTATGAAAAGGTCGCGTCCCGACGGGAAATTGTCTATTGACCCTTTCGTATTTGAATATCACAGTGGCGAAAAGAGCAAACAAACCGTTCCAAAAGTGGATGAAATCGATAGGATATATGCATCACTATCGAGCGGTATACAACTCAAAAGTTTCGTGTGGGTTAATATTCGTAAAAGGTCAGATTTAATAGAAAACTGAGCAATAATGATGCTAATTTAAGTAGATATGGTTCGTTCAAAACATACCGTTGACCTATTGATTGCAATAAACCCTTTTTTCTACCCAGTGTCATAAAACTTTCTAAATTTCCAAGTAAAGTAGGCCTCAAAGTACATCGTCTTGGCTTTTGGCTACCTGTAATCTATTATAATAAAATCTCGTTGTTGATCCGTAAGGTCTACACGGTGACCTAAGTAAAATTTTAATAATTTCACTTAGCATTATTTTGCACAGAAATCCTGTCCCTTTTATTAAGAGCAGGTAGGTCCACCCCGCATTCGATAAGTTTTTGGCGTTTGCCATTGTTATTCAGGTTAGGCACCTTTGTGAATTGACCACAGGCCCGGCCCTGTGGTGCAATTAGTCTTGAGAAAGCCTGTGTATTGTGCGTTTGAGAAATTTGTTGAAGTGTTGAGTGTGTGGTGCATAGAAATATTGGCGGTGGCGTCCGTGGGAAAATTATCGCTCTGCATCTAGTAGAAGAAATCGAAATCCCTTGTCATTAGATGCAAAATAAATTATTGAATCATTAATAAATAAATGATTCATCAAGCAAGATGCTTTGAAGGAAACCTGGTCACCGAGGTTATGTTATCAAACCAAAGTACAAAAGTTGCGCAAATATAAACATCTCCTGTTAGTACTAAAACGGCCAAAGGGGCACATAGCGGTGTTGCCGTATCCTTAATTTGATTCGCCATACTGCCCGCTACGTTCAGTTCTTTTTCGTAGAATGACGACAGGAGCGATATGGAATTTTTTTAATTTGGTTCAATTTTAAACCTTAATATTTTTGTTATTATCCGTCCAACCGATGTAACTTCTTGTGTGTGTGTTTCGATTGACTGATTGTGCAATAATATTATCATATTTATTGAAAACGCGAAACGACTAAACAAACCCAATCGAGCAGTTTTGAAAGTACTATTTGATTTGGCACCGGGGCATGTTTCTTCGAGCGGATATTTAAAACTATCGAAAGGAAATTGCTATCCAAACAAAGTCGTAACGAAAGATCAACAGAAGATGAAACACAAGTAGGTAGAAATGAAATTTTTAACTTTTATATACCTTTCGACAGCGCGGTGTATCATGTTTCATCGATTTTAAATAGTTCTGAATCGATTTTCTTTGGCTGTTTACAGAACAAAAAAATTTATAGACTTATGACTTATTATTTTTTTCAATGTTTCAATCAATGATCTATGTGAAAAAGTTGTTCAGATTAGAATCATTTTCGCAGTTAACATTTACTACTCGTAAAACAAAATTTGGTAGGAAACATTTTTTTTGTTTTCTCCACCTCAAGAGATATTTTTTTGAACGACCTAACATTAATTATTACACTATGCAGTAAAAGTTTTGTTGGGTAAACTACGGTGTTAATATTTTCTGCTTTAGTAATTAAGAGAGTATGTTGCGCATAAAAACCTTTTTACTCGGCACGTTTTTAAACAATTTTTTTTCTACATTATCAAAGAACATCGAATTAGCTCTGCAAATTTATATAAAGTTAGCGCAAAAGTTATTCGAAAATTACATTTTCATGCATCAAAGGAGGCTTACTTTAATAAAACGGAGCTTTTCTAAATTATAAAATATATTCTAAAATACGTATATATTCAAAGGCTTTCATTCCTTCAACGAATACATTAAAACAATTTACGAAATTTGCAGAACGAAATTGAATTTCATTTAATATGAAACGTTCTAACAAGACAAAATTTAAATTGGACTAATGTTCACTTCTGGAAAACATACTTTCGAGTAAGGATTTTTTTCGGCTCATCTCAAGTATTTGTAAAGCTTAAATATTTTTATATAACAAGTCTTTATTTTTTTTTTGGAAGAGATAAAATAACCCAACAGTCACAGTTTCGTACTAAAACCGGCAAATAATGCTATTGCAGGACCTCTAGTAACAAGTTATAATTAGAGACCGGATTCGAATATTACATTCCAGGAACGGACTTCGTCGGAAAGACAATGTACACAGAAAATATTAAAAATATTATTGACAAGATTGTGGAGTTATTGAGGTCCGAAAATATAATTTTGTCTTATAAATGGTAAAAAAATGAATGGGGAGGAGGGGGGATAAAAAGGGAGCGATTGGCAATTCTTCCAAAAAAGTGAACTAATTAATTAACGTGGGGGAGGGGGGATACAAAAAGAGACTGGCAATTTCATCAAAAATGTTAGCTATGTCAACTTATTAAGAGGCGGGTGGGAATTTTTCAATAATGTTAACTAATATGTCATTTTTGGGGTTATTAAGGTCAGAAAATCTAATATTACATGGACATTACAAGTTTAAAGAGGGGCGGTAAAATAAGGAGGGGGGGGGGGAGAATATGTGCACTAAGAATTTTCTTCCCATAAAAATGAAAAAAATTAAGTTGACCATTAGCCGCAGTAATAAATACGTAAGAATATTATTTCATACTTTTCAGTGCTTCTCCTGCTGGAAAGCTGGTATATTTCTTTGGAAAAAAATGTAAGGGTCAATAATTCATAAATACAACCTGACAAAAGCTAATATAAATATTATTTCATTTACCTTTTCTATCAGTTGCCTGAGTCTGACCCCGATTTTTGAGTCATGTTATACTGAAATCCGGTCCCTAGTTATGATATCTGATCTTTCGTTGATACGAGACATTACATTTGATTAAAAAGACCATTTAACAATGACCGCAAGGAAAATGAGAAAATTTTGCGGGCTAACAAACCTATTTCATTCTATTCGTCGCCGACAGTTGTTCACTATTCTAGAAATTCTGACTTTACCTACACCTGCAGAAATTAAAGAAGTAAAAGCTCAAAGGTATTGTACCTACTCCCTATTCTCGCAAATATACCCACCTTACGCTTTGCTTTCCATTACATCCAACTGCAGCAATATCAAACTTGTAATTCTTCCTTTTCTCGCAGTTCAAGCTCCTGCGAGCTCGGAGCTCGGCGTGCCCATCTTCCCTAAGCTCGATTTCAAACGGCGCCTCGCCATGATGCTTGTTCACTATCCGGAATCGACAAACTTCGGCCCCGGTAGCCCTGATTGGTGGTGTCACTTCCACCACCGTTTCATTTTCTTTTACGATACCGTGGTAACCGTTTTCGAGATTAGCGATGTCTAGATGCGGTGCGTCATCTGCAAAAGAAAACGAGTCTGTTTACGTAAAATGTAGACGTGATAATGAAAAAGACAAGATAGCGAAATGCCACAGAGAAAACTTAATTAGATGGAAGGATGAAAATTGCCTTTTTCTTATTTTATATTGAAGCCGCAATGAGGTTAAATGACAGCTTTATCCTACTGTCGCAACACTGTGTACTGGGCGTTTGAAATAAGCGGAGTACTGAAGTTAATACAGCGCACCGTGATGATGATTTTTTAAAGAACCAAATAACTCCTCCAGGTGTACAATTTCAAGAATTGTTTTGGTCAACAATGTTGGGTTATTAAGGCTAATATATAAATGAAAGGCTACGTGCGTTTGCAATTATTAATCGCAATTTTGCTGTTCCTTTCTGCTTAAAAATACATGGGCACCAATAAAATTCGTCCAACATGATGCAAAGTACCAAGCACCTAGTACTAAGACTAAAATGAAAACCTATTTTAAGAAAAAACTATGTGCAAATCAATTTTGAAATTATGAACTTTAACAATAAAAATAGCTCTCTGATGTCCCAGTACTGACATTTAGCTACACCAAACAGCAAATTCTTTTATAACGATAAAGTAAATGCTGCCATATTTACTACATAACCCAATTGTAAACCTTACACTATTTTAATAAATCTCGCCTTTGTGCATTCTAATCCCTCTCGGTTATGAATTTTGTTTCCAAGTTACATTTTCATGAAGTTAACTGGGTTACAACATAGAATACCCGAGGGTTTTGTGCACGGAATCACATAATGGAATTCAAATGAATTTACCAAGTTATATTAATATTTTGATTTGTTTTGATGTAAATGCTCTGATTTAATAGGGCTTTGTTGCTTTATAAAAAATACGGCGTGGTCACCACACGAATATCCGACCACTCACCCCAAATTGTTGATCAGTAACAAAAACGCGACCAGTGAATATCTGATTTGATTTTTTTATATCTAAGACATCCCATGCAGACTTCAAGTCTAAGTACTACTGTACTGTAGGCGTCTGAAGAGAAGGGAAATGTAATTTGATACCTTGCGCGGCATAGTCAAAAGTTATTGTTTTAGATAATGCGCCCAATTGATTTCCTGATGGTCGATTTTAACCAATTTGTGGCAGGTTCACTCTCAGGTTGCTGAAATCCTTTGTGCCAAATTTACGTCAATAGGTTCAGTTGTCTTTGCGTAATTTCGACCACACACCCACAAATACACACTGATCCGTAAAGAGTCAAACCGGCTTCGGAAAACCTTAAAACGTAAAGATATGACAAAAAACAGGAAGTAGAAAATCTGCATGAATATATTACTTCCCTTGCACAGCAGAGCGTGGGTTTAGACTATGTTTGAAAAGTAAAAAATAAAAAACACGAACGAAACTTTAAAATTACGACAAATATAACTCAGGGACATCCATCTATTGCAACAATTTATTGGTATATGATCAACCGTTCTTTTGAAGTGTCCACAATTTCGACTTGTATGATACACACTTATACTTAAGTAAGCATTGTATTATTTTATCTTTAATTTATAAACAATGACTAAAGCATCGTTCATTCCCTACTGTGATTTTCACCCTTGCTTTACTCCCGGGAAATACACTTTACTCTCGCGATTAAAACACAAGATTTGGTCCCCTGCTATATACTTTATTTTGGTGTTAATAATATCTACGATATTAATATTTGTCTTAGATAAAATTTTTCATCGAAATAGGAGCGTGAAGCTATAAACAGCGTCCCATTTAACTCTTTAGTCCTTACTTAGTAATTCAGGGATAAACCGTTGAAACATTTATTTGATGATGGAACATAAAGTGCTCCTAAGGGTTATTAAAGCGGTGTTATTGGCAGCTGGGTAGTTAAATATTTGTACGCAGAGAGAGAGAGAGAGCTATGAACCTTATAAACTGGAATTTTCCTCGATTTAGTTAAAAGTGTCAAAGGGCGTCGTTGCTTGTTAATAAAACTTTTAAAAGGAATTAAGAAACTGCCTAAATGATTGACAATTTTGAGACTGGAGAATCAAACGGCAACATTTAAAAACGCTTAAGTCATAAAAGTTTGACGTTACTGACAGACTGTTGAACGGATTGACAACTAGTTTTTTAGATACCAGTGTTATATAGTAGTCGGCAGAATTGTACGAGTTATTTAGAGAGTCGAAGTAGATAAATTCGAATTAGATTACCTTTATGTATGGCGCTGCCATTTATAATTCGTATTCCCATTACGATTTATTCCGATTTCTAATTTAAATTTCTGCTGCTGCGAAGAGCAAATTGCATTGGTGCCGATTCGTATGGTTTTTAGTTTTTACTTATATTTCCTTGTTTACTGAATTTTTAATAAGATCATTTTTGTTTTAAATTAGGTCTTCAGTTTCTTGACTCGTAAATGTTATCTTACTGTTAAAATGTTTTAGTATCAATATAAAATCGAACAAACACAATCTACTGATGTATTATAAGATTTATTTATTCACCATGTGGCAGTAGTTCAACCCACTGACGCTAACTTTGTTACACTGCACAATACAGACTTGCTAGTTAAAATCATTTCATGTCGTTTCGAATGACTCGGAATCGAAATTTGCGATTATAGTTTGAATTATGGATTTCATAATCGGATGACACCGATTATATTTTATTCAAATTATCCTATTGTTAGTGTTTTTAACAGGACTTTATTTTAATGTGCTGGATCTAACTCCATTTTACAATTTTATATTAAATTTGACAAAATTGACAATAGACATGTTTAAAATTTAAAAAAACGTCGTTAAAATTTCTACAATTCTTTTGCATATTTTAAATATACCTACGTTTCTTATTAACTAACTATTTTTTGATAAACGCATTCTAATGTGTTACTCAATGTATTATTTATTAATTTAGAATACACAATAACGTGCATTAGCTCAACATAACAACCTAAATTCCCGAAGAGCTTAAATCGATGAGATAATAGCATTTCACAGAATTCGCAGAATTTCCATTTTGTGTTCGAGCACCGACCCATCAACTAGCCTACGTGACATGACATCGTTTCTACATTTCCCTATGACTAATTATTCGGCGCGGCGTTTAAAGATTGTTTGGCATCCTCGTTATTTCGATAGGCAAGTGTATTTTGAAGAGGGTTAAGCGAGTTTTAACTAATACACAAAATGGTCTGAAATAAATAATATACAATATTGACTGAGAAATACAATGAAAATGTTAACGATCTTGTTCAGATTTCCATATTAAAGAGTCCAGGTTGGGATCCAACGGCATAAAACCAGGTTATAATAATTACATTAGTCAACAAAATAAAATTTTTGTGAGATCTCCAACACTACTTTAACTGATTCTGAAAGAAGCCCTCGTATAAAGAAGGTATATCATAAGCCCCCCAAAACTCGAATTAGCCCTCCCAAATCCAACTGAGTGGCCTAGCATATATACAAACGAGGGGCTTTAGCCCCCTTCCAAAAAATAGAGGTGTAGAACCGCCTATGCTCTATCCCTAGAAAGATTGAGTATAAAACTTTTCTCTACGGTATTGCTCTTTGTCCAGTTTGAAATTAGTTCTTTTGAAGCATCTTTAACAAGGCGTTGTGACATGTAAATTCAGCTCTTCGCTTGCTTTGGTAAAAGTGTTGACCTCATGGAGGAAATTTGTGGTGATAAGATGACAGTAGACGTGCTCCAGAATGCGTCGATTGTCTTATTCCCTAGGCCTATAGTACTCTCCAAGCTCCAGATCTTAGATCGCTGGAGGTTGTAATTCTAGATGCCTCTTGCAGCAACACGTTAAAAGACGTGAGATTAAGGTTTGCCTTTATAGTCAATGCTCAGGTTCAAAAAAGTTCAACCGTCAAATAATCCATTTATTCATTCAATTAATCATCGCCATCCATTCTTTCCCACCCACCTGGATTTACACGGGTAATCGTTTTATTATCATGCTTTTAACTCAGGGCGCACGAAATTCGTTGATTTTTAGCGACAATAGCACCGCAGCGTCAAAAAGCGGAAATAGTTCTTAATCTGCCGCCAGACACACATATCGCGGTGAAATAAAACGAAAGCCTTTCGAATTAAGAGTATTAACGTTGCTTTCTGTTTCTTTGTGTCTCTCCGTGCGCCATTGTCGACGGCTTATATACAGTGTTATTTCGTATAGAGCGGGATAACGAGCGTCGACATCAGGAATACCCAGAAGGCTTAGCCACACGTAGATAATGGAATTTAGAGAGAATTGTAGGCCATTCTCTAGCCCCTTTGTATTTAGATATTTTGTTGTGCAAATATACATTCTACGCTTAGTAGATGGTAAATGGGAGTTCAGGAACTTCCGCGTTTTAGCTTACACTAGCTATTACCCGCGCCTTTAGGTACAATTTAGAAAAAAAAACTGGCAAGATTTTTGTCCCCTTCTGGCTACAACCCTGGATGTAGAAATGAATTATAAAAAAAGTAAAAGATGGTTCAAGGTAAAAAGCTATGCTTGATGAGTATTAGCAACGTAAATTTCAGCAATAAAAGTTTTAAGAAAATTACCGGGAATCCGTCTTTTGATTGCTATAGAGTGATATGCGCGTAATATAATTTAATTTCTTGTTGCGTCTTTTCAAATTTATCAGCGGTACGACTTTTGACGAAGCTCTGTTGCCAGATGGAATGTTCTGCAATGAAAATGTTTAGCGTAGCTCGAAAAATTTGTATCGTGGAATGGCTGGAAGACCAACGAAGCGCCGCAATTGTGAAAAATAATCCTTCAACTTCAATAAAATTAGATATCTTTCTCAGCAAACCCAAGCGAACAGATTTAGGCTACAAGTACATGTCAGAAACTTCTAAAAAGGACCTGCATATACCCTTATCGAGTGACGGCTATTCATGAACTCCTTCCTAATGATGTTCCCCAAAGACTAAATTTTTGTGAATGGGTTTTAAACAATTTTTAAAACGAAAAAATGTCGGTGATTTTGAAAAAATGTCGATTGTTTTGCAAAAATCTTTTTCACTGTGGGGTTCATTTCAATTCGCAAAATATGCGAAAATACTGAAAATCTCCATGTTTTTGTAGAAAGACCGCTTCATTCGCAAAAAGCTAGGTAGCAATTAGTTCTAAGTACAAGAATAATAGGCCCAATTTATTTTGATGGTACAATTACAGCTGAGAGATATCGGACAGCAATTTTAACGCCATTTATCCACGATCTTCATGATGACGAACTGCGGGAAGGTTTACTTCCAACAGGACGGCGCTACACCTCATGTAACCAGAGAAAATTTAAGTGAATTTTTGAAAACATAAGTCGAACCACACACCAAATATGACCACCTCGTTCCTGTGATTTAACACCCTGCGATTTCTTTTGGTGGTTTTTTATAAAAAAAATACATTTATCGGACTCCAATTGAGGATATAAATGATGTCAAACGAAGAGTTTTTGAAAAAAATTGCCGAAATTAACAATTGTCCAAACTTACTAGTAAATGTTTTTTTTTGGGGGGGGGGGTCTTGGGAGAAAAAGAATTAAATGGTGTCTAGAAATAGGAGGCGGCCATTTAAAGTAGACTAGAAAAAAAGGAAAAATAGTCAACTGACGGTTCTATTCAAAAATTGTAAAAGAAAGAATGTATGAGACAACTTAATGTCAAAACACTACATCGTCACCACCATCTAATACTTGTATTAGGTGAATGTTTTAAACAAAATAGCGCTGCGCTATATAACTTTACGTCACACAATGCGTCACTGTCCGAGGTCTATATGCGACGTCATCTCTTAGAGCCGAATAACAGGCGCTGACATCGGGAATACCCAAATGGTTTAATCACAGATACATAATAGGATTTAGAGAGAATTGTTAAGAGAACTGTAATGTTATACTACAATGGGGGATTTGCAAGTCACTTTCGTCTATTTCTGTCATAATACTTTGTCTTGTAAACAAATAATTAACAGCGGTCGATTATAAGGATTTGTTTTTTAGTACACGGAAACAAAAGGTCTTTTAATCCTGGGGCAAATTTTGGTACCAGAGCCGCAGGCAAGGGCACCAACTGCACGAGGGATTAAAATACCTTTCAGGCCAGTGGTATAATACGCTATTTTCTGCAATCATAGGACACAACACTAACAAATTTAGTATTATTTTTAAAATCATTTTGCACAACAATAAGACACATGCATACCTGTAATAATAGTTTGTTAAGAAATTATAATGGTTTTTCTACTACGGAAACTAAGATTTTGTTTAAAACTGTCAAACAATACAGAACAATGAAATGGTCGAACTTTTAGGCTTCGCTTTCGAACATGACCTCAGCTGGCACAAACACATTACTTCAGTAGCCACATGGGTAGCTAAAAAGCTTGGTTTTTCTATTTCGAGCCAGAAAATACTTTTCCCTTTGCATCCTTGATTCTATCCAAAACAGGAAAATTCAATCACCCAGGACTCATCAATGACCCAGTGCTGCTCACAAGAAAACTCCCTTCTCTCGCTCATCGCCGTGCTGTTGGGGATTTATCCTTTTCCTACCGATCCTTCCACGGATTTTGCTCTGAAGAACTAGCCGCCCTACTCCCCGCGTTAACTGTTCCTAACAGCACAACAAGCGGCGCGTTACGTATGCATCCCTTTACTATCTAGCTACAAAAGCCTAGAACCAGCCCAATCTCCCGCTCATTCATACCTAGGGTCTCCAGATTATGGAACAAATTGCATGCAGATATATTCCCTTCCCCTCCCAACCTCCAATCCTTTAAATCCCGAGTCAACAGACTACATTTCCCTTCTCTTCAGACCCCACGGTAAGTTAGTACTTAGGCTTGAAGCCAATTTTTGAGTTTTTACCCGAAAGTTCGACACTGAGTGATTTTTTCATTAATGAAATTGAGAAAGATGCTGCAGAGGCTACGTCTAGTTCATTGCCGCCCTAATCAAGAAAAATATGAAAAACAATACGAAGATTCTGCAACCTGGCGCCATTCCAGGAAAATAATTGAATATACAGAAAACGTAGACAAAAAATATAATTATAGGTACACGATTTGCTTTGACCTAGATAATTTTTGACGTTTTAAATATGTTAGTTGACAATGTTTTAAAATAACACATATAGTGTTTCTAACATCACTTGTTAGTATTTTTATTGTTCCCTCAGGGATTCAAAATACCTTTTAAAGGGATTTAAAGCATTTTTAATACCTCAGGGACACTTTAGCCCCTAAAAATAGCCTTTGTTAGCTACTCAGTGCAGTGACGACAATTATGAGTCTCTAAGCTGTTCTATACTGACAGGTGTGTTGACGAAGTAAAAGCAAAAGCAGCGAAAACCGACAAATTTAAAGATATCAATGAGACAAATACCAATTCTGTGACAAAACTAATGTAACTAACTATAAAATATTGTAAAATCAAAAAAATTTAATCTTTCATGTGGTTGGAAAAAGAGGGATAATAAAAATGATCGTGTATTTTCACGGAATAAGGTTTAAATAAATTAGGGGTATGTGGCCGCCAGGTTAAAATAAATTACAACTATTTGTTTCACTGAAACAATCTTGACGTGAGTTCATTCTGTTTAAATGTATAGTAAAGACAGTATATTTGTTATATAATACCACGTTTTTTTTGCTATAAAATTAGTCATGGGTAGAAAAGTATTACTTTAAAAATTAGATTATATTTACTTTCATAATCGAATTATGATTTGTATTATATTACCTATACCGTGCTACCACTTACAATTCAGACTGGCCGGCGATGTATTCCGATTGTGATAACCGATATTTCCTCCACTCATTATTCGTAGCGGTAATATGTTATTCATATTTTAAATTTCTACCTCTGCGAGAAGCTAATCGCGTTGTTATCGAGTTTTTACTTAAATAAATTTATTTTACAGAATCTAAATTATGATTTTCATAATCGGATAAACCCCTTAATAAAAACATCGATAACACAGGTCAACATTTGATCCACGCTGATGGAATATCAGATACTAAGTAGGTATCTATAGGATTTTGGGATCGCTGATCACGATTCCAGGGTCCGTGTGACCCCATCACGTCAGGATCAAGGTCAACTGAAGGTCAAACATCGTAAATCGAGAGATATCATATTTTCGACCCCGGATTCTGAAAGAACGGACAATTTTACGTTCGGATATGGTTTTATCTTTTCGTCAAAGTGACGCCTGCAGGTCATTTAATATAAACAATTTACTCTTGGTCATCATTAGTCAGGTTTGAAACGCTTACGTTTACTTTCGAAACATGATCTCCTAGCAGCTTTCCTCTTATGTGACACGTTTGAAGAGAGACAAACACGTGTCACATAAGAGGAAAGCTGCTAGGAGATCATTTTTCGAACGTAACCGTAAGCGTTTCAAACCTGACTAATGATGACCAAGAGTAAATTGTTTATATTAAATGACCTGCAGGCGTCACTTTGACGAAAAGATAAAACCATATCCAAACGTAAAATTTTCCGTTCTTTCAGAATCCGGGGCCGAAAATATGATATCTCTCGATTTACGATGTTTGACCTTCAGTTGACCTTGATCCTGACGTGATGGGGTCACACGGACCCTGGAATCGTGATCAGCGATCCCACAAACCTATAGATACCTACTTAGTATCTGATGTTCCAGCGTGGATCAAATGTTGACCTGTGTAATTAAAATGTGAAGAGGACCTCAATTTTTAGATTAGTTTGTTTCTTTTGTAAACAATAATAAAATCTGCAATTAAATATCTTATATATTCGCATCGTTCTATAGACAAATAGCCTAAATAAAAGGGGATTGAAAAATGTCTCATTCGTTTAGGGCCTCTAATGGAATATCCAAAATATCCCGAAAATCCACTGTCTATTAATCTTAATGGTCCATCGGAGATGTTCGGGTGAAATTCTTCGTTACCCACATCATTGTCACTCCCATGTTTGTTCCACTTTAACTCAGCACAGTGGCATGACATAGCGAGAACACGGTTTTTGGTTATTGCAAAGTAAATAGGGCATTAGATCAATATACTTTAACATAGAGGCATTTATTTAGCGCGTTCGGCAATGCAATCTTTTCCAACGTTTTGCTCGGAATTATTGACAGACACGTGATCGGTCGTACTGTTTACAATAATAGGTCATGTGACCGTCAAAAATTCCGAGCAAAACGATGGAAAAGATTGCATTGCCGAACGCGCTAATTGCTAAGAAACACTATTTGCACTTGAGTTGTTAGATGCAGCTCATGCCGTGATTTGGTCTGAACGCAACGCTCGTCATCGCACACACGCGGTACTTGTGCGCAAACCTAGGCCTGTTCTGGCAAGTGTTAACACTTGCATTGTGTGCATGGGCGTTTAGATCGACGTGAGTGATTAGGATGATGCTGCTGGTGGTGGTTAGGCTCCATGGGAACTTATTCGGACAAGGAAAGGGTTATGCTAAAGAACTTACTATTATGAGAAGCCATCGCAATGTTTTCTTTTTATCTCAGATAACCTACGTAGACTTCAAGCCTAAGTACTAACATACCGTGGGCGTCTGAAGAGAAGGTACATGTAATCTATTGACACGGGAATTAAAGGATTGAATAGGGGAAGGGAAACATCTGCAATTGCTTCATAATCTGAAATCCTAGGTACGAACGAACGAGAGACATGGGATGTTCTAGGCTTTTGTAGCTGGACAGTAAAGGGATGCATATATACGTAACAGGCCTCTTGTTGTTCTGTTGGGAACAGTCAATGAGGGAATTATAGCGGATAGTTCTTCAGAGCAAAATCCGTGGAAATATCGGTAGAAAAGAGACAAATTCCCAGCAGCGTACAGAAGAGTATTTGGCTTCAAAAACGCGTCAAAAGCAAAAAATACAAACTTCGTAAGAAGTCTCCCAAATTGTATTTTTCTTACACGTCATTAACCGATCGTAAATTAAACCTCCCACTTAACTGCGTCCAATGTGGGTAGTGGGAACTGAGTCCATCGATGTTTAATAAGCACGTGTCTGTCCTCGACGCTTAATTCAACAACAAGACGCTTCGAGTTTTAAGTTGTTTAAAGTGAAGTTCGAAAAGTTTTTGCTATGGACATTAAACAACAGGGTATGTACTTATATTCAATATATGTTTAGTTAGATTTCATTATAATTATTCTACTTTTTCAAGCTAATAATGAAATACACCAATAAATGTAGTTATTTTTTGAATGAGATATTTATGTTGGTGTGTCGGGTATGGTCGGGTAAAAATTATTTCTTTACAGTAAACTATAGGGTCTACTCACTTAATCTACATAAAAATATATTCCACCTTTCAATCAATTTGGTGCATGTTTGAAATAAAACATGGATTTTATAATTTAATTGCAGAATTTAATTATCAAAATATTTATTTTGTAATTCAGTTATGAAATGTCACCTTTTTTGACATTGATTTTCATTGTCAAATGTGGCTCATTTTGAAACAAGTTGTAATATGATTTCATTTTAGCACTCATGTTCAAATAAGTATTGTTATCAAAGCTATTTCCATAGAATCAAAAAATGCCTTTAACATTATTTTAGTCTAAATGTAATTTAAACAAATCAAATATTTTTTTAATAATTGTTCGTAATAATAACTGAATTACAAAAAATATTGTATGAGACACGATGCAAAATAGCTTCTTTTTTGCACACGATGTGTTGAACCACTCGCTGCGCTCGTGGTTCAATCTCCACATCTAGTGCAAAAAAGTCGCTCATTTTGCAACTTGTTTCATAAATAACTATTTTCAGGTTCGATCAAAAATACGGTCACACTAAAAAAGCCAGCCTTTTCCACCAGAAACTATAAATATACTCGTGCAAGAAGTATCTGAAAAAAATCAAGAAGCAGAAGAAGGTTACATTCCGATAATTCTGAATAATTTTTGTTTAAATAAAATAATCTTATCCGGTTTACGAACTCTAAGCCTCTGACACAGGGACAGACAGGCAGATATTTCGACTTTGTGTATTCAAAATGTACAATTTGTTTTTAAAATAACATTTTAAACTATTCCTATTAACCATATACCCTCAAATAATTTTGATGCGATTTTGAGGCTAAATACTTCTGTGCAGCGCGGCGATGTGTGACTGAAGGGAGATATCTTGTGAGGACTGAGTTATTGATGAGTCGGATAGCTCTCTTTTAGAGATACTCAAGGATGTTTAGTGTCGAAGGTGATGCCGGGAACAGTACTCTAGGTTAGGTCTTATTTGGGAAACATACAGAGTGTGTAAGATGGAAGGGGAGAAGTATTTTCTGGCTCGCAAGACTGGGTTTTGGAGGCGTTGAATTGAACAAGGTTTTTGGCACCCCAGCCTAAGATTATTTGAAGATCTTGGGAAAGGGATATGTGCATGAATCTGTGTCTATTATCCAGCTTTTGATTCGAGACTTGTCTGGAAAAATGAATGTTGGAGTGAAGAGTACTATCACAGTCGTCTTCATAACAAGCCGTGTATAGTCCACTTGGCAACATTGCATCCGTGTTGAATTTTGTTGTTGCTAACCTACATACTAGTGGAAACATATATGATCCGACCGGTTAGAAAATTGTCTTAACACATCGAACAAGCATTTGTTCTTTCCCAACATTAATCAAATCTGTTTCATAATTTTAGTGAAAGAATACGTCCTAAAATGTTTTTGACAATTTTCCAAACTATTCGTTCTTCTATGGCAATGCATCAACGTTTGGACCAGTTTTAGTTACTTAATGATGTCTTACTTCTCAGACAATAGAACAATAACTTCGTTCGTCAATGTCACGAACTCCTTCCCCGGTCTGCACTGAATAGAACTATAGATTGCACTCGTTCTCCCTAAATTAAGTGCCGCCCTTCTTACCCGATGATAAACGAGGACGCACACACTGGATATAAATCGGACAATTGGCTACAACGGACAAGAAAATATGGCACGATGGTGATTCCCCCGGATTAGGGATTATAAAGGCGCGCGAGCCCGCAAAACCCGCTTAGCAGTTATTCATATTATGTAAGTCTTTAGTGTCAACACTGCCTGTTTTTCTAGGTTATAGTGTCACATCAAGGAATAATACGGTACTTTGGAGGATATTATGGGAGTATAAACCTCTTTTTTCTCCTTTTGTTTAGGTTTAACTGGATTTTGGTTGAAATCAGTGACGTGCCCTGACAATTATAAAGGGAGAAACGATCCGATAAAAAAAATTCGACGAGCTAGCGGAAAGTAACTACTTTCCGTACTTATATGCGTTTATTATTCCGCTTCGCGTCGTTCGGTCAACTGCAGTCGCGTGCGGAAAAGTATTACTTTCCGCACTTGTTAGATAAATAGCTATTTCGAATCGACAGTGACAACAATTACCTCGAACCGTTGCATACCAACAGACATAATAACTCTGCATTATAATGTTAAGAACGCTCAATATTTCATACCAATTAGACCAGTTTTTGCATTTTTTTGTAAAGATTAATATGATCTGCAATAAATAGTAGGTATAAAATACTTGGTCATCCAGTGCTCACCGATCTCGAAAATTTACAAAACTCGACCCTGCTGGTCTCGCTCTGCTACAAATTTTCTCGCTCGGTAAGACCCACTTACCGACCATGTATAGTAACATACTATTTCAAAACCGCTTTTTTAAATAGAAATCTATTAAATTTAGCTTCAGCTATGAAACAGCTTTTCAAAACTGATTTAAAAATATTTTAATATGCATGAACCTTTACATGCTCTGAATGCATTTTTAAAACGTGTAAGCTGTACTCCATTTTTTAACATTTTACTGCATATTCATAAGTTTTATTACGCAAAATAATGTAACGTAAAAACATTTGAAAAAAATCCTTTGTTGCAGTTGTAAATTTTAATGTTTTTTCAGATAAAAGTTGATTGATGTCATAAGCTTTCAAAATAATAAACGACAATAAAATCACGTATTCCATGCATACTAATTCTTTGTTTTTAAAATATACATTTCGGTGTTTTTATTTATTTAGATTTCAGTAGACCGTTTTTTTACTGCCCCTGGAAACTAGTTTGAACGTTTGTTCAGGTTTTTTTTATCGATTTTTACAGAAAATTGCAGTATTACTACAGGTAACTTTTACGACGCAATCTTCTTAAATTAAAATATATCTTACAGCAAAATTATCCTAAAATCTGATATAAAACACAACCATCCAATTTTATTTCCTAGACAGACAGAAGGGCATTAAAATGTTCTAGTCAAGCTAATCTACGATTGCAAAACAAAAAGTCAATTTATAGTTTTCCTTTTTCTGTAAAGTAGTGCAAGTTTATCTATATCGCTATGGCAAAGCCATCGCAGACAGAGACTGAAGGGAAGAAATGGCCACGCTAGGGTGCATTAACCCTATTTAATCAAAGCCAGTGCCGCACTTACATGTATAATATAAAATATTTTTCTATCGTCAACTGAAAATCATCAAAGCACTGAATTACTACTACTAAATCTGGAATAATTGCATAACTTTTTATAGTATGATAGTTATCTCTTCTTATTGCAGTAGGTACCTATTGTTAGTTCAGTTTTCCAGCGTAGCCAACCGACTGCCTTCCAGGAGTGCCAAAGGCATTATTCCTATAGATTACAGTGAACGAGCTTTCTTAACCAACTAAACCAAAACATTAGCTAGCAACGTCACGGTGATTTAAAGAAATAAACACCATCGTTTTTGTAACAGAAAATGGTCCTATATGTATTGTTTAAAAAAATATATGTTTATTGCTAAAATAGAAAATATACACGCCACTGTCAATAAGGCACGCCCCAACAACGTCGTTTAGAAAGTAAATATGTCATCAAATATAGAAAATTCCCCATGAGACAGCCTTAAGAGATGAGGCTCTAGTCCCTCTATTCCTAAGAGCTTTGGCGTGCTACTGATGCGCACGTAATTAGTGTTTCTGAATTTATACAACCTCGGTTCTCGCGAAGTTGCATTCGCGAGAGTTGTAAAATGAAGGCGGAGAAACAGTGCAAAGCGAAATGTGTAACTTTTTATAGTTTCGAGTTAAATGTAACAGCTGAAATTGTAGTTTGTAAAAATAAAAACGTATTCTCCAACTTTGTAATGGATGGTTTTGTTTTGGTGTAAATTTAACGGTCGATTGACAACAAAGTTATTTAATTTTCAAAATTATTTTATGCGTGCTTAAAGAACTGTATGGCGAGTTTTTATTTTCAGTCTTTCGAGTTATTAAGGATTACAACAAGATACAATAAGATTATTAATATGTTTTTATTTTGAAAATAGCGTTTTCAGGAAATTAACTGTATGTAGCTATCTTTATAATTGAAATGGAAGCAAAATCTAAATAACAAAAAATAGCTTTTCAAAAACGAATTATTAATTTTAAAGTGGGGATGTTAACTTACCAGTTTTTATGTTTAAAAGAAAAAGATACGGGATGTAAAATGAATTTAAATTAGTTGTACACACATACACGCCTAACTCAAATAATAATATGCTATGTGTAATAAAATAATAGTTTTTTTGATAACTTTAAAAAAATGTATTAACGTCAGGTTTTCCTAGCAATATTATTTTTATGAGGGAACATCTGGACTTAAATTTCCATCCGAAGAAAAACACTTAACTGTATAAATAAGTATACAAAGTACATAGTGATGAACATACAAGGGGAAAAGATCATAGTCATTTGACAGTATCATATTGTGGACCTGTGCAAGATCAGAGAGAAAAGATGGCATTTTGAAAAAATAATTATGAAATGCGCCAGCTCATAATTATTTTGAGCAGTTTTGGTTTGGATAATAAACGCATCCCAGTGCATCAGCATTCAACGTATGACATAAAGAATGTGACCGAAATCGCTAACAAAAAATTTTCATATGCACTGCAATAGTTAAAGTGGTCTATAAAATAAGGTATGTATAATTGATTCTATAAAAATCTTCATTTTAATAAAATCGCTTATGTATCCCACTCAACTTGTATATAAAAAATTTCGGTACACATATAATTATATACAGGGTGTCCGAAAAGTCTTAGTATGGGTAGTATCTTTGCTATTAGTGAAGATAGAAACATCAAATTTTAGGTGTATCTTATTGGTTAATAAATCTACTTTTTTATGTAATTTAGCATTTTTAACCCCCTTGGGGGGGGGGGGGGTGACGCTACGGAGCTGAGGTTAAAAATTTTAAATGCAACCCTATGCCGTGTGGTACCTCATTTTAAAGATCTTCGAAAAGAAAACATTTTTCTGCAAATTCGAAGTCCGTATCTTAATTCGTTTTTGAATGGCCAGCAATGAAAAAAAATTTAAGTACCTTCATTTCTCTTCTTACTGTAAAAGTTGTTTAAAATGACCACCATGAAGTTCGTGGCAGAAATAAATCGATTTTGGAAATCACTTTTCACATTTTCGAGAATGACAGGTGTTACTTCTTGGCAGAGTTCCAAAAACGGCTGTATTACCACCAAGAAGTTCACGGTGGCCATTTTGAACAACTTCTAAAGTAATAAGAGATATATAAGCGTATTTAAATTTTAAATTTTTTCCCCGATTGCTATTTAAAAACGAATTAAGATACGGACCTCGGGTTTGCGGTAAAATTTTTCTTTTTTGAAGACCTTTAAGATGAGGTACAATACAGTATAGGGTTACATTTAAAATTTTTGATCTCAACTCCCAGCGTCACCCCTCAAGGGGGTTGAAAAAGTTAAATTTCATAAAAAAAGTAGTTCTATTAACCAATCAGATATACCTACAATTTGGTCCATCTTTACTAATAGTAAAGATATTTTCCTATACTAAGATTTTCGTATGTATATATCAATACCGATAATTAATTAGTACAATTTCTCTCTTTTCTCATTTATTAGTGTAAACTGGACACTAAACGTCTTCTCCGAGACCAATTAGATTCGTTCCAGCGCGTCTCGAAAGTTCGCTGGCGGATCTTCCGCTAAAAGCCGTCGTATTTTTTTTCTTAACGCCAAGATAACGATATCCCCAGGAAACTGTCGGAAACACCTTTTGTGTTAGAGGAACTAAGGATCTAAATTAATTGAGTTTCTTTTTCATCTGTGTTCTGCCGGCCGTTCTCTTTGAGCGGCTTATCTTGGACGATTCTTGTTTTAATGATTTTCTCACCGAGACAAATTTTAGCCCTTAAGGAGATTGCTAGAGTTTTTTTAAAATCTATTATGTGCAAGTTACTTCCCTGAGGAAGATCAAAAAATTGCACTTTATATAATATATCCAACATGATAGAACAAGACGTGTCTCCATGTTTAAGGGTGCATTTTCGTTACATAAAGATGCGTCCAGACTTGTGACGAAACCCCGTGCCGTGACACCGTCGCGAACCTCATCGCGTGTCGCCTGGACGGTACTCCGTAACCGCAACGCGTGATATCGCCGCGGTACCGCGTGTCATCAGTCCGTTCCATGTCTTGTCGGTTTCTTGGCGTCGCATCAAAAGGATGCCACGCGGCTTGATTCGGCAAGTCTGGACGGAATCGCGTATCATCGGCGCGTTTTGAAGTTTGAAAATGATCAATAACTATGTAGCTGCAACGTCCATGGTGACAGTTTTATTAAAATGAGCGGAACACATATAAACTCGCGACGATGACACGCGTCGAAGTTCGCCCCGTCAAGAAAATGTTCGCGACTTCGTCACGTTACGGGTTTTTTTCACAAGTCTAGACGTACCTTAAAATTACAAATTTTCGGCGTTTCGATGTATGTATTTCTTTCAATATGGTTAAAACCACTGACTCTAATTAAATAGTATATTGTAAAACAAATTTTCACTTTTATTCCATATAGTTAAATCTTGTCGATTCTCTGGGTGGCAGTTGAGATAACGCCGTCAATAAACAAATGAAACTGATTGCTAGGAGACAGCTTTCAAATTATGACTGCTGCCAAAACTGCCGCCTACTACATTTCGAAACTTTTATTCAAGGTTGTATGGAAGACAGGTCTGGCGAATGGTTGGTTGCATAATAATTGTTCTGTGCAGCGTGCGTAAACGTTTTCGCACGGCGTGTATAAACGCTTTCGCACGCTGTTTGAAATTATTAATTTTCAGTTGTACGCAATGGTGTGTTTTTTGGGTATTTTCAGAGCAGTTTTGTAGAAAAATTATATTGAAGCAAAACACTTATTTCTGCGATATAATTTTATCAGTATTAATAACATACATAACGAGTAAACAAATTGAACCTAAAAATGTATGTTAAAAGAAATAAAAATATACAGGATGAAGCAGGGTAACAAAAAAAAATTAATGGCATTTTCGCATGATAAGGGGATGACCTAATTTTCAGGGATTTAAGGAGTGCATGATTAATGGCTAAAAATTAACCTTGAAGTGGCTAAAGTTTCCTTCTTGTGGTTTGCATAATTAAAAAAGTATTTTAAAATTTAAATTTGAGCAGGGGCTTGGCTTAGGGCTGTTCGAACATAAAAAATAAATTTTAGCGGTGAATTTATTCAACATGAACGCAAGCTTCATTATTTTAAGTGTTTGTTGGTGCGTTATATATATATATATATATATATATATATATATATATATATATATATATATATATATATATATATATTTTGTTCTTGGGATTTATCGAAAATATTTCAAGGAATGCATCCTCCTAGTCAAAACTCAAAATGGACATACAGACACTAACACTCTGGACGAACAGAGTCCAGTATCTACCATTTTGTGTTGTATGATTTTATATGTAGCACTGTTGCAAATGAATAATGAAACTATTATTTTGCCAAAATAAAAATACTTTGTTTACTTCTACTAAAAATTTACCGTTCTGCAGGTAAGGGTATCAAATATTTCAAGACTTTACAACAAATGACCAAACAAGCGTCTGTCAAACGCCGTAACGTGTAATCGAACCAACCTTTTACTTTGTTTAACGAGAATTAAACAGGCAATCCGTTAAATGACGTAAAACTTCAGTCAAACAGAGGAATATTCATTTGATTACAGAGTTTGCCAGCAATACGATCACTGACTAGGCTTTTTGCGAAATGACGTATTACGCCCAATGAGTACGCTAGGCTGGCAACCAAAAATACACAAATTTATAAAAAAGGGCAATTTTAATACGAACCTTCCACAATAATAGATCTATATTCATTCCAGCAACATATTCCAAGATAAAAATCATTTAAAAACTAAGCAAAACGCTGAAATATTAAAATAACTCATAAATTTTAAATGACGACTTATTAACAATGACAGGAGAAAAACCTGTCAAAATCTAACTGATCAAGATCTCAATTTAAACCAGTATTAAATCTTAAACCTTTTTAGTGAATCTGAATGGTAATTTTTTAAACGCTACTACTTAATTTAAATTCAATATAAGTTTTGATTATAGAGCATCAAGCTCCTTACAGAATCAACTTAGAACAATGAACAAACTTAATTCCAACTATTAACGGATTAATAGCAAATATGCTTAGATTCCCAACTCTAAAGGGAGAAATTAAAAGTTTTAGTTCACCAAAAGGAGAGTAAAGTTCCAAACTTTAAGCTCCAGAAGAGGTTATAAACTTACGTACATACATAGTATATAAAATAATTAATGTTAGCTAACGAAATGTTGCTGTGGTATTAAAACTAATATATTATATCACTAAATATTTCAGTTTATTGATGAGAATAATCTAAAAACTATGTGAATTTTCTTAATAAGGAATATTCACGTATTTTCTTTTTTTGCATAAATCGTTTAAGGAAGTCATTACAAACCCAAAAAAAATATTTTACAGAAAATTACTAGGATAATTCACTCTTTGCAGGAAGGGAGCAATCGACGATAAAATTTCGATTTTTTGACTTTTTTTGCACTCGACATCGATACCTTTATATCACTCCGTATTTTTTCCTATCTAATTTTTTTCCAATTTTTCAACGAAATTTTATAGAGGGAACATCAGACATGAATACAGAATGGATCATCCAGGAGCGTATTTAAGGAGTAAAAACTGAATTTTCTTGATTTTTCCAACAAATCCTATTTTTAACCGAGATTATTCTAAACTATTTTTCTTATTTAGTGATTTTTTTGTTTATTTTGTTTATATTGTAATGACTAAATATGTTTGAAAATATACAGATTTGCATCGGGGACATGCACACATTTGAAACTTTTAAACCTTCCACCATTGCCATGAACACAAAGAATTGCGGTTTATTTACGTCAAAATTATTAAAATATGATGGTAAAAATTTCGCAAAAATACCAGTTTTTGTTGCAAGATTGGAAGATTCCTGGATCGATTTAGGCTTGAAATATACATGAATACGACTTTTAGTAACCTTCTACTTTAAGCGCAGGGATATTTCATTGGATGAGTTACGCATTAAATGCCATTTCAATTGATTTTTCGATGACCCTACAATACTGGAATTCGCCATGTACTTATTATAACACTCTTGATGTCACGTCTAATGGGATCATGTTTAACAAGTTTCGAAATTCGTGCAGTACAAAATCCTTTTTTTTTTTATTAAAGACCAAAATGAATTGATAAACCACAAATATTTAATTTACGTAGGAATATAAAAAAATATTTCAGATTTATTTGGGTTACATACATTGCCCCCTATTGCTGGAATGTAATTATTATACTCTATCAGAGACTATAAAGAATATATAGTCCCTGACCCTATCAACTTTGAACAGTTTTTCAACATCTACGCTCTCCTCTAACGTTAGACTAGTCTAATTTGATAACTAAAAGTTTGAAACTATGCAAACGAAATGAGCTTTTATTCCTATCAAGAATAAACACATGCATGTTTATTAAACATATTATGGAAATTTAACTATGTTTATTAAGTTGCCGCCATCGCCATATAGTTATGTTTCTCATCTAAATAAGTAACGCAAAACAAAGTGTCTCGACTTCACTGTTTCATTTTTATAACAATGTCAAGCACATTAGCATAAATATTTTTATTTAAATACAAATATACAATTTTCCGCAGTGGTGTCAACTCGGCGTAATATGACGTAAAAACCAACATGGGATGTAAGCAAATAAACGAAGTTTATTTTTAAATTAACTATTCTTTTTGGCAACGGTGCAATAATAGAAACTTTTCCACTCCCGTACTCTAATATTACGACACAAATTTTCATTATGAAACCGCGTTATTAGCCAAATTTGAAATCCATATTTGTTACTCAAGTGGCCTCCTTTTAATACAAATGATCTGACTTTGACAGTTATTTTACTGAAATGATGATCGCACTCACTAGTATTGTAATGGTTATTATGCAACTAGTTGAGAAATACTTTATGAACAAACAAATCAGAGCAAAAATTCATAATCATGACCGTTTCAAAGAAGTGTTTTACAGTGTTAAAGCAAAATCCACCTGAATGTTTATGCCGATTTGTTACCGTCGCCGTCGGTAATATGGAGCCACCACCAGGCTAGAAACCAAACAATAATTAAAACAGTGGACAGCTAGGGATGAAGCGACTCCGAAGAAGGCAAAAGGTAATTCCACCCGCCGAAAAAGTTACGTCGACCGTTTTTGGGATGCCAAAGGCATTATTCTCATAGATTACTTTAATAAGGGAAAAAACAACAAATTTAGAGAAATGTGCGAGCTTAGCCAAGAAGAAAATGCTGTTTCAGCAGGACAATGCTTCTTCTTGTCACAAATCACTAATTTTCATGGCAAAAATTCATCAGTTCGGCTTTCAACTGCTTCCTCGTGCACCTTATTCGCCAGATTTGGCCCCATCGGATTTAAATTTGTTGCTGAACTTGAAAAGTTGGCGTCGGATTTAGAAGTGCTTGCCTGTCACAAATGTCTATTTGGACAAGTTTTGACAATTTTGACATGTTGAATGTAGCTGGAATAAATGTATTGAGCTACATGGAGACAATGTAGAAAATTGAAAACATTTTTTAACCAATATATTCTCTTTGTTAGACTGGAAATTTCGCCTCATCCCCGTATTATACCACCTGGTATTACGTTAACGATCTAGTGGAAAAAAGACTGCGAAAGAGGAAATCTGAATTAAAGAGCAAAAAAAAATATTCGAATGAATTACAATTTATTACTTTACCTCAAAGAGTAAATTTTTTATGTCACGGAAGTAATACCTCACTCAAGACATGATTAAATGCCGGAAACTGTTTTTTTATCCATCCTTCAGAATTGAAATTCCTACATATAAAGAATAATACATCTTCTTCGTACAATTTCCTCGCGGTTCTCTCTCATTTTATACATTTTTCTTTACTTTACTTATAAAATTCCCTTTAATTTAAAAATAAATTTATGTTGCTGGATCATATTTAAATGGGATTTTTAACTCAATCCTGTACCGAAGGAGATCTAAAAAACATGGGTCCGCTCTGCGTTATTTCTAAGAGGGGTGTTAAAGATTTTTTTATCTAAGACAAAACACGTAGACTTCAAGCCTAACGTATCGTGAGCGTCTGAAGAGAAGAGAAATGTACTCTACTGATATGGGATTTGCAAGATTGGGCGTTGGAAGGGGAAGGGAAAACATCTGCAGGAAATTTGTTCCATAATCTGGAGATCCTAGGTATGAATGAGCGCCAGAAGTGGGATGTTTTAGGCTCTTGTAGCTAAAAGGGATGCATTCGTAACGCGCCTCTTGTCGTTCTGTTAGGAACAGCCAAGGGAGGAATTATTGCAGCTAGTTCTTCAGAGCAAAATCCGTGGATGTATCAGTACAAAAGGGATAAATCCCCAAGAGCGAGGCGATGAGCGAGATGAGGAAGCTACCGATCCAGGTACACAGTTTGGGATGAAGACCGTGTAAGAAGGTAGTTTGTTGAGGAGTGCGGCAAGGGTCTGGAAAATATTAAGAGCAACAATCTGAGATTCGCCATGAAATTCGAGAGACTTGTTCCAGTTATGTGTAACAAAGCTGTGGATCTTTGGTGACGAAATCCGTATACTGTCTGTCATGGATAATTTTGTGCTCTTATAGATATTTAAGAATTTGCAAGTGGATCGCTTTCTCCATAACTCTGCTGACAACAGTCTACAGTTGGATGGAAGCGACTTGGAACCTTTCTTCGAGACAAGCTGCACACGAGCAGTCTTCCAGCTATCTGATACCCTTGCCATAGGAGATTTGAAAAAGACGAGTTAAGAGGGGTGCAAGTTCTGGGTTTAGAACAATTGCGAGAATGCCATTCAGACCGAGCGACTTTTTGGTGTCAAGGGAGAGATGAATTTCTTGAACTTGTTTGACCTTAAGTATTATGTCGGATGTTTTGTGGGGTACAGACGTAGCGGTTGGAGGAGCGAAATTGACAGGAGCACCATGGTTATGGTGGAATCAGCAGCGAATTGTTTGACAAATAGTTCAGCTTTCCCTTTAGAAGTGGAGATAATTTCGTTGTCAGAGGGAGGGGGGAGGGGGGGCGCTTCTACAGAAGTTTTGACTAACGTTTCTGGAAAGTGACCGGAAAGATTTGCTGCCGTTGGGACAGGAAAGCGCTTTATCTCTTATGCGGTTGTTAAAAGCATCTTAACATAATACATACATATCTAAAAAAAAAGGAATAACTTTACCACCACAGAAGGGGAGGCTTAAACAAACAATCTAAATATTTTGTTGCTCATTAGGCAGCTTGCAGTATTTGCAATTTGTTAAGTACCCTAAAGCCCTCTCCGTTTCGACTGTAAAACTGCATTACTGCAATAGTCTGCGAACGTACTTTGTAAATATTTACTATCGTTATCCTGCTAAATGCCGTAACGCTGCACTCCTGGTGTATTTAACATTTAAAAGAAGCCGCAAGTTCAAAGATAATAAATATGTAAATAATCAGGAATATTTACTACAGTCTCCTGTAGAAAAAATAAATATTAATTTTATCTGTGGTGTATTTTTAACTAACGTATATTTGGTGCTACACTATTTTTCTAATCTTAATACACTTTTTGCACTTTCGGGACTAAAGTATGTCCTTCAGTCCCTCCAAACACGGACTAAAGTGGTTTATTTAATCCCTAGAGACTAAAGTGAATGTCTGTCTGGAAGTGTATCCAAAAGGTCCGGGAATTTTGGATGCTTCCATGTCACCAAGTCCAAATATCTTGTCGGCTATAGTTTTTTTTTTATTATTTATGGTATTTTCAACGTACCCATCGGCGACGGTTGCCGATTTCCATCCCACATGCCTTTTTAAAACACCCACAGATGGACCAGGGTCAGCTAATAAAGAGGCGGACGTCCGTCGAAAGCAGTGTCCAGTATATAATGATGAATTGGGTAGATTTAAGAATGCTGCTACTTTTTGGGGTAGTTTTCCAAATATATTTGTACAGACTGACTGCATAGTAGATTGTTTTGATAACGAACGAAAAATCTTGAATGAAAAGTCTCGGCTTTTCTTGGGCATAGATCAGTAAAACTGATACTACAAGTATGGTTAAATTCACTTGTCAAAACCAAGTAATATAAATATATGTATATCCATTACAAATTTGTGAGATTGCTTTTCAAACACCAACATCAACATCAAATCGCTTGCAGGGGAAGCATACGCTACATACTATATTCTAATCTCGTTAGTAAACTACGGTATAGTAAAATTGGCCAGCTGAGAATCAAGACGATTCAATTAATTTATAAACGGTTGGTTTAATATGGCAAACGCTTTAGGTATGTAATTCCTATTTGCACGGCAGACTGGTCACTTAGCAGTGTGGCCAGATTGGGCGATTTATCGCAATTTGGGCTACTTTTCGCCAAGTTTTGCGACAGTTTTTTTTAAGAAAATCGCAAAGCGATTTTTGGGCTACAATTTAAAATACATGGCGATTTTATCGGCGATATTTCTCCTGTGTTTTATAGAAATTACAGGTCTATTTCATTTAAAAAGTGCGCTTAACGAGCTTCAAAAACCGAGTGTCACCGAGGCAAATATCGAACAAGGTCTGCGCGCCGAATAAAACGTTGGACGCTGTCGTTCAAGTCGTATCGTATATACAATAAAAATTATTTAGCTCACGGCGCCGTGTCCGTAGCTAGAACAGGTTTTAGGTTGTGGCTGGAAGTTAAACTTACCAAACCTATTATTGTTCTGTGGTTGTGGTTATACTTATAATTTTATCATAGATTATACAACATCGTGTTCTTTTTTGGTTTTGTTTATTTTAGACTTACAAATGTATTAAAGAAGCCTTTTTCTTTGCAGGCAATTAAATTAAGTGGAACATTTTCCATTTTTTTTTTAAAAACGTGAATAAACAACATTAAAAAATGTTACTGCGAATTTTGGCAGAATCAAGGTGTAAAATTAAGGGTCGCCATTATTTTTGCATTCAAAAATCATGATACATTTATGATTCAATACTCACGAATAATGACTTCACAACTTGTTAGTGACGTCACATCACATCAAACCGGTGCAAAATTTAAAAAATCAAAAATGCTGTTTTGATTTTCTTTTTAATTTTTCGAGGCACCGGCAACACTGCGATTTTGGGCGACATGGAACAGTTAATTTTGCGACAAGCATTCACCAAAATCTGGCCACACTGTCACTTAGTCGAAATATTGTAGGGTGCTATTTTAGTTTTAAGATTAGACAGACTACAGTGCGATTCATATCAATTACTAAAAGACCTGTTTGTTAAAAGTTAATAGAATTCCTTCGTGTTCAGCCTTTTTATGCGAGGTGTTTAAAATCTCTTGCGGATCAAAACTGTGATTAATCTACCGTAAGTGAGTGATGCTTCAGTGGCATTACATCGCGGGGAACTCGGCCGCAGCAGCAATTCAGCTTAGCTTTGCCGTCGTGTGTGGTTGTTGATTCTATTTTTCTATCGCGTCAAAATCCATAAGTAGAAGCAGATTTAAAAACTATCCATAGTAATTACGTGGAAATAATCGATGCCATAAAAAAGTTACAAAATACTTCATTGTCCTTTGGAGAATCCTTGCGAATAGTAGATGACGTGCACAAATTGCTACAGACTTTAAATGACGAGACAGTATTTATGTAAGAGACAAATTTTACAGTGTAATAGGAAAAAATCAGGATTTTGTCAGATTTATAGCAACAGTGTTGACGGATTCGTTAAGCTTTACTATTTCAACTGCGCAAATAATAATATAATATATGTGGACATCGAAAGGCGTTTTCTTTAAATAAAACATTTTTCGCCGCATCGGGCATGGCTTACGGAAGCGACTATAGAGACATGCAAATATTTAGCAGCGCCAATCCGGATTTTTAATGCTAACTGGGTAAGAATTACATATTATATTATTATTATTATCACTAGTTATCACTGACCATTGTTGCTTATATACGACACCGCCACTGGTATGGCATTCAAGTGAGCAGCCTTAGTAATCTAATAATTTCCGGTTTTTTTATCCTATTCAAAATCTAATAAAATCGCTTAAAATCAAACGCTATTTATATGGAAACTATGACCAAGAAAAAATTATTTTTACCAAATACATATCACTTCCCTTTATAACACATAATCAATGTCATTTTGTCCTCTTATACTTTTAACCTTCAAACATTGTCTGTTTTACACTTTATTGAAAAATCAATGACTTGGCAAACTTTCAAATAAAAGGCAAAGAGAAATAATGGAACAGCAGGTGCTGGCATTAAAACCCTGTAAAGGCCAAAGTTTAATCTATTAGAGCGAGAGCAAAAAACAACACGTTAATCCGTAAACAATAAAATCTCTAAAAAGTTAGAGCGCAAACAAGGTAGGAGCGACAGAGCCGTTTTTCATTTTCCAAATGTAATTTTCTTTCGGCGATCTCTTGAATTATGCATCAACAGAACTAGTTGCAAGAGCTCTTTTTTCCTTGTTTGCTCTGTTTTGATAAACCTTGTTTGAAACGACGGAAAGCTGGCCTTTTCATAGGTCTTATAAGTTCGAGAAAAGTACCTGAAGAAAATATGCTTATGACTCGAAAATTTCCATACTGAGACAACTAAAATACATTTCTTAAGCTTGAGAAATGTTTAACTATTTAAAAAAGCTATAACCAATATTAAGAAAATAATATATGGCAAATTCAGAAAACCAAAAAACTTGGGATGACTTCGAGTTAAACAAACATTAACCTTATGGTTTAGGTTAGAAAACTTAACAATCAGACAAAATTGCAACTGCAATATGACAATAAATATAAATTGATCGAAATAAGTTAAGGATATTGTCGTTTCTCTGAGAAATAAAAGTTCAGGAAAAAAGTTGACATACGTCCATGTTCCCTCATCATTTCTAGAAATAAAACACATTTATTCAACTTAAAAATGTTTAGTATCAGAATTTAACAAAACAGAAAATATTTTTGAAAATTGAAAATTATTTAAGGGGTTATATACAGTTAGAATTTTGAAAAAATCGATTTTTTTTTTAATTTCATTTTCGTAATGTACATATATACCAGTACAATCACAGAAAATTTGAAGGCAATCCGGCGATTATTTTCGAAGTTACACGCATATTTGTAAAGACGTGTCAGAGCGATTATACGCTATGTAAAGTGCTTTTGAAACTTTAAACGCGTTTTTCTCAAAACTGTGTTTTCAAAGTCGGTGACGAAGATTTCTCGGAAACGGCTGAACCGATCGGTCTCAAATTTTAACACAAGCTTCTTAAGTATATTTTTTACTAATTAATCGAAGGTTTTTTCTCACCGATAAATATTTTTTTATAAACAATTTAAGGCCAACATTTTGGTCAAAAATTGTTTTTTCTTTTTGAGAAGCCGCCATTTTGTCAAAAAAATTTATTTTGCTTATTCCTTCCATTAATTAGAAGGTTATACATTGCTTGAACGAAATCCGTTTGGTTTTTTCATATTAGATGATCCAGTCCAGAAATATCGTTGTCACCGCAAGATGCCTTTTTTGAGAGGAACTTCTGGAGATCAGCTATAGCAGCTTTCAAAATTATTATTTTTACAAATACAAAAATCTTAAAAAAATACAGCTAAAAGTTACCCATAATATGTGTACAAATTTTTACATTAATAAATTTAAAAGTCTTCTTAGGAAAAATTCTTGAAAAATCACTTTTTTAGGCCTCCTGACTGTATATAACCCCTTAATAGCGAGTAATTTTCCGAAAAGAAGATTACCTAAGCAAACAAACCATTTTTTTCTTTTGGGATATTTTTTCTCAGAGAAAACAATATCCTTAACTTGGTATTTCGATCAGTTTAGTATATTTTTAAAACAAAGACAAAAAAAAATTAAATTGTTAAAAGAAGAATAAAATCTCAAAGCAAAACTTAACGACACAAAAAATTGAAAATGAAATATTGTTAATGGTCCAATTTAAATTTTCTCTCAGCGATCTCTTGAATTATCCAACAGTTACAGTGGTTCTTTGCTCTCCTTTTGAAAGAATCTTATCCAAAATAATCTCGCTAAAGGTGCTAAATGGGCTTTTAAACAATTTTAACGAACTTTTAAAAAAGTAAAACAAAAAAGTTTTAGGTGGCTTTAACTGTAGAGATTATTTTGGATAAACTTGAACAACACTTTTCGTGAGGAAATTTAACATACCACCGAAGTGATAAGTTTGAGGTATTGAGTGCATTTATATACATATAGGTTAAATAATGAAATTAAGCCTAGTATTTATTGCAATTAAACCTTCTAGTACAGGGTTATGGATTATAATATTTGGATCAATAGTTATCTGTTTTATTTGAATAGATAGAAAAATGTTTAAATTTGCCATATTATTTTTTTGTTTTTTAAATTCTCACTATTTTATGTTGTTACCTACACCGATGTTCGATTGTTTTCCTATATTTTAAAAAACTAAGCAACCCTCCATACGTTCCATACGCTTATATGAGTTAATGCAAGTCGTATAGGAAATATGGACAATCTTTAGTTAAGTGATACGTGCTTTCACCAGGTGTTTCCATAGAAACCCTATACGACTTGCATTAACTCATATACGAGGGGTATGGGAAATTACTTAAGTTTCGATTTATTTTTTAAAATTAAAGACAACCAGTCGACGAATGGTGTAGTTAACAATATAAAACTATGAAGGCTATTATCCTCAAAAAATAAAATAAAAGGCAATAAACATCAGAACCACGAACTCAAATTATCTCCACTCAATCATACAAAGACACTTAAATCATACAGAGCCTCCTAGCGTGAACTAATAAACTCAATAAACAACAAAAATTAGAACCAACACGACTCGTACCGATCGAGACCCACAGAATACAGTGGTCCCATTCTTCCGCAGCTTGAAATGAGTGGTCGTTCTTCGACCCGCCGCCAGGGTGCTTTGTACTAAAATGGACTTATCCGAAGAGACTAAAAACGTGAAACCACAAATGTCGAAAACTTATAAAAGAATGGCGATGAAGTTAGTGCTACAAAATTCTAACCTCATAACCCATAGTTGAAAGTAAACAAATAACGCTGTAAATGATGTAAAAGTTTAAGAGCAAAATATCGGACTTCAAACGCAATTTTACGTAGGGATAAATAATACAGAATGGTAGAGAGCAAGGACAGTGTGCAGAAGGAACGGTGGCCAAAAGCCAAAAAACTTAAACAAGATGTTCAAGAGAGAGAAAGAAAAGGTTAAATCAAATGATGGACCCCACACTACAAGCTACTAAAGTCAGGGAACAATGAGACTGGGACGAGATAAAATGATATCAATTAAGTCAAAACTCCCAGAACCTAAATTGTACACAAGGCAAAAACCTCATACAGCGTAATCGTAGCATGGAGACAGCTTGTACAACAAAGGTTGGAATTACATAGGCACTTATAATAAGAGTAATTAGTAAAAATAGGCAAAGCTCTGGTGACAATATTGAACTGTCACACCCTTTACTGTCCAGATGCAAAATAAAAAAAAATAAACACCTTTCCATTATTTTATCAATTCTGTATATAAGTCGGCATCAATGGATGGGAGAAGGTCTGAGGTACTGCGTTTCTCTAAGCAAATAAGGTTATTTTTCTTTTTAAGGGCCGGTTTTCTATTAAAAGGGGACTGGATTTTCTTTAAAAAGGTATAGTTTATTATCCTTATCACTACCTTTTCCTTATAAATGCGTGCTCAAACATTTGGGTCTTTAAAATATTAGGGTTTCGGTCTGACTGTAAAATATATTAGTACGAAAAAAAAAAGGAATGGTTGTAAGAAATAGGCGTGTTTTAATTTACGTATTACTGCTGCATCATTAACTAGTTGCTTTTAACTAACAATTTAGCTCTAAGAATTATTATTTTTACTAAGATTAAACATAAAACAGCTTCTAACCAGTGGCGTGCCGTCGGAGGGGCTAGGGCGGGCACGACCCCAAATCATTGTGTCCCCTCCGCACCTAAAACTCTTAACCAAATTTTACGTTTTTGTATTTTTTGCATACCCTGTACAAAAAACAAATGCTTGGCATCGTGGATTTTATTTCTAAAGCAAGCAAAAACTTTTATAAAGAATGACGTTTTTTCAAGCACTTTACCGCACGTACGCCCTTGATCGCGCTTAATCCATCCATCTAGACGGATAGGTATAGTTTCTTTTCACCTTAAAAGGCCTGGAAGCCTTCATTAAATATTTGTCAAAAGTTTTCCATCCTGCAAAAGAAAGAACTTCGCCTGTTCGTGCCCTCTGTGTCCCTTTTCTCTCGCGGGGTTTCCTCTATTTGCTCTTTTATGTTCTTTTTGGGGCGAACCTAATGCATCTTTCTCAAAATGGGTTTCGTCAAAGACGTACCTGGAAAAAACAGAAAAATTGTTTAATTTTTTGTCAGTCAATTGTTTATGTTTTGACTGTAGAAATAGGTATATTTATGCAACTAGTGCGGGAAATGCATCTTTAAAGAACGAAATCGCAGTTTATTGAACGAGGTGACATCGAGAGCACAAATTAAAGAGATTTTTTGGCAAAAAATGCAAGAAAATATGTAGTGAGAATAGTGATAATGAGTTATTTTCGTTAACTTCGGCAAACGTCTTAAAATTGGCAAACTCTGCTATTAACAATCTTCTACCAGAAAAATCAAAACATTTGTATGAAAATGTATTTCACGCAATGGTGCAAGGATAAAAAAACAGCTAAAGTATCGGAAAATATAGTACATTGAAAGTTGTCTTGTATATTCATCTTACAGCGAAAGAATCAATTATTTTTAAGATTTTTCTCGGCTTGTTTTGACAGAAATCTCGTCTGAAGCTAAAATTATCGTTTTAAAGGTATTTTAGTTTTCAGTGCGTGAGATTGTTTTTCCATGCATGAAATAGCTATTTCACGCAAGGTGATAAAATCAACATCACACATCAAAATCAATGTCAAAAAGGCAACTTTTTTTGATAGTTGTAAAAAAATAATTTAAAAACTATTCCCGAGATTCACTAGTAATGGTTAATAGTTGGATTTTCTAGTTGATCAGTTAGGTGTTTTACAATAGGTCGTCCTTAAATAATTATTAAAAGAAACTGAATTCGTATTGCGCAATACGGACTAGAGTGTGCCGTTGAGTGAATTGGTATCTAATTCAACATACGATAGTGTTTTTCTGTCTTTATATACTAGGGTTAGAATTTATTGTATTCTTAAATTTGCAAATAGATATCTTAAGGCTGATCTCACACTGGAACCGACTACGTGCGACTGTGACTATGGACGACTAGACGTCGACTTGGTCGTAAGACTTGGGCTGGTCTCACACTGGAACCGACTACGTGCATAATTGAAAAAAAAAATCTTAAATTTTTTTTAACGCAGTAGGAAAAACGTCTGCCAGTTGCATTGCTGTTTTTTTTTAAATTAAGACAATTTTATTAAAACAACAGGCAGGCTCCGTATTGTTTACAGCGCTTATTTTTTACATCTTTCACAAGATCTGATTTGATATCGCAACAATAAATCACAGGCTCATATTGTTAATTTTACCCAGTTCTTGGCTTTAATCAACATCTGCCAAATGATGAAATCATTTAAAAATTACTGCCACCAGCTCCCTAACTACAACAATATGTTTTTTCCACAAGATGACGCCAAGCGTCACACGGCGAGGAAACTTTGAATTCGTTACGATCACATTTTCCTGGCCGTGTTATTTTCCGAAATGGTGATATTCACTGGCCTGCACGATCATGCGATCTAACCCCCCTGGATTTTTTGTTGTGGGGCTTCCTCAAGGACAAAGTCTATTCTAACAATCTGCAGACGAATAATGACTTAAGGGGTTATATACAGTTAGGAGGCCTAAAAAAGCGATTTTTCAAGAATTTTTCCTGAGAAGACTTTTAAATTTATTAATGTGAAAATTTGTACACATATTATGGTAACTTTTAACTGTATTTTAAGATTTTTGTATTTGTAAAAATAATAATTGTGAAAGCTGCTATAGCTGATTTCCAGGAGTTCCTCTCAAACAAGGCATCTTGCGGTGACCACGATATCTCTGGACTGGATCATCGAAAATGAAAAAACCAAACGGATTTCGTTAAAGTAATGTATAATCTTCTAATTAATCGAAGGAATAAGCAAAATAATTTTTTTTGACAAAATGGCGGCTTCTCAGAAGAAAAAAATCGATTTTTGGCCAAAATTTTGGCCTTAAATTGTTTATATAAAAAAAATATTTATCGGTGAGAAAAAACCTTCGATTAATTACTAAAAAATATACTTAAGAAGCTTGTGTTAAAATTTGAGACAGATCGGTTCAGCCGTTTCCGAGGAATCTTGGTCACCGACTTTAAAAACACAGTTTTGAGAAAAACGCGTTTAAAGTTTCAAAAGCACGTTACATAGTGTGCAATCGCTCTGACACGTCTTTACAAATATGTGTGTAACTTCGAAAATAATCGCCGGATTGCCTTGAAATTTTCTGTGTGTGTAATGGAGTATATGTACATTACGAAAATGAAATTCAAAAAAAATCGATTTTTTGAAAATTCTAACTGCATATACCCCCTTAAAGCAATCAAGTTATTGATGAAATTTAATCGCAATTGTGCCAAAATCTTATTGACAATTTTATACAAAAAATTGACATTTATAGAAATAGCCGAGAGACGTTTCTACTTTTCGAAAAAATAAACAACCATCATATTTTTCTAAAATTGCTGGTTTTATTGAAAAAGTAAATGACGAAGTACCTATTGGAAACACCCATTATTAACAAAATTTATTCGAGCATTATCGCAAGACCTGAAAATCTTGATAATACCTACTACCACGTTTAAAACTTATCCCATCATTAAATTCAAATTAACTGGTGCAAAAACCAAGAAACACGAAACGCGGCAACGTTTTATCAGCGTCTCGACACAATAAACCCATATCAATGTTGAACCCTCGTCGGATTTGTTTTGTAATTTTATTTGAATAATTAACATCTTTGTTTTTAATCAAAGGGCCGGAAAGCTGTTATTTAAATAATACGAAACACAGAAAATAATAAAACGAAGGAAGGCGTTCATTATGCTATACTTACTATGCTGTATAAAATATACTGGCCGGCAAATATAAAGCGTATGCGTAAAGGGATAACGGGATGACATCAGTTTAAGGGTGTGGGTGAGGTCAGAGACTATAAAGAATATAGACAGACACTCGAATACACCGAAAAGCCGGTCTTCCTTGAGACATTTGGTGGGTTTACTGGTCTATGGTTTAAAAGTTTGTTTGTCCACCATTACATATACATGTAGATACATAGTATACTATATTTATATAATGGTAGACAAACAAACTTTTAAACCATAAACCAGTAAACCCACCAAACGTCTCAAGAGAGACCAGCTTTTCGTTGCACGGCAGTGTTCGTCTAGGTATTATTTAGTCTATGGTGCTATCTAAAAATAATTATATTTATGAGTATTGTAAAACTTATAAAATGTTTACTACAAACACTAATACTTTGTCATTAAAAACTGATTGTCTGGGGCTTCCGATAAAAATTTGTCAACCTGGACGCCTGTTAGTGCATTTGCCTTTTTCGGCTTATATCCTTCATTTCTTCTTTTCAGCAGAGCAGTTAATTTGTGAAATTTGCTGATATCGATATTATTTTTAAAATTGAGCGTGGTCTTTAGCATGGAATAATGGGTCCAAAGTGTTAAAGCTGAAAGAATCCAGGATTTCTCTATGAAAAACACAAGCAAATCATCTTCGCCGAAATTTTTCACTTTTCGCTCACAGCACCATTTTACAAATGCCTGATCCCGCTTCGTATGTTTTTCTTGATTTTGTCGGCAAAATACCATCTAGCGCCTCTTTAGCTGCTAGCTAGTCAAAATCTTTCATTTCGACCATTGTGATCATGTGTTTTTTCCAAAAAACACTAATACAATAATCATTTGGTTCTAGTCAAATTAAATTGTAACATTAAAAGGCGTTTACATCTACAGGTTACCTAATTTTATTAATAATTTTCCCGAAAGTGCAAAAAAATAGTATATAATACCGCGGGACTCAAGTGACTTAATCCCTTGGTGGCAGTTGCCCTCGGGCAACAAACTCCACTCGCGGGATCAAATGGGACACTTTAGTCCCATGATATATAATATACTACTTTCTTTTATCGGCATATCATGTAATGACAAATTATTTCCCTTTAAGGGGTTATATACAGTCAGGAGGCCTAAAAAAGCGATTTTTCAAGAATTTTTCCTGAGAAATTAGTGTGAAAATTTGTACACATATTATGGTAACTTTTAACTGTATTTTAAGATTTTTGTATTTGTAAAATAATAATTTTAAAAGCTGCTATAACTGATCTCCAGGAGTTCCTCTCACAAAAGGCATCTTGCGGTGACAACGATATCTCTGGACTGGATCATCGAAAATGAAAAAACCAAACAGATTTCGTTAAAGTAATGTATAATCTTCTAATTAATCGAAGGAATAAGCAAAATAAAATTTTTTGACAAAATGGCGGCTTCTCAAAAGAAAAATCGATTTTTGTCCAAAATTTTGGCCTTAAATTGTTTATATAAAAAAATATTTATCGGTGAGAAAAATCCTTCGATTAATTAGTAAAAAATATACTTAAGAAGCTTGTGTTAAAATTTGAGACTGATCGGTTCAGCCGTTTCCGAGAAATCTTCGTCACCGACTTTAAAAACACAGTTTTGAGAAAAACTCGTTTAAAGTTTCAAAAGCACTTCACATAGCGTCCAATCGCTCTGACACGTCTTTACAAATATGCGTGTAACTTCGAAAATAATCGCCGCATTGCCTTGAAATTTTCTGTGTGTGTACTGGAATATATGTACATTACGAAAATGAAATTAAAAAAAAATCGATTTTTTGAAAATTCTAACTGTATATAACCCCTTAAATGCTTTATTTTTCGCACAATACTCTATTCTCGAGCCGGCGAAAAAGGTTTTAAATTTCATTCAGCTCCTCAATTTAAAAGGCATATATTTTTAAAAAAAAACGAGAGGGCTTTAAATGTCGGTGCCTCGTAGAAAAATTGAAGATAATAAGGAAAATGACAGATCCAATTTGGAGGTGTTAAGAGCTGAAGTTGAGAGGAATAAGTAAATGCTGCCTCCTACTTTTATGGAGACTAGTCGGCAGAGATAAAAGAATAAGTATAAAATGGGAACGTTGAATAAAATTCTATTAAGCGTTGAAAGAAGTTTTAAGCTTTTTGGATTATAATGATCCATTAGCGGAGTCTGGTTAAACGAATTATTATATTACATTGATAGAATATTGTTCATAAACTAAAAAGACGAGAAAGAGGTATTTGCCTCTTTTGTAGAGAAAAATATGGTGTATACATGGGTCTGTATAGACGGTGGCATTTGGTTTTGTTTATTATTTACAAGATGTCTGAACAACCCGTGAATTCTCTTGAGTAACGCAGTAACGAGTAATTTCTGTGTAACGAAAACGTTAAATCAACAACAAATTTTGCAAGACTTTGCCTACAGTTTGTAGAAAATACCCTTTCAAAAATCCAAGTGATTTACTGGCGTACAAGATTCCGAGAAGGACGAGAACGCATTGAAAATATGGCACACGCAAGGCGTCCATGAACATCAGTCACTCCTGAGAATAGCTTGTCGATATTGATTGGCGGGTTTCCGTGATATGGCAAAAACATTACAAATCAGCAGCAGTGTTGAACATATTATTCACGAAGAGCTGTTGTTTTTACGAGTATCGTTAAGAGGTTACATACAGTTAGAATTTTCAAAAAATCGATTTTTTCTTAATTTCATTTTCGTAATGTACATATATTCCAATACACACACAGAAAATTTCAAGGCAATCCGGCGATTATTTTCTAAGTTACACGCATATTTGTAAAGACGTGTCAGAGCGATTGTACGCTATAGTATGTAAACTGCCTTTGAAACTTTAAACGCGTTTTTCTCAAAACTGTGTTTTTAAAGTCGGTGACAGAGATTTCTCGGAAACGGCTGAATCGATCAGTCTCAAATTTTAACACAAGCTTCTTAAGTATATTTTTTAGAAATTAATCGAAGGTTTTTCTCACCGATAAATATTTTGTTTTATATAAACAATTTAAGGCCAAACTTTTGGTTAAAAATCGATTTTATTTTGAGAAGCCGCCATTTTGTCAAATAATTTTATTTTGCTTATTCCTTCGATTAATTAGAAGATTGTACATTACTTTAACGAAATCCGTTTGGTTTTTTCATTTTCGATGATCCAGTCCAGAGATATCGTGGTCACCGCAAGATGCCTGTTTTGAGAGGACCTCCTGGAGATCAGCTATAGCAGCTTTCCAAATTATTATTTTTACAAATACAAAAATCTTAAAATACAGTTAAACGTTACCATAATAAGTGTAAAATTTTTACATTACTGAATTTAACCGTCTTCTCAGAAACAATTCTTGAAAAATCGCTTTTTTTAGGTCTCCTATACATGACCCCTTAAAAGTACGTAGTTCAAATAATGTTCCCAATTTACTACCCGCTCAATATCCCGACATCAAATTCGACAACTGTGCCTCCTGTATCTTTTTATGGAGCGCTCTACAGTGATGAGTCCTAATTTAGAAACGCATTATACGTATCTGGGTACTGTTTATCTTGTTTCCCTTTCAAGATCGTAACAGTTACCGTTTTGCTCTTCCCGATACTTTTTGTCCGATATTTCGAACGAGGGTTTCTATATCCGACACGTGCTGAAAATAAAGCAGGTGATAGAAAAAAAGGGCCCTAAAAGGGGCTCAACCTGACACTGATTTAAATAAAGACCTGTTCTTGACGCCACTTTATGCATGAATTCCGAGCGTGGATATTGGTTATGTATACCTATCGTTTTGGGCGGCAGATATATATTTGGTACATGGACAGGATAATGGGCTATTTTACTAAATTCTGATTTTGCCTGCGAATAAAGGAAAATAGAATTCTCGACGTTATTATTTTTTGATATTGTTAAGTATTTTTGAGAAAATAAAAAAAACTCTAAATAAATCTTGACAAAACCAGGAATTCCAGGGCTATTCTTAAGCTGGTAAACTACATGGTCCCCCACCTACTTTTTGGGAACGGCTGTTGCCACGCTTTCACTTGAGCAAAATATTTCCAGATTGATGGACTACTAAAATACCGCAATGACTTTGTTAATACTTATCTACAATCATAAATTATTAATAAAATATATCAATATACTATTATTTTTCGTGATAATAAATCTTTAGTTATTTATTTCCATTGCATTTAGTGTGAGAGTGGCAACGTCGCTTCACCGGGCTTTGTCTGCTTCATTGTGTAATCTGATGAATCTGAAACGCGTAATTTTGTTTGTACTTTTAAGGCAGGTCGAAATATACGTGTGTTGTGGTATTTTACGGGATTTTTGTTTTTTTCTGACAAAACTTTGCCCATAAACTTTGCGGAATGGAGCGTCAACTGTGTTGAAAATGGGTTCTTTCACCCGGAACTGTCTTTTCAGACGTTTGCTTGGTGGAAAACAGAATACAGGAAAGCCATTATGGTTGCGTGCCGAGACGGAATTATAGCGGTTGGTCTTTGTCCTACACACGCAATGAATGCTGCTGTCATCTCTTGCTGAATATCAATGGTTGTAGCGAAATTTTCAGTGTTCTTTGTTGTTTTATTCAAAAACTTTGGAAAATGGTACGTCAGTGTACCTAAAGAGTGTGGAAAATTGGATTCTTTCCATCCGGAACTGTCTTGTTACATATTTTCTCGGTTCAATACAGACGACCCGAAAAGCCATAGCCACGGCATGCGAAGCCGGACGTTTCGCGTTCTCTCTCTCCTCTTTCTTTGTCCTACACACGAGCAATGTATGTATGACACAAAACAAAAGATGAATGGTCTTGTCATGCATTGCTGATAAATCAATGGTACGTACATACAAAATGATTAGCATGGCTAAATTCCCTTGTCGAAAATAAAAAAGCACTTCGAAGATAAAGAAGACCATTTTTAATAAATCAAGTAGTGCAGCGATGGCCAATACACTAGTTTGTAAGGCCAGCACAAAATATATAAAAAAAAGTGGTGCAGCGATATAAAAGATCCCTTCTAGACAAAAGAGTGAACAACCATAAAAACATCTAGGTATTTCTGGAAAGTTGTTCAAATCAGATTTAGGTAATAGATAAGTATCAATCGTCATTTAAAAAGAATGCCTAAATGATCAAAAACGCCCATTGTAAATAAAAGTAAATTTGAAATAATTAGTTTGAGAACCACCACTATGAACATTAACACATCGGTAAAAGACGGGTTGCCATGCAACCAATAATGGCAAACAATACAGCAGCTGAAAGATGGCCGAATAGTCAAAATATAGTTTTCTTTCAAATACTAAAAATAAAAGAATAATGCCGGTTGTTATGTTATACTACTTAGCCATGATGCAAGAATGCACTATCGCTAAAAACAACTTGATACAGTTTTTTTGATTAAAAAAGATTGCAGCTGCAAAAACAAAAAAGCTTTTATCTAAAGGATTCAAAAAGATAAATACTGCAGACTGTAAGGACTATGCATGCATATTTTTTATTTGGGAAAAAATTAGTAGGACAAGTTCGCACCCACTTGTTCTAACCAATCACAAGCTTTTATTCTGAATCGTTTCCATGACGAGAAAAATTTCCGGAAATATTCATATTGCTTAAGCTTCCGGCAAAAGTAAACTGGGAATTTTTCTGTCCGTTTAAATGTCAAAATATTGACGCGGGAATGGGAGTGTCTAAAATTAAAGTTATTTGTCGACGCAAAAAGCATATTTGGTACACAAGTATTTTATAAGATGTCTGTGAGTTATTTATAAAAGTTTTATTTAACCAAACTTGAAAAACGTCGTTTTATTTCTCTAAGGAATTTAGTACTTTATCTGTATATATATAAAAGAAACGACTGACTGACTGATTGACTGACGTATCAACGCACAGCCCACACCAATGGGTCTAGAAACTTGAAAGTTTGAACAGAGGTTTCTTATATAACGTAAGCATGCACTAGGAAGGGTTTTTTAAAATTCAACCCCCAAGGGGGTGAAACAGGGGTTCAAACTTTGTATGGAGAAAAAATATTAGATGGTCCTATTAACTCAAAATTTCGTAGAAGTGCTCTAAAAAATAACAGCCAGATTCTCCAACGCTAATCCGGTCTAATTTGACAACCACAAATTTTAAACTGACAAGTGTACGAATAAGAAAACTAAGTTTTATACTATAAACTTATTTTTGCGCTTTTTCGCAAAGTTATCAAGAAAAGGGCAATTTTAGTACGTACTTTTAGCAATAATAGAATTAAATTCATTACAGCAACTCGTTCCAAGATGAAAATCATTTGGAAACCAAGTAAATCGCTAAAGTATCACAATAATTCATAAGTTTAATGACAACTTATTAACAATGACAGGTCAAAAACCTATCAAAACATAACTGATCAACTATAAGATCTTAATTTAAACCTTCTTAGTGAATCTATGAAGGTTTTTAATAAATCAACCTCTAAGGGGGTGAAATGGAGATTCAAAGTTTGTAATGGAGTAAAATTGTTATACCGCGAACGAAGTCGCGGGCGCAAGCTAGTCTCTATATACAGTATGTCGCCCGATGGACCTAACTATACTTGTAAACTTTCTTATTTAACGTGTTAGAAGCAAAAATGTCACTATTTATAAAAAGTTTTGCTTATTCTCAAAAGTCAATAGCCTTATTGTCAATTTCTAATTAACATACAGGGTCGTTAAAAAACGAGAAAAAGTGAAATTATATAACGTAGACATGCACTAAGGAAGGGTTTTTTTTTTAAATTCAACTCCTAAGGGGGTTCAAACTTTGTATGGAGATGGTCGAAATTTGGTAGAAGTACGCTAAAAAATAACGTTCAGATTCACTAAGATGGTTTAAGATTTAGTACTGGTTTAAATTAAGATCTTATAATTGATCACTTATGTTTTGACAGGTTTTTGTCCTGTCATTGTTAATAAGCCGTCATTAAAAATTTATGAATTATTCTGACATTTCAGCGATTTGCTCGGTTTCCAAATGATTTTTATCTTGGAGCGGGTTGCTAGAATGAATTTAGTTCTAATATTGTCGAAAGTACGTAATTGTCCTTTTCTTTATAAATTTGCGAAAAACCTCGGAAACAAATTCATAGTTTAAAACTTAGTTGTCTTATTCTTACACGTGTTAGTTTAAAACTTTTGGTTGTTAAATTATACCGGACACAGACGTTGGAGAATCTCGCTGTAAATGTTTAAACAAGTGTTTCACAGTTTTTAATAAATCAACCCCTAAGGAGATGAAATGGGGGTTCAAAGTTTATAATGGATTAAAATCACGAACGAAGTCACGGGCGAAAGCTAGTTTGGATTATATATTCCCTATTATCTTCACCTAAATAAGGCATTGACGGTGGCAAAACCCAGCTAATTTTACTGAAACATTCCCACATACCCTATACGGAGGAAACTGCTATGTATAAGATATAGAAAGTCCATTTGCCCTCTAATTTGCACATTCCCAAAATTGTTAAACCCTATAACCCATCGCAGATGTCAAAAATTCAAAAAGTATAGGGTAACATCCGACAGGAAGGAAACCTCAGCCCGGCAAATTGGCAAACCAGGTGAATACCGTATAACTCAAGCAGATGTTGAATAATTTAGCCGCCCGAGGACCGACGGTTTTAGCCTACATAAAAGGCATTTCTATGGATTAGGTTTATTTTGAGTTGTTTGACAAAGCATTGTCGAAAGAAATATATAGGGTTATTCAGGTGAGTGGTCTATTAGAAAATCTCAGGAATTAAAACAGTCGTTACTTTGATATTTTGTTCAGAGGGGTACACAGAAAAAACACCATCGTATACTGAATTAGATACCAATTCACTCAATGGCACACTCTATTCCGTATTGCACAATACAAATTCGGCATATTTCAATGATTAGCTTATCATTGCTAACCAATAGGTTATAAGATTGCTTGAAATATAAGGTTTCATTGATTTTTAATAGGTCGTTTAAATATAACAATTATTTGATGCAGTAATACCCTATTCTAAATTCAATACAAAATATATCATGGTTTCAGTAAATATTTATTTGTAAGATTATACATGTTTATTATTATTGCAAAGCTTTTTAGATTTGTTTTACTTACATGCCATAAAACATTGAAATGAGTTGCTTCAGTTCCCAGAATTGCAAAAGATCTATTATTTTTGGCATACCTTTAATGCAATAAACCAACAGGTTGCAAGCTTAAACGACTATTCAACGAACAAGTACCAAAGGGTGTCCGCGAGCATTAGATGTAACACAAACATCGCCATTCGCCATACGCTAGTGGCCAAACAGCGATCAGGTTGGGATCACGTGACCGAATATACCCGTCAAGAGCAATTTCAGCCATTACTGCAAAATGAATGTGGACTCTCAATCGCATGTGATTATTTACGTGGTTTTATTTATAAATAACCATAGAAAGTAGAGTTTGTTAGTTATTTTTAAACAATCAAATGCCTAAAGGTGAGTCAAAATAAGTTATTTCTCAGAATAATCCGCTGTTTTTTAAAGCGAAACTTGTAGGCTTAACAGACGAATAGTTGGAAAGGTATTTATTAGAAAAGAATTATGAGGATCTAGGTTTACAATCTCACTCCGAAATTGAGTCTATCACCGAGAATGAGGCTGATATTGATCTCTAAACTTTTTATAGGCTCACGATTTTACTTTTATTAGCGATATAACTCGCCAAGAGCAGCTTGAACAAAATATAGATTTTTAGAAAAAGCTCGCTATCGGCAGAATAGCAGTCGTTCGTGACACTGCTCATTTTACGAAATGCCGCAGCAAAAGGGTTAACATCCTTGATTTTATTCAAAGGACAGCCCGTCGGCTCATCGCTAATCCAGTACTCACGAGAAGGTTCCCTTCTCTCGCTCATGGCAGCGCTGTTAGGGATCAATTTTCTACCGATATTTCCACGAATTTTGCTCGGAAGAACTAGCCTCTATCATTCCACCCCTTGACAGTTTCTAACAGAATAACAGAACAATATGCATTCCTTTACTGACCAGCTACAAAAATCTAGAACATCCTACTACCTAGGCTCTCCAGAGTATGGAGCAAATAGCCCCCAACCTCCAATCCTTTAAATCCTGTGGCAACGGATTACGTTTCACTTCTCTTCAGACGCCGACGGTACGTTAGTACTTAGACGGAGTCTACGTGGGACGTCTCAAATAAAAAAAGCCATTAATGTTATCTCGTTTTATTAAACAGACGCCCCTTATACAGACAGTGATATGTTACATATTTTATTTATTTGATAGTTTGAAATGTACAGGCGCACTTATCGTATAGGACCACTTTTAGCAACATTATTTATCATTTCTCAGCCAGCTTGTTGAAGAAAATTGTTTCACTTAAGACCATTTTCCTTCACATCGCACTTTAATCCCGAAGAATAACCACTCAAATTTAAATAGAGACGCTTCTAAATTAGTTTTATCTTACAAGTTAGGCGCAATGCGCTTAGAGCTAACTAGCACCGAATACGAAACTAAGTTTACCTTTAAAAATTTGTTACCCTAGAATATGAGGGAAAACTTAGCGGATGTTGTAAAGGCATAAACAGAGATCACTTGAAATTTGGTGAGGTTTTTTTATTAAACATTATAAGGACACTACAATAGGCATTATGTAGGTATTTTTAAGATACAGGGCGAGTCAAAAAGTAAACATCTCCGCTATCTTGTGGCGTCCGCCATATTGGGTTTAGAATGACGTCACATAGCATATCTTATTCTACTCGCCAAACCCTTTCATTTGATACCCATATCAAGGGGATTGTGAAGAAAAAGGTAATCCGCCATTTTGTGGCGACTGTCATATTAGATTTAGAACAATATTAGATATACTACATTGCATTGTCACCGGATTTATACATCAGGTGTGCAAAATTTCAACACACTAACAGGTGACGCAACATAAAGTTTGTAAAATCCAAATCCAGTTGTGATACTACTATAATAAATATGGTGTGTTGTTGTTACGACAACTTTTTTTCAACGCCTACTATGTTAGAGACAATAAATACTGTACAGCCCTCGTACTGGAGATTCATTCGTGTACAGGGTGGTCTTAAAGTACGTCGAGCAATTATTGTAGATTCTTGCCATAGTTCCAGAGATGATAAATAAAGATAGAGGATTTTAATGAACTGGAATAGAAAAATTAAACGACCGCTTGAATCATTCAAGTAGAGGGATATGATGCTCCCCGAGTCTCCGCATGCGCAGTAGGGTCGACCTTGAACGCCCAGGTGTGCTATTGTTATTTGGCCTTGATATGCGCAGGTGTTATTCCAAGGTCAAGGTCAAGATCTTGGCCTTGAACGCGAGCAGATGTTTCTTTGTTTGGTGATGACCAGGTGTACGATGCTTATTTCAAGGTTACATTTGCGGTGCATATTTTCAATGAATGCGAGCAGCTGTTTCTTTGTTTGGTGATGACCAGGTGTACGACGCTTATTTCAAGGTTACATTTGCTTGGCCTTGAACGCGAGCAGATGTTTCTTTGTTTGGTGATGACCAGGTGGACGACGCTTATTTCAAGGTTACATTTATGATGTTAGTTTACCTTGAGTTATTACTGGGGTGTAACATGTTTTGGTATGACGGTCGAGTGGGTTGGGTCTAAATGTGGATCGGTATATATGAGGGTAGGGGGGGTTAAATTTTAGTATAGAACATTGTGTTGAGTAAAACGGTTCAAGCAAGTTAATTTGAAAGTCATGGCGTACGTGTGTGAAAATTGTGGTAAATCATTTACTCGGAGTTATAATATGTTACGACATAAACGAGAATCGTGCGTAGCACGATTTGAAAATATGCATGGTGGAAAACAGCGAAAAGTTGACGATGGGGCATCAACATCCGAGGTGCGTACTTGCACTTGCTGCAATATAACCATACCAGCAAATCGAATGGCAGGTCATCAAAGAACAATACACCATAAAAGTAATGCATGTTCACCAATATCAGCTGGTGTTGAGCTAGTGTCCAGTGCTTTTAGAAATAGGATTGCCACATACCGTATATCAAGTGATAATGAACATACTGACTATTCATTATTTTTTGATGAAATTAAAGCAAGAGTGTTAGAGGTAGTAAGTGACCTAGTAAGAGTGCGTTGTGCTTTGAAAGTTAATATGGTGGTTGTTGGTCGGTATCTTTTACCAACACAAGATAATATGTACAGTGACAAGTCATTTAATACACGCAATGAAATTGTCACTTCAGGAAGCGATTTGGAAGAAATATATCAATCATTAGTGGAAGCCATGAAGACTCAATCGACTGAGTTTCAGGAAAAAGATTCAGGTATGTTATAAATTAACGACTAAAAATAAAATAAATACTTATGTCATTCTTTTTTGTTTTCGTAGGTTGGGCTCTGGAAAAAATTCTATACCTGGAAGTAAATGTCAACGAGTATAAACCTTTTGGTGGATCTTCATATATAAAGTTACCCCGATTCATCGAATTGAAAAAAGCCATCATCAATGTGTTTAATCAAGATGAGTGTTGTTTTGCGTGGTCAATCGTGTCTGCTTTGTGCCCCACCACTAGAATGGCATCACAGATTCAATCTTATCCACACTATTCAAGAGTGCTGAATTTTACAGGTATAGACTTTCCAGTAAAGTTGCGTGATATATCAAAATTTGAAGAAATGAATAATATTTCAGTTAACGTTTATGGTTTGCAAAAAAATTTCGAAAATAATATGTTAAAGTACGAAGTTGTCGGTCCATTAAGGTATTCGGGTAGAAAACTTAACAGACATGTCAACTTGTTGTTAATAACAAAGGATTGTAGTATTAAAGATGATGATGAACATATTTGTGATACGCGTTGTTCTAAAAGTCATTATTGTTGGATAAAAGACTTATCGAAATTATGTTCCAGTCAAATTACATCACGTAGAGATAAAATGTATTTTTGTGATGGTTGTTTGATATATTTTAGTTCACCATCATCTTTGATATCACACCAAAAAAATGACTGTAACCACAAATATTCATTAACACCATCACTAAATTTAAAAATAGATAAATTTGGAAGGAGTGTAAGTGAAAATATATTAAAATTTGACAACATAGAAAAGCAAATGCGTGTACCGTTTGTCGTTTACGCGGATTTTGAATCGGTGCTTAAACCACTGGATACAGTGGAACCGAATCCCACAAATTCTTACTTAGTCAAAAGCATCAAACATGAACCGTATTCTTTTGCGTATTTAATTAAGTGCTCCTTTGACGATTCGATTTCAAAATTTGAGCTCTACCGGGGAAACGACGCAGCCCAGGTTTTCGTTTCTCGACTTGAAAGTGATTTAAGATCTCTTTACAATACATACTTAAGAGATATAAAAGCAATGGAAACTTTAACGGCTGACCAAATAGCGGAGTTCAATAATGCCACAAAATGTGGTATATGTGAACGACCTTTTGAAAATAATAATTGTAAAGTAAAGGACCACTGTCACATAACTGGGAAAAAAAGACCTGGTGCTGCTCATTCGATTTGCAATTTAAATTATAAGTTACCCAATTTTATTCCAATTATATTTCATAACTTGAGCGGGTACGATTGCCACATGTTTATTAAAGAGTTGTGTCGTCACGGAGACAAGATCGATGTTTTAGCTCAAAGCAAGGAAAAGTATATTTCGTTTACGAAAAGTATTTACGTTCACGATTATGTCGATAATAAAAGTGGGACAATAAAGAAAAAATATTTGAAATTGCGGTTCATCGATAGTTTTAAATTTCTATCAACGTCACTGGAAAATTTGGGTAATGGATTAGCTGTGGGTAGTTTCAGGGAAACAGGAAAATATTTTTCTGATAATGAGCAGTTTAATTTAATGCGTAAAAAAGGTGTTTTTCCCTATAGTTTTGTCGATTCAATAGACAAAATGAACCATCCAACTTTACCCACAAAAAATCAGTTTTATGATAGTTTGTCAGAGGAGCACATTAGCGATGAAGATTATGATAGAGCTAAAAAGGTGTGGGACACATTTAATTGTAAGAATTTGGGGGACTATTCGGATTTATATTTGAAATCTGATGTTTTATTATTAACCGATGTTTTTGAACAGTTTCGCGATACTTGTTTAGAAACGTATAAACTGGATCCAGCACAGTACCATACCCTTCCAAGTTATTCGTTTGATTGTATGTTGCGTATTTCTAAGGTAGAGTTAGAGCTATTGACCGATATCGACACGGTTCATTTTTTCAAAAAAGGTATTCGAGGCGGTATAAGTCAGTGTTCAGAAAGGATGCACGCTGCCAACAACATATATGTACCAAACTACGATCCTAACGAGCCATCATCTTTCATTGTTTATCTTGATGCAACAAATCTGTACGGTCATAGTATGTCGCAAGCATTACCATTTGGCGGCTTTAGATGGTTATCAGAGCATGAAATTTTAAATTTAAATATTATGGATGTGGACGATAATGGTCCAGAAGGATACGTTTTGGAAGTTGACGTTCATTATCCGGATACGCTATATGATGATCATTCCGACTTACCCTTTTTAGTTGAAAATATTGTACCACCCACGGAATCGGCAAAATTTTCAAAGTTAATTCCGAATTTAAACGATAAAAAGAAATACATCATTCATTACCGAACATTAAAACAAGCAATCAATAACGGCCTAATGGTAATGCAAACACACAGAATTTTAAAATTTAATCAATCCCCCTGGTTAAAGACATATATCGACTTAAATACAGATTTGCGCAATAGGGCAACAACAAAGTTTGGTAAAGACACTTTTAAATTAATCATTAATGCTGTTTTCGGCAAGACCATGGAAAATGTGGAGAATCGTAATGATATAAAACTAGTCACCCGATGGGAAAATGACAGGAATAAAATTGGGGCACGAGCATTAATTTCTCGTCCTTATTTTAAAAGTTCAACGGTTTTTAATAAAGAATTCGTTGCCATTCATATGGATCGATTAAAGGTAACTTATAATAAACCAATTTATATCGGATTTTCCATACTGGACATGTCGAAAACAGTAATTTATGATTTTTTCTACTCATTCATTAAAGCAAAATTTGGCAAAAATGCTTCTTTACTGTATACCGACACAGATTCGTTAATATTAAAAGTTTACACCGAAAATTTTTATCGTATAATTGCAGAAAATCCGGATAAATTCGATACATCCAATTATACCGAAGGAAATATTTTTAACATAAAAAAAAGTCAGTCAGTAGTAGGTAGAATGAAGGATGAATTTCCAGGTGATCCAATAATAAGTTTTTATGGTACCGGAGCCAAAGCTTATTACATAAACTCAATCAGTAGCGAAATTAAAAAAGCGAAAGGTATAAAAAAACGTGTAATTGAAAAACAGCTTCACCTGGAAGATTATCGGAATATCGTAGAACGTGGTGGTCAGATATTTCGAAAAATGAAAACCTTTCGAAGTTATAAACACGACGTTTATACCGAAATAATTAATAAAGTTGCTTTATGTCACCACGACGATAAACGTTATATTATACCATCAACAACAAAAACTCTACCTTGGGGGCACCCAGACATAAAGTTTTACGAAACAAACCCTGAAGATAACCTAAATATGTTAATATAAGCTATGCAAAGTTTTTTACCCGAAAATATTAGTTATAATTAGAAAAATGTTGGAAAGTCTATGTTTTAGAAAAATAAAAAAATATTAACTCCAATGTCACGTAGTTTTATTAACCACTATAGTAATAGCAATAGTTGAAATTTTATAACGCAGGATAGGAAAATACATAGATAATTGTTTCAATAATATGTTGTTTTATTTTACAATATAGTAATAAAGTTACAAAAATAAAAATTAATTAATGTCTGGCTTGTAAACTTCTCGTAGCATCCATTGTCTTCTCAACATATCAGATCTGCTAATCGGCCCTCGTCGACACATCAGCGTTCCACAGTAATGACACTTAACAATCCTTACTCTCAACAATTCAATGTAACTGTAAGATTGCATGTGGTCAGTCCAAATATATACTTCTCTTTTACAATTATAGCAAACAGCAGAAATTATTATTTGTGCTCCCGAAAAAGTCTCAGCTGGACGACTGTTATCTTGATCTGCGGGCAACATTATAGTTTCTGATAATAGGCATCGAAGGAAAGAGAGTGTCTATAAATATGGGTTGTCTGGGTCATATAACCTTGAGAGCACAAACAATAACAGAAGTAAGGACACACGATTACCTTGAAAATATGTCCTTGAATCGCTGTTTAGCCGTAGAACGCAACCTTGTAAGTTGAATTAACTTGTTTGGCCTCTAAAGCATCAACCGTCAGATAGGGTGGGGGAGTTTATGGTGGGGCGATAAGTATAAATTTGGTTTGCTAGGCAGAGCATTTCATAGTTCGCTAGAACAGTTCGCCAAGTAAATACATTCGTCAGTTAAGTGCAGTGAGTTAGTTAGAAAAATGAATTCCGGTAGTGAGTCGTTGTTAAATGCGTTTAACTTGGATGGAAGTATCCAAGCAGAGTTGATGGGGCAGGACGTTATTGACCTGCTGACCCCGGGTGTGTTTGACGAGTGGCACAATGACGACGTGCTAAACACTGCGTTTGTGGAAGAAGAGAATGTGGGTGAAAAAAAAGTATCTTCGGCGGTTGATTACGTCAACAACTGGACGGAGAAGGACGGCGGGCGCATCAATATCATAAGTGATGTGGTGGTAAAGAAGGCGAGGCGGCAACCCACTACGAAGTTGGAAAAGCTGCTGAAATTGCCAAAGACAGCCGGCAACAATAAAAGTCAATTTTATGCAGCTATGGAGGGTGAACAGAAGAAGAAGAAGAAATTCGTGTTCAAGCGACCAACAGTGCCAGTTCAATACCCCGATTTTTTGGAGACGTCACAACCACCGAAGCCTCTGTCACCGGTCGTCATCATTAATGAAGGCCCAAACTCGACAACGCCCGAGCCGCCGAAGTCCATGCCTCCGATTGTGTTGGTGGCCGACGCTGACGAAAAATCGCCGATCGCGAGTGCGCCGATATCGCCAATAGTTGGGCGTGGAATGTGCCGCAAACCATTAAAGAAGCGGTGCAAGCGGCTATTCGAGGCGGTTAGTCAACCCCGTCAACCTGCTGCTGCTTCTTCTGCAGAAGTGCCGATACCGGACTGGATGGAAGAGTTTTCTCCAAGCCAGAAGTGTACCTTCTCCGTGGCTTTTAGTGCGAGGCAAAAACTAGTTGATGAACTAAAAAAGAACGATAGTGATGTGGCGCAATACGAGAGACAGATTAAGGAACTGCAGGCGAAAATTGAACAGTGTAAAAGTGAAGGGGAAGTGTGTAGAAAAAGACTTAAGTTATTGGACAATTTTCCATATAATTAATTTTAGAATTTTATTGTAAATATAGAGTTAAGTTATTTTTGTAATAGTGTTGTATATATAAGTAAAATAAAATGTTTTTGTATATATGATAATAAAAAGTTAAATGAAACAATATTTTTTATTTCTAAAATAAGTATGCGAAAGTTACACAAAATAAAATAAAAATGCAAAATAGAAAAAAGAATAGACGAAAAAATGTAGGGCCATAACTTTAGGTGTGTAATCATTAGATGCACACAACTTAAGTATGCGATAAAGTGTTATGTCTGTGAAGAGAGGCTACCCGTTACAATGCCTGAGAACATGCATCTTATTTGTAATAAAATGTGAATTTTACTGCAAGTAAGATAATAGACCAAACTCTCGGCATTTTCGTAGAGAACTTACTAGAAATTTAGCTAGTTCTAACGTATGGTAAGAACGTACATGTCTTTATAGAGTAACACAATATTTTCCAAAAGAAATTAATTCTTGAGAAATATCATGTTACTTGGGATGTGACATGAATCAACTACAAACTACGATCAAATATTTTGTAGCCCTGAAAAGGGCTGATTTTGTCGGGGTAGGTCGGGGAGGGCATGGTTCCGGGATCAGTTGGTGGAATCAGCTGGGCCATCATCATCCTGATGGTCCGTGATCCACCAAGTGGATGAATCGGCCGGACCGTCATGACCTTCCGGCGGCGGTGGTGGCACCCAATCAGTGCTGGAGTCTGGCTCCATGTCTTCAGCCGACAACTCCCCATTTTGCCAATCCATGTTTGGCAATTCCAGACCCACATCTGCTTCTTCGACCGCCCGCTCATCTTCCCAGGCATTAAACATATCTTCTGCCTCGATGTCTAGAAGTCGTTCGATGTCCAAGAGTAGGTCATCCATATCGACATCATTCATGTCAACGGTATCATCGCTAAAAACCGATGAACCGCGACTCAATGGTCTTTCGAAATCCATAGTTATATCTTCGTACTTTAAGATTTAAAAATGAAGTGATTCTGTGACCCGCTCGTAACCGTTTAAATAGAGATAATCTACCCCCTCCACCACTCCATCCCCACCTTTCCACCGCCAACAAACTAGAGTTTATTATACAAATGCCCTCCATCCAAAAATGATACTGGCGGACTTCACTGTCGAAAACTGCTTTTAGTTCTCAAAAATGGTGTAATTGTGTTGTGGAAATGTGACCGACAAAGAAACTTATGCTCGATCCGTCTGGACTTACATAATTTCTATTTAATGTCACAGATGCCGTGGCATTAGATAAATACAAGTAAGATCAAAATATCCTGTACAGATGCCGTGGCATTAGATAAATACAAGTAAGATCAAAATATCCTGTCATCCTGAAAAGGACGGATTTTGCAAGGAAAATTATAGTCGATCCGACTGGACTTATATAATTTTCTACCTAACACCACATGTACTATGGCATTAGGTAACTAAAACTACGATGAAACATTCTGTGGCCCTGAAAAGGACCGTTTTTCAAGGGATAAAATCTTATTTGTAATCAGGCTCGATTACAAATAAGGCACGCACTCTTATGTTGTAGAGTACCAAGAGCTACTCCACAACCTTTACAGTTCGGTATGTGCGCGCGACTACCGAAATCTTGGGTTACATGACCACTGAAGAATTGGTCACCAGCCGACTTGTTTTCCAAGTCGGCATAGCAGCCAATACACCAGCCGTCATCACCCACCTTCACCAGGTTTAAGATCTTGCACACCCGGCGGGATCGGACGGGGAAAACTTTCCTCTGTCTAAGTGCCCAATTATCCAAATTCCTAGGAGTATCATCGCTTAAGTATCCATCATCATCTGATGATGCCATGTTGAGATGAGCGAATGTAATGAAGTAAGCAGTCGACTCGAGCTGCTTTTAAAGACCTCAGCTTCCCCCACCCTTGCTAAAAATACAGGAGGGGATGATGGTGCGATTCTATGACGACTACCAAGATATGATAGAACCCTTAGGAGATGACAAACTTAAACGCTGAAGGGTGTTTTACGTGCAAAGATATAAGAAAAAGAAATATATAAAATTCAGTTTTGGAAGGTCTAAAATTGCACCAAAGACCCCCAAAGACCCCCAAAAACCTCGAAAAATCCCGGGGTGGCCACTTCGTGCCCCCCCGGGCCCCCCCCAGATCGGGGGCTCCGCCCCCAAACCCCCGCCAGGGGCTACCGCCCCTGGACCCCGTTTGGCTTTTGCGCAACGGAGGCGGGCCAGCGGGTGGGCGGTGGGGGCGGCCGGGGGGGCGGGGGCGGCGCTAGCTGCGTAGCAGCGTCGTTAGGTCGCGAAGCGACCTAACCTCCGCGCCGGGGGTTTGGGGGCCTCGCCCCCGAACCCCGGAATAACAGTCAAGTTGTACAATTCACATTAGTTTGGACCTGACTATCTTTTCATAGTTCCCTGTTTTCCCTAAAATACATACCTACTCCCTAGGTCTTTTTTTGACCGACCTCTTATTACTTTTAATGACTCAAATCACTCGGGTCTTATTTAAAAACGATTATGCCACCCATCCCTCATGCCTTCGCCCTATTCCCCACAGCTTCCCTATACTACCCCTTTGAATTAATTAGAAATCTGAAAAATGTCTTTTTCAATTTTTCCAAATTAAATATTGAAAAGTCATTTCCAATCACAAAAAGTTTACTCTAAAATATTTTCCTATAACTTTTTTCGATCTGAGCTACACTTCTCCCGTTATTCATGAGCAAACCCAATCAAACCCCATAATTCTTGAAATTTTGATTAGTCTGATCATTTTGATCATAAAAAGTTTTATGTCAAATGTTCTGAAATGTCCTTGAACTATCAAATAATAATAATAATATTAATAACAAAATTCTTATTATTTGTATTGGCTAAACAAACCCAAGCAAACCTGAGCAAACCCACAAGTTATGTGCTTGTTGTCATTGCTTTGATCCGAGATAAAAATATTTTTGTTATATAAGGGTTAATGTGGTTGCTTTTTTTGTTAAAAATATACAAAAATAAAAATCTTAGTGGGTCGACAAATATCGATTTTTAGTTCCAAAAATATACGTCTCGGAAATAACTAAATGGATACAATTTTTAAGTTAGAAAAATAACAATTTTAACGGATCTTGGACCTTTAACTTAAAATAAGTTTTAGACACTTCTAGGTAAATTATCGAAAAGAGTTATGCAAAAATGCCAACGTCTATTTTTAAACGTCCTGAAAATGTCATCCTTGGTCATCTTTGCATTTTTCACCGATTCAGTGTCAAACACAAAGTGACTAAGAATATCTAAACTACGATCAAATCTTTTGTGGCCCTGAAAAGGGCCGTTTTCACGGTGGGTTGGAGAGGGAAACCTAGAGTGGTTGTTCCCCTCTCGCGATCTGCACCGATCGCGGTGCAGCTCGCCGTCTTCGCACCTCCAGCCGAGTGCTGCGACGGCTCCGGCGACGCTCCGTGAGCTCTTCTAACAGAGCCGCCCTTTCTTCAGGACCCAGCAGCATCTGTGGTCCTTCCACCACTTCCACGGGCTCTGTTGGAGCCGGCTCCGGTGGTGGTTGCGGTCTTGGGATCGGCTGTACGATAGCCGTTGGCTTATTCGCGTTTTTTAAACGCCAAGCCTCCCAAAACTCGCTTATTTTGGACTCCCTTGTCGTCCTTAACATCAGCCTGTCCCACTTCATGGCTAGTTGAGAAATGAAAATTGTGATGGCTGCTCCCGCTTTTAAAAGCATTTAGGATGGTGGGGGGGTGAGAGTGGGGGTGAGAGTGGGGCTAAACAGTTGTAACATATCCTTTCAGAGTAACAAAATATTTCCTATAGAATAGATTTCTTGTTCGAAATATTTTGTTACACTGAAAGGATACGTCTGTTTTTGTCATACTTAAGAGCAGGTTTGCCAACGTTCTATGTGAAACGACACAAATTCAGATGTATCTTTTTGAGCGTATCAACCCAGAGTGAATTTATTGTTTAAAATATGTTTCTTGATAGAAAGTTATGTCACTTTGAATAACTAGAGGCATATGCGTTCTTATCATACATAAAAACTACAAGCTAAATCTTGCAAATGCTCTTTCTCTCGCCATCTATGTATGATTTAAACACATAATGCATCTCTCACCCAAACTAACACAATTTTTCCTTCGAGAAATATCTTCCTTAGGAAACATAGTGTTTAACTACAAACTACGATCAAATATTCTGTAGTCCTGAAAAGGACTGATTTTGTCAGGGGACAGGCAGGGTTGTCGTATGAGGAGCTTTATTTGTAATAGAATTTACATTCTATTGCAAATAAGGCAAGACTGCTGATGAACGACGGTAAACAGTCTCTCCCTACACAAAGCACACCTCGAGTGGTTCCGCCTTTGATCACCTCGCGAACCCACTGTAAAATGGGTTGTGACGAAATGAACATCCATAATCGCAGCTCCAAATCCTCTCGTGTAGCAGTTCATACACAAATCTCTAGACCCCCATGAGACGTAGGATTGCATGATGCAATACCTAGGTCTAAGCCTACGCGGTCTGCGTACGAGCCTATGTTGCACATTTGGTGCGACTGCCTGCTCGTCGTCACTAGAATAACCATTATCCGAGCTTGACGACATTGTGGCTTCGAGTGAATTTAATTTTCTAAATCCCGTCTTATATACTTTCTTTTCCCCACCCCTCTCCTAAATTTCTCTCTATTTTTCGCCTCATAACCTTATTTACCAAAGCCCCACATTTGAAGTATTAAAATAAGGCAATAGTAAAAATAAAACGCAAATATGTCCTTTATAAGTTTATTTTAAATATGTAAAAATATATAATTTGGAGAATTACATAACTTCAAACTAATGTATTGATTTGTTAGTAACAGAACCATTAAGTATATTGTAGCTAAAAAATGCATCGTGAATAACTAACGCGTACACTTTAATGTCTTTAGGAAATTTACTTTTGCGTGTTTCAAACTCCAATTTCACGTCCACTGTGGACGTCCTCACGGCTTCTGGTTGGTGACTGCAATCGATTACGAATAACGGATTTTTCAGATAGTCGGCAAAACTCATCATAGGATCGCTCAGTTCTCGCTGGTAGTAGCTAGCTTGAAAATTCTCATAATTATAATAGGCTGCGGCATACAGTTTCTTTGAAAAATCTAAATTCCATCTTTCGTACGGAAATACGGCAGAGTTCAGATAGAGCCTAATATCACTTATATCGGCCGTTGTAAATTGTGTGCTATCTTTTGCTCTGTTGTCGGACGAGCTAGTTGGTTGAAAACCGATAATCAAATATCTCGGTTTTTCGAGACTCGTGCTAGTTCTTAAGGCCCAAACGTCTGACGATGTTTCTCTCAAAGAAGGTAGCTCGTAAAGATCCCATTTACGGTAAGCCATTGGAACGTTTGCGTTACTGCCACCTTTATTCATGCGTGATAATATCTTTAACTTCTGTCGATCGTCTGGAATAATGTGACGAATTTTCCATTCAATTTTTTCAATTGAAATGTCTGCATCTACTTCGCCGATATAGCAATTGTTGAAAGTGCGGGCGATAATTAAAATCAACTCTTGCTTGACGTTAAAAATACCCTTTGAATAATCCTCTGCGAAACCCATGAGATATTTTAGAGGAAGCTTGCCGGAGAACATGTTACTTGTGGAATCTAGTATCCCTTGATTTGCTTCGTCTAGACCCCATCCGCATGCCATGAGAGCTCTATTTTGTGCGGCACCCAATGACACCATAGTTTTCATCGTTGTGGTAATTCCGGGTTTCCGAACGACGGCAACTTGCTCCCCTCCCATTTCATAACGACATTCGTCGAATAGAAAGGCGATGGCATTATTTGATAGATAACATTTTTTACTAACATCTTTGGGTTTAAATGTTCCTTCGATGTAAATGTAACTATCCGATATATCCAAAATGATATCTTGAAAGTGTACAGGTATACGAATTTCATCGGAATTGCGGAATGTTGGAGAACCGTAAGGTTTATATGTGTGTTCTTGAAAACTAATAATGGAGTTATCAAAAATGGGTTCGGTAAAAACTTCGATTTTGTCACTGCTAGCGGCCATCATTTTCTAATTTTTCTCACTTTCAAACCGATCGATTGTAGAAATTTGCAATCTTTCGCGGAGAGCTGGCGATTGCTGTGCGGATGTGTTTTCGATCGTCCGTCTGACTTGCGAATGAACCTTGACTGTGTTGTCTGCTTACTTTTATGTCGTTTAACTGAATCTTGAATTGTTGACAGCTTATGCAGTTGACGGTTAAAGCAAAAACCCATTATACGATTTTTTTCAACTCTAGTTTAACTATTATTTTCTCACCTCGAAAATCGATCAAATCACCGCTATCGTCCAAGATGCGTAGAGTAATGTTGTCGATAAACTGACGACCATCCGGCATTATCGGCATATAAATATTATTTTGCGGTTCTTTAGAGATTTTGTAACCGGGTTCGACGTCAATATCAAATTCAAATAACGTATGACTTTCCAAAGAATTCAGGTATGCTCCGGAAATTATATTACAATCCACACGTACGATGCGCACTTTCATTATGTCCACGATGGTACTTGATTCGTGTCGTTGTCCACCTTGCAGCAGCACAGAGCCAAATCCGAGCACTTTGCCGATACTATTGCTACCTCGAAAATCGATGCTATATTTTGACTTTAGCTCACATTTTAACGTATTATTATTGGCTGTTAATGAAAATAAATCGGTACCAACTTCATTGCATGACTCTTTTAAAGCGGTGTACATGGCTTTTGCTATTTCATTAATTTCGTAAGCTCCTGGTGGAATCCTTACATACTTTGGTATCGCTGTTTTCAAATGGCTGAATGAATTATTGCTTTCGTCGATATTAAAAATCGAATTATATGTGTAAAATCCCAGCAGTGCAACTCCATATTTGTCTGTTGTATTTAACTCGATGGGTGGGTAAAAATCCGCACTTAAGACACTTGTATGTCCTGTTAGAGTGAATGTGTAAGACATGACTGACCACGAAACTATTTGTGTAGCTATTTTATTGCTGTTTGCAACAGTTAAATGGATTTAAGCTGAAGCGTTGCTTTATTCCTTTGGACGTTTTTAAACTGTTTTCTGCCTTTATATTCACATCGTTAATTTTGCAATAACAACAAAATATTTTTTTTGGTATCGGTCCATCGCCCTCGTCCGAATCTGAATTATTGCTATTATAATGTTCGAAACAGTATTGATATTTCAATATATCGACGTCACTTTTTAGGTGATTAGGTAACCTATCCCAAACTAGTGCTATTTCATTTGGAGCTAATGCGATCAACACTTCTTTGGGCGTATTTTCTAACTGTTCGGCAGTCATTTTTTGTAATCCTCCGACTTCACGATATGCTTTAAGTGATAGCAACATTTTGGTGTAGTTGTCACGTTCCATTTGGGGTGTCAAAGACATACTTTTTACGATTGTAAAAGAAACTTCAAACACAAATGTCCACACCAGACTGTTCCGAATTCTTGTTGACGGTCGTATGTATAGTAAATTTTCTTCGTCGCTTCGGAACCCATCTGCAGATATCGTACCAATTCCATAGGTGGGGGTAAATCACCGAAACTATCGTAGTATGTTACATCAGAATTGCTTTTTCTATATGCTACCCAATGAGTCCCTACACCCGACATACTATCCAAATTTATAATGGCGGCCTCATAACGTTTGGGACCGCGTACAGGTAATGAATCTCTCATATATACGCCTCGAAAGTGTGGTATTTTCATTTTTAAGGCGTACTTTTCTATATCAATATTGGATAGTGGTCTTTGAGGTAGGGATTCTATTAGTTTTTTGATTTCTTATTTTTGCCGTTGTTTATATATAATCCCAAACCTGTGCGATATGGTTTCAAGTATAATCCATTTCCTCTTGAACTTAGATGTAAGCCGGTACCTATTTTTTCTGCAGTCGACTTTTTTACTGCTTTTACGGCACGCACGATGCCTGCTGCACCACCTGCTAATGAACCTAAGGCCGATAGTCCTGCAAATATTGGTATTAACGGTAATATCCCCCCAGTCTTCGGAATTGGAATGATTCTAGGCGTGCGAATTTTTCGTTTGCCACCGGCTATTCTTAGGGATTTACGTGCAGCTACTGCAGCTATTTTCGATGCTTTCATGATATTTTTCTCGACAAGTTTTTTCCCACCAGCTTTTAACAATTCTGATCGAACGGGTCGTCTAATAGATGATCCAAAAGCTACTTTGTGTAGTCGCTTATGTTTACCAACGCCTTTACCTTTAGTGTGGCGGCGGCGGCGCTGGAAGCGACGTTTACCTCTAGTGGATGCTTTTCTCGATTTTGATGATGATGATACACCCATACCAAAACGTTGTTTCGCTTTCATAATGTTGGTTACCAACCAAGCTGCAGCTTTTTCACCAGCGCTAGAGTCTTTAGATTTTACTCTTTTCCACGCGCTTTGCTCGAGTTCCTGATCTGCTTGGTGGCGAGCACTTAAATTTTCACTATTACGCAAATAGGCTAAATCGTGTTTTTTGCATGCGACATCCAAAGAATTAATTCCTTGATCTCCTCTTGCCACACGTTTTACTACTTTCGTCCCGGGCCCGCAATACTGATAGCCGGGAATGTGTAACTCAAACGGTAGCCTATTAATTACTGAATTAACAATACCGCTTCCAGTCTTACTTGATAAACGAGACCGTCTACTTCGTCTGACGAGCGACATCTGAATGATAGTTTACGTGAAAGTTCAGTATAAAATATAGATTTTGTTAAGATGCGTATCGTCAATCTTAAACAAAAACTTCCCGTCGATAATCTCGATGTAAAGGTCGGATCTGGACTAGAACAAAAATTATTTAAAAGACATGGTCCTTTGCTACCGTCATCTATTCGTGGATTATTAATAGGACCTTCAAACTGTGGAAAAACAAATGTTATGATTTCGCTGCTTACTCACCCCTCGGGACTGCGTTTCGAAAATGTTTATATCTACTCAAAGTCGCTCTATCAACCGAAATATGAATATTTAAAGAAAATTTTATCACCAATCAAAGGTCTTGGCTACTACGCTTTTAGCGACGCAAATAACATTGTGGAACCGTCAGATGCTAAACCTAATTCAATATTTATTTTTGATGACGTTATGTGTGAGAAACAGGACGTTATAAGATCGTATTTTAGCATGGGACGTCACAAAAATGTGGATGCCTTTTACTTGGCGCAAACGTATTCTCGTGTTCCTAAGCAGCTCGTCCGGGATAATGCCAACTTCATTATTATGTTTAAACAAGATGAGATGAATATGAAACATATATTTTCCGATCACGTTTCACCCGACCTGACGTTTACACAATTTCAAGAGATGTGTGCTAAATGTTGGGATAATAAATATGGTTTTTTAGTTATTGACAAGGACAGTGATGTAAATTCGGGCAGATACCGCAAGGGATTCGATAGTTATATATTCCTATAATAATAACTTGGATAATCATTTCATCGTTGAACGGTGCTTTGAAAGCATCATGAATGAAGAAATCGAATTAAAACGAAAGCTACTGGAAACTACAAATGCGGTTAGAAAAAAATTTAAACAAATTAAAGCAGCTAAAGTGCAGAATGAACATGATTTGGAAAAGTTTTATGAACCAGTTTCTAAACCACTAGAATCTATATCTAAAGCCGTAAAGCAGCAGCAGCAACAGTACGCAACTAAAAAATCAAGTACTACGACTAAACCACAAAGTCGGAGTAGCAGCAGCAGCTCGGTGGGAATGGCGAAAATGTTTGAAGAACATCCAACAGAAGCGGATTTTGAAACATCTACACCGATTTCGCAAAAAACACAAATTCCTACACCAAAACGTGGAAATCGTGAGTCACTGTTCGAAACCCCTTCCCCATCAACGATAACATCATCTTACACATCACCACACACATCAAGTGGTAGCAGTTCAGCCGCAAAAACTATTCAAGATTATTTAAATGGATTAAAATTCGAACCGTCCCGTTATGATACCGTGTATGGTGTACGCTTTGGTAAAAAAGACAATAAATCAACAAAATATATTGGCAACTTGGTGGTTCGTTTTCTAACAAACGGAAAGATGGTGTTATACAAGAACAAAACAAACATTGCTGAATTCGATGGAACGGCTGAGCTTTACGATTTGATTTTTCTAAAAAATCCAGCATGCTTAGATAATGAAGACGAAATTAGTCTAGATGTACTTCGAAAATACCAAACCATTTTGAAATTGACGGATGCGGCCTACGACGGTTATGACAAGAAACGTGGTTTAAGGGAAACCCGATGGAGAAAATATTTACGAATCATAAAACCGCTAATTATGGGAACCAAACTGGGTGGTGGTGGTGTAGGAAGAAAAAAAGGCGACAACAAAATCCAACTACCAGCAAAAAAGCGCCTATCGTCGAAATCATCTGAATATGTTTATTGGAATAAACCTAAGGAGTTAGTGGATAGATTACGATTATTGTGGGGGTCAAAAGTAGCTGGACATACCGGACATGATAATGAGATTATGTCAATTATGGAAGAGCTTCGAGAAGAAGGAATAATATATTAAGTTTTGCACGTAGTTGCCATCCTCAGTGTCTGATAAGACGTGGAACCTTATAATATGGATCCTAGCCGAGAAAAAATTAAAGTCGTAAATGAATTACATAGGACAGCAAGAAAAAATTTTGTTAGAAGACGTACGGTCATAAAAGGATATCGAGATTTGTGGCAAATTGATTTGGCGGAAATGCAGCAATATGCTACTGACAATGATGGTTACCGTTACATTGTTGTATGTATAAATTGTTACTCCAAATTCGTGTACACCAAAGCAGTTAAGAATAAGACCGGTGTTGAAGTTACGAATGCCATGAAAAGCATCATTGAAGAAGCATCATATGCACCAAACAATTTACAGAGTGATCAAGGAAAGGAATTTTATAATAGCACCTTTCAAGCACTCATGAAAAAATATAATATAAACCATTATTCCACATATAGCACGAAAAAAGCGGCAATTGTGGAGCGTGTTATAAGAACTTTGAAAAATAAGTTATATAAACAATTCTCGGCTAGAGGTTCATACAGATGGTTACAAATATTACCAGCTATAACGAAGACCTATAATAACACTAAACACCGCACCATTGGAATGAAGCCTAACAGTGTAAAAGAGGATACCCCTATTAAAGCATATGACTATTTGAAAATTGTTCCGAAGAAAAAAAAATTCCATTTGGGTGACATTGTTCGCATTAGCAAGTACAAAGGTGTATTTGACAAAGGATATACGCCTTCGTGGTCAACGGAACTGTTTGAAATAGCAAAAGTTAATATTACAAATCCACCTACATACTTGCTGCAATCATTAGAAGGTCAACCTATTAAAGGATGTTTTTACGAAGCAGAACTGCAAAAGACAGCTAGCCCTGGTGTTTATTTAGTTGAGAAAATTCTTAGAAAACGCAAGAAAAATCAAAACGATCAATTGTTTGTAAAATGGTTAGGTTTTCCAAATCAATTTAATTCTTGGATAGACAAATCAGATATTGTATAAATATTATCAAATAGGTTTTACGTTACGTATGTATGCATTATAAATAATAATAATAAACATTGCTTTTCATAATTATGCGTTTTATTGTTAGTTTATTACATGTAACAGTATAATTATGTTTTCAAAAGAACTTCATCTAGGTTGGTTTCCATTTTGGTTTTTTTGGATCCTTTATCTTCGTTGTGGTGTGCCGTGCAGCATGTGGGTGAATTTGATGAATTGATATATTTTTTCCTTAAGGTACGTAATTTTGTCCTCATCATCTTCAAACATTTTTTGAAAAACTGGTACTAGCACATTACTAAATATGGTATTTATCTGCGAACCAAGTTGATGAACTTCCATAAGGACATATTCTTTGGTAGCAGCATCATTCTCATTTATCGGTTGGGCAACATTCCTTAATATCTTTCCCTCTATATCAAAATGTCCATCTGACGTAAGTTTAAATCCGATTCCGGGCAACCCTCGCGATACGTTGTTACAAACAAGAGTTTTCTGTCGACCAAATTTATCAATTGTGTTGTTAACACGACCCATTTTAAAGTAAAACTAATTCACTCTCTTTATGTTCGGCCTATATATAAATAACATAACTAATAAAAATTTATTTTACAATAAACCATGAAGCAAGTAAGATTTGACGAAGAAAGAAATATTATCCACCGTATGTCTGTTTGGTGTTTCGCATATAGACAAGCCCGACAAAGTAATTTTCAGCAACTAATACTTGATAGATATCGTTTTCAAAGGAGAATTGGAAAAATGGATGCAATGCTAGCAAGGTTTTTAGAACGGAACCACAGAAATAATATATATCAAGAGCGATTTGTTAATTTAAATGTATGGTGAATAATAAACATATTTAGTACAAGAAGATTTTTATTATTTCATAAACAAACTAAAAAATATATAAAATTAAATTTATGGGCTATATCCAAATTGTATAAGTTCGCTTCTCCTTAAACATATAGCTCGAAAACCTTGTTCTGCATCATATTCATCTTCATTATCGCCACTTATTTCACGCATATACTCTTCATCAGAAGTGTCGAATGGGGCATCCGGTAGCGACGTTCTACCTGGTGACCACTCTGACGGTAATGACGACGACGATGGCGATGATGAACCATCTCCGTTGACTTCTTCTTCTTCTGTAAAAGAGTTGAAATTTTGCTGTCGCTGCTGCTCTAACAAATCTCCTCCCCCGCTTAAACTGATTGGGGTTTGAGTGGGTTGGGTGATATGCGATGATGATAATTGTTCTTCTTGCTGTTTTCTGTGCTCATTTTGACACCATTCACAGAAACCCATTTGTCCCACTAGCAATTCCCAATGTTCGCAATTGGCACACATCTGATGACCATTAATGGAAAATGGCGAAACCATTGCAGTTGGACGTTCTTCTTTCGACTGCATTTTAAAAAATATATTGTAGTAAACTCAAGACCAAATAATACAACTGAACTGAATTTTAAAATTTTCGAGAGAAGTTCTTATACCCAAGAGTCGACCTTCACACACCGACATAACCTTGGCATCCCCACCCCTATCTTAACTTCGTTTTAGGTTTGCCTTGGCTTTTTTTTTTTTTGACCTTCCAAATTGCTAATTCGTTTCTCAAGGCCCCATAGAAAGCTGTGGCTTATATCTCCAAGGCTGGTGATCTTCTCATTAAGTGAATATACCTCCGTATTAATTTTAGATAATATTTGTGTATGAATTTTATGAAGTTCATTCAGGACGTACTCACTGGTTGCCGCATCATGACTTTTTATCGGATTTGCAACATTGGACAAAGATTTGCCTTCAATGTCATATTGTCCATCATGGGTTAGTTTGAAACCAACTCCAGGTGGACCACGTAATAACTGAACTTGTACATTGGTCCCATGACGACCAAATTTATCAATTGTGTTGTTAACACGACCCATTTTGAACTTAAACTGAAGTAATTTTGCAAGTTTACCAATTTATAAGAAATATTAAGACTAGTTAAAGCAAAAATAAAACAATAAATTAGGTACATAATGATTTATTTAACATCGCATATTACATTATACAATGAATAGAAGCTTAGAAATTTTCTTCATCTTTTTGAACACACTCATCGCTAACAATAGCACACGCTTCCCCATCAACTTCATCGGTGTTGACTGCTTCACTCCCAAGGCCATCAACAAGGGTGTTATCATTTGTGGGAGCCAAACCATATTTTCTAGCTAATTCATCGGGTAAATAAGGCACTTCGAATAGGTAGCTTCCCAATTCTTCATTTATCATTCCAGCGCAAAATTCGTCCAGATCAATGGTTCCATATAGGTATTTCTCGCACGTATGTGCTCCAGCCGTGAAATTTACGGCGTCTTTCATATACTTCCTATACTGACTTTCACTAAAACCCACATCGGATTTACCATAATTTGCAAAGTGTAGTATTTCTTCAGCCAGCTCTCTTAATTTACATGATAACCAATTAATGTACATATCTCGATTTTCAATGACAGTAGGGCAGTCACACATCTTAAATAGAAAATAATGGACATGTGATTGTGTGTGAGTGTGTGTTTTTCGATATATACTTAACAAGAACTATTTTATTACATTTTAAATCAACATTAAAATAGCCTAATCAACAATATATTACAAACAACCAAAATTTAACAACGCTCTAGTATTACCTCCAGAGAATACATGTGAGCTTTGCCCCAAATAAGTTAAGGTGTACTGATCACCGGAGTTATTCATCATTTCAATAGTATCCTCTGTCAGAATTTCAGCTACGCGTGATGGTAAAAATGTTTCAAATGTTGCTTGATGTGTTGGATCAAACAATGTGACGATAATGGCTTTTCCAAAACGTGAAGTCAAAGAATTAATTTTTTTTATCATATAAATTTTGCCCACCGTTAATGTAGAGAATTTTCTACGTTCCAGAAATTGAATATCTTGGTTTATCATATTATTAATTTCGGCTATGGTCTGCTTTGAAATGCTCATGATTTAAAATACAATAAAAACAATTACTGTCAAGTACCTTGAATAAACACTTGTAGAACACACCACAAACACAATACTTTATATGCCAAAGCAACAGTTAACGCATACGATGTATGAGTGACAATGAAAGCTAATTTCGAAATGAGCCATATTTATTAGGAAGTAATCCAAGGTCAAGTATTTATTTATGGTGGGAGGAATACATCCGACGACCTCGAAAAATACAAAACAAATGTAACCTTGAAATAAGCGTCGTCCACCTGGTCATCACCAAACAAAGAAACATCTGCTCGCGTTCAAGGCCAAGCAAATGTAACCTTGAAATAAGCGTCGTACACCTGGTCATCACCAAGCAAAGAAACAGCTGCTCGCATTCATTGAAAATATGCACCGCAAATGTAACCTTGAAATAAGCATCGTACACCTGGTCATCACCAAACAAAGAAACATCTGCTCGCGTTCAAGGCCAAGTTCTTGACCTTGACCTTGGAATAACACCTGCGCATATCAAGGCCAAATAACAATAGCACACCTGGGCGTTCAAGGTCGACCCTACTGCGCATGCGGAGACTCGGGGAGCATCATATCCCTCTACTCATTCATTTGTCTGTCTTGTCTCAAATCATATATTTACAGGAAATTAAAGGTTACCAATGATCATTTCCTATATCGTATAAAATTCTCTAGCCTTCCGATTACTTTCGCTTGCTCACAAGCACTTTTTAAAAACCATCAATTTTTACACGGCGCATTTCAATAAAAAACTTTTTAGTGCCGAGTCGAGGGGTAATTATTTTTTCCACCTTTTTTGCGCCCGATTACACCCCGTAGAGGCTGAATTATGACGTTAGTGACGCCTACTCGATTCCTTTGTTTCTACCCTTAAACAAGACCGAACAGGTGCGTGTGTGAGCAACGAACGATAAGGAACTAATAAAAGATTTTCTAGTGGCCCTTTTAGTCTTTGATACCTGTATAAAAGTTTCATAAGATTTACGATAGGTGGTTTGTGGCAAGTGTAAACACGTTCTTTTTAGTTACAGTGCAGGAACAAAGTTATAAAATACATTTTATTTAAGCGACTTTAACAAACAATAAGACAATCCACCCCATATTATGCCTAAGTAAACCTATATGTGGGCCGGATCCCTACACAGAACGACATGACTTTATTACCAATATTTAATAATTATTTTATTGAATAACTTTTCGTTATTTAATTAAATATTAGGATTAAACAATTAATTAAATTCAGAAGAATAAAAAGTAAAATATTTAGATTAATTGTACATTAAATATTGACATGCCAAATATTATATTGAATTAAGTAAAGTATGTTTTTTTCATTTATAGTATAATATTGACAACTGGCCTAATACCGAAGAGCAATAACAAAAGAATTAGTATTAAAAAAATAGAACTATAGTATTAAATAACAAAAAAAAATAGTTATTTGTGTTACTAGTGCACGAAGTAGTACTTTAGTGTTCGAGAATGACAATTTTTTGACGAGGCGCCAACAGTCAAAAAATCATTCGAGAGCACCAAAGGTATTTCGCGCACGCGTTTCACACAATATTATTGTTCTATAACTTTTTTCCTGAAACCATAAAAAAGAATCAGTATGAAAATACCAGCGAGTGTAGATTCAGTTACTATGGATATAATTATATTTTTTCACAAACAATTTTAGTTGTCATTTCTTTATTAGGTTTGTTGCAACCCAGAGTCCGAGAACTGTTTTCGATCAGAAACAGAGTTGCCCAGATAAAGATTACATGGTGCAGAGCGACAGACGCGTTTAGTGTATGTAAATGACTGATTGTTTCGGACGGTCAGAAAATACCTATTGCCCTCCTAAAGTTATTTTTTCTACAAAATAATGGAAATAAGTAGTGACAAAGATGTTAGAGCTACTCCCCAGGAAATATTAGAAACAACAAATATAGGTAGTTTTAAACCTAAATACCCGCAAAATCTAAACAACAGTATTAAACAGCATATAGGCAGTTTAAAGAATGGTGTGGTAATGATAAAAAAGAGTTGGTAAAATTAGTGAAAATGTTTTTCTGTCGTACAAAAATCAAAAGCAGTGAAGTCTTCTATTTCTTTTTTTTTTTGACAGCCCACGAAGACCGAAGTCTACGTGCTATGTACCGTGGGTGTACTGGAGTATCGACTCACACATCCAGAGCTGGAAACATCCGTAGGGATTTCACCAGCCCTTTAAGAGGATGTGTGGGGTGGTACTACCTCGGTCGAGGAAGATTTCCTCTACCACCTTCCAATTTAACAATCACAAAATATACATGGTCGAAGCGGGATTCGAACCCGCGCCTCTCGGTTGCGAAGCTGGCGCCGTACCAACTCGGCCATCGGAGACCCATCTATACTATGGTCCATAATATTCGACGTTAAATGTCAAAGACAATATAGATATAACAAAATTTAAGAAATCACCAGACTAACCGGCTGGACATTATTTTAATTTCGTGTAACCTTGACTTTTATTATGAAATTTTAAAAAAATTAGGTAATTAAGATAAGAATATCAACATGACACACAGACACATCAAATATGAGTCATGACATAGCCGTTATAAACCATCATCACGCATATGCTAAAGCTCCAGTGCTTCTGGAATAAATATCAAAAATTTGATAATGCTTCTGGTAGCTATAGAATTTGCATAACAGGCAGAGTTCTCCTATACATATTAAGTGATCCATATTTTAAAAAAAAACCAAAGGCCTTTGAAATTATCAATCATTAATATTTTTAGTTGTTAAAGATTATGTTTTAGTTGTTTTAGGAACTATACAGTGTGGCCAAGGATGCTGTTAACAAGAGGACAAATGAACCAAATTCTCAAAGATATGAAAAGCATAATATGCCTTAATTCATAATTTACAAAGTTAAATTTTCTCTTAGAATTTTGGATCTGAATTAACTGTACAATTTGAAACAATTTTCTACTTAACATTTAACACGATCAATAGCGCACAATGACCAATAATAATTTTTTTTATTTCCGTAGTGTTTCAGCATTCCGCACAATCAAAATTTTCCCATCTCACATCTTCTTCTTTGGCAAGCAGAACTTCCTTCAGTATTTCCTTCCTTTCTAACCCTTCAAACTTATACACTCTTAAATATGCCTTATAAAAACAAAACGGTATATAGGTCTACTATTCTTCTCGCCGTGTAGACCCGTTTTTCTTCACATTTACATAAAGTTCCCCATAAAAGAGATCACCTTTCAAGCTTATTATTATAAAAACTCTGAATAATTTAATATCTTGACTTTTATTAACTTTAGCAAATTGTTTTGAAATAAATTTATTCACGATTATGTAAACGTACAGCATGTGACAAAAATTTAAGAAGTAAAAATTAAGCAAAGTGGGGGATACAGAAAAAAATACTTTGATTAGAAATATGATAGAATTTGTTCAGTTATCTTATCAGGCAGCAATGCACTTTTGCCACAGATCTATAAAAACAAATAGATTATCTACTTCCTATAAGACTTTAGCAAAACGGAACAATTTATGGATCACTTCGGTGTCCGTCCGTTCGTCTGTCATAGGCGATTTTCTCTGAAACTACTCCAAAAAGTAACACACCCGAAATGTTTCTATTTTATGATGAAAAATCAATGAAATACGCCAATTTCAGAAAACGGCGAAGCAGCGGATTCTACGTTCGATTTTGCTACCAAAAAGTATACTCTTAATAGTATTTATTAAAATTTCACACTCCATATTAAAATTCTTTTCGAAAATAAAATACTGGCGAAATTTCTCGAGGCTAAAGAGAAAACCGTTATTTTCAAGTTTGCATGCACACCGAATACAAACAAGTTTTCATGCAAAGTAGCGACAATATTACATATTACTTGCTTCGCTGAATATACCTTCAAGAAGTCATAAATCTTAAGTATCCACTTTAGGAAAACCAGTTCCCCACCTAAGATGCAGTGCTATATCTGGGTCATATCTCTTTTACGACTATCGAACGAAAATTTTATTACATCTCTTATCGGCTTCTCCTGCTTCTGCAACTGGTATATCTTGCCTTTCAATTTTACCCATAACTTTGTATAACAGCATTAAAAACACATTCTCGAAAAATTTCACACCATCACTTCTGATATATTTTATTTATTTATAATGCTTTAATTCCTAATACATATACTAGGGACACGTACAAGGACATTTCAACAGCAAAGGAGACGACAACATTCGTTCATAACAAGCCTCCTGTGGAAGGAGTGGAGGAAAAATATCCAATTATACGAAAATAAAAATCCAAAATTGCCTCGTTGCGAGTTTTCCGAAAACTCAACTGTTTTTTGGTATAAGGTATCCAAGGGAGACACTTCCCCTCCCATGTATAAGCCCCTGAGATTAAGAGTAACCGTGGAATCTGTGATTGCTCTAAAATCCTTGCTTCTAAATGCCTACACTGCCCGGCACGAAAAACGGGCACTTTAACATTTTAACGGATTTTAAACCTCCATAACTTTTTTGTTTTTGAACCGATTTTAATAAACTTTTAAGAAAATTGTAGGTTTGAATCGCTCGTCTTAAATTAAACAGAAAATAGTGTCCATCTCATATTATACCAGGAAAAACAATATGTTGTTTTTAAGCTTAAGTTTGAAACACCCTGTGGAGTTATTTGACAGGCCAGAAAATTTCAAAAGTGATTAGCTGTTAAGGTTTGACTTTTTTCAACATTTTTTTTTTTATTCATCTCGATAGCTTTATTTTTGTTAGAGATAATGATGTTTAAAAAATCACATAATTTTGAATTAATTTTTATTTTACCTTAAATTTACGATGTTATTAAACAATAACACAACAAAGTAACATTGAAAATCTTCACGAGCTTGGATGACAGCGTTTATTTTTTTTCTCCGGGTACAATAGCAAATTGTTTTGAAATAAATTTATTCACGATTATGTAAACGTACAGCATGTGACAAAAATTTAAGAAGTAAAAATTAAGCAAAGTGGGGGATACAGAAAAAAATACTTTGATTAGAAATATGATAGAATTTGTTCAGTTATCTTATCAGGCAGCAATGCACTTTTGCCACAGATCTATAAAAACAAATAGATTATCTACTTCCTATAAGACTTTAGCAAAACGGAACAATTTATGGATCACTTCGGTGTCCGTCCGTTCGTCTGTCATAGGCGATTTTCTCTGAAACTACTCCAAAAAGTAACACACCCGAAATGTTTCTATTTTATGATGAAAAATCAATGAAATACGCCAATTTCAGAAAACGGCGAAGCAGCGGATTCTACGTTCGATTTTGCTACCAAAAAGTATACTCTTAATAGTATTTATTAAAATTTCACACTCCATATTAAAATTCTTTTCGAAAATAAAATACTGGCGAAATTTCTCGAGGCTAAAGAGAAAACCGTTATTTTCAAGTTTGCATGCACACCGAATACAAACAAGTTTTCATGCAAAGTAGCGACAATATTACATATTACTTGCTTCGCTGAATATACCTTCAAGAAGTCATAAATCTTAAGTATCCACTTTAGGAAAACCAGTTCCCCACCTAAGATGCAGTGCTATATCTGGGTCATATCTCTTTTACGACTATCGAACGAAAATTTTATTACATCTCTTATCGGCTTCTCCTGCTTCTGCAACTGGTATATCTTGCCTTTCAATTTTACCCATAACTTTGTATAACAGCATTAAAAACACATTCTCGAAAAATTTCACACCATCACTTCTGATATATTTTATTTATTTATAATGCTTTAATTCCTAATACATATACTAGGGACACGTACAAGGACATTTCAACAGCAAAGGAGACGACAACATTCGTTCATAACAAGCCTCCTGTGGAAGGAGTGGAGGAAAAATATCCAATTATACGAAAATAAAAATCCAAAATTGCCTCGTTGCGAGTTTTCCGAAAACTCAACTGTTTTTTGGTATAAGGTATCCAAGGGAGACACTTCCCCTCCCATGTATAAGCCCCTGAGATTAAGAGTAACCGTGGAATCTGTGATTGCTCTAAAATCCTTGCTTCTAAATGCCTACACTGCCCGGCACGAAAAACGGGCACTTTAACATTTTAACGGATTTTAAACCTCCATAACTTTTTTGTTTTTGAACCGATTTTAATAAACTTTTAAGAAAATTGTAGGTTTGAATCGCTCGTCTTAAATTAAACAGAAAATAGTGTCCATCTCATATTATACCAGGAAAAACAATATGTTGTTTTTAAGCTTAAGTTTGAAACACCCTGTGGAGTTATTTGACAGGCCAGAAAATTTCAAAAGTGATTAGCTGTTAAGGTTTGACTTTTTTCAACATTTTTTTTTTATTCATCTCGATAGCTTTATTTTTGTTAGAGATAATGATGTTTAAAAAATCACATAATTTTGAATTAATTTTTATTTTACCTTAAATTTACGATGTTATTAAACAATAACACAACAAAGTAACATTGAAAATCTTCACGAGCTTGGATGACAGCGTTTATTTTTTTTCTCCGGGTACTGTGCATCAAGCGAGGCCGATAGTAGGTTTCAAATTCTCCTACCGAGCATATCCCAGACATGCTCGATAGGGTTCAAATCTGGGCTGTGTGGTGGCCAGTTTAAAAAAAGTGTTGAATTAAAAAGGTTCCAGTACACCTCACGTATTCGGGTATCCAAACAAACGCTTAAACATTTTAGTTTAAAATGTGATTAGTTAAATTTTTTTAAGCAAGGAAACGATTCACCTTTGGGACAATCATCCCAGTCTACATTTTCTCTAAGCCGTTACATGAATAAACGACTTAATGTAGAATTTCCATCGTATTTACAAAACTAAATATCGTGTTTATCGACCGAACAGTAGGTAAAGCCGATCTCCATTTCACCTTTGGGGAGCTTTCGGCACATTTATATGCAGAGTTATGCGCCATTCGCCAATGAAACCGATATTGTAAAAACATGTCGGGTGGATCCGTCGGGATTGCGAGTTTACAAGTAGTCTGGTTGAAATTAAGCTGTATAATCTGTTTTAACAAACTGTTTAGGAAATTTAATACTATTTCACTTAGATTAAAAGCGCATCATTAATAAACATAAAATAAACACAGTTTCGGTGACATTTTGTAACGGTACACGGTCCCCCTAAAATGGTTCGGTGTAAATTTATCTCATAAAAAAGCACGTACAAAGGTTAATAAAACAGTTTTACCCGCAATCAAATGAGTTCAAGTGTGGGGTTGTACAGCCATTGACAATTTTATCCTTCAGGTCTAAATCGAAACGCAACGCAATGCCTAACTTAGAATACTGTTTCCACCATTGCCTGTTTCTCTAAACAAAGACGCAGATCTAGTCAAAACTTGGCGAAGCGAAACTGGTCGATATCCATGACTATGTGTGGAAATTCTGGTGGAAAATCCTGATTGGCGTCCCGTGTTGAATAAACCCACTGGCCATCAATAGTTCTACCATTTCTAAACTAACTTACGATCATAAAAGCGTCTTGTTCTGCTGTGATTACCATATTTAATTTTCTTAAAAATAAAAACTTCAGAACTTCACAGTTCTATTTTTCATTGACCTAAATCTTTTCCCTGTACTCCATCAAGAAAATTAATAATTATGTACATTTTATTCAAGTGATCAGATCACCGCATCGCAGCGTACAACCTTGATCTGACGTAAAGCCCCCCACAGACTACGATGTTTTTCATCCGTTCGCATCGCTGCGATTCGAATCGGCGTGCCAAACTGATAGTCTATGGCCGAAAACGGTCGTGCCGAACCGTCCGTTCTAATATCTGTCCAATACTAAATTTAAACACGACGCGTCGTTCAAAACGCGACGGTTCAAATCGCCGATGCGAACGGATGAAAAACATCGTAGTCTGTGGGGGGCTTAAGAGGTGAATAGTATTTTAAGGGCTTCAATGTCGTTAAAGTCCCTAGCACAGCGAACAATAAAGACATAACTGTTCGAAGAATCATTTAAAACTTTATTTATATGCGGACAAATGAAAGTTGCGAAACTGTCGAAAGCTACTCCCAGATCACAGAATACGCATTAGCCTCACATTTACCCTCTATAATATATTACAGAAATAACAATTTTAAAAGCAAAATATTTTAAGTTTACTATACCTATAAAATACCTGAAAGATTAAAATTGAAAATGTACCTTTTCGGCAACAAAGCCCCATTGTATGGCGCCGTTGCAGAAATTGGAAATAATTCTTATGGAAAATATGCTATGAATTTAATATGACAACAAGCGTATAAGGATGATGTACTAAAGCGGGCTAAATCGTGTACAAAAAACAAACTTTCAGTAACATTCTGTAAGCCGAAGTCAAAGATTTACACTGGTAATCTCTTACAGGGAATAAAACCTCGAAAGTATAGTTAATTTAAAGACTTTTTTGTTACCATATGAAGTAAATCGTTTCTACTTATACTACTCAGATCTAAATACAAAAATGGGCTGAAAAGACCGTGGAATAACGGATAGATGGCGCTGTTTCAGACTTTTGTGTGACGCGCTGGCAAGGTCACTCTTTCAGACTGTCAGCTGTTAAATTTCAGATCACTGGGTGTATAAGTTTCGTTTTGATAGCTGTTTGCGTGCCTTTTGGACAAATTGAAGAAAACAGTTATCGAAAAGCGATACAATTGAAAGAGCTTGACAGGTCTGAATTTTATCAAGACATAGAAGCTTTGGATCATGCTGCTCTAAATGGATCAAGCGGGGCAGGGGGTTATGTTGAAAAATAAAAGTAATTTAAAACGTTCTGTTTTTTATTTTCGTTTCACGGACCTTGCAATATTACAAAATAAAATACTTCAAGTCCAAGCTGGAATGTGTCTATTAAAGCCATAATTGGCGTGGTATAAATTAACAAATTTCTAAATCGACTATATGGGTCTGGGGATTGGCCTGTATTATTTATAACCAAATATTATTAATTTAAATGCTTAAAAGAAAATAAAATAACGTGGAAAAGTGGTCAGAGTTTTCAATCTAAAAAAAAATGCGCTTCTCATTTTTATTCTTGTTTAGATCTTATTGTTAGATGATTTAACTTTTTTTGTCTCTCGTGTGCGGACAAGAGAAATACAGCACGTTAGGGAATATCCGAGAACGGCCCTTTTTACAAAGATTAATTTATAAGGCCCCTTTTGGATTGTACGAATTATTTATGGTTTAGCGAATTCGGTAAGAAAATGTGTATAAAAACTTTTCCGGATCTTTTTTGTTGTGAAATAGCCGTAGGGAAACAGTGAGAGATTAGGGGCGGCCAGGCACAATGCGTAGCACTAAACGGTCTGTACTGGGCAAAAAGTTTCAGAAAGCCGAGTAATCCTATTTTTTTTGGCGGTTTTGCGCGAGGTACGCAGCTAGCAACAACAAACAACATATTTATTTGAGAATACAGTGACAAAAAAGGTTTAGGCCAAGCAATAGAGCGATTTGTCGTGACATTAATCTTATTAGAAAACCGCCTGCGCCATCATCTGAAAGACGATCCGTAGATGATTCCTGTTATATTTCCAACTCTCAAATGTTTTCCTTTAATTTGTTATAAACATTTTAAAGCAAAAAACGCGATTTTTTTAGTTTTTTCCTTATAAAATGAAAAATAATAAAGCAATCTTAATGGTAGGATTAATGGACGATTTGTAGGGAATAAATATACGAACAAAATGAGTGGCCGAACGTCCCGATAGGATAAGTAGCAACGGAGAAAATCCGGAAAAACCGGAAAATTAAGAGGTTTTTTTTGTAATTCATAAATCGGCCATTTTTAAACTTAGAGGGCTCAAACTTTGTGAAAAAGTAGTAATTTATAGCTACTTTATGGGTGCAAAACCCCGACGCTGTCCGACAATTAGTTTTGCCACAATCGTCATTTTAATTTTTCAACACACTATTTTGCAACAGGTCTGGATGCTCTATGGATCGTCCGATTTTAATTATTGAAACGGATTTGAAAAGTACAAGTTTAATTGAACAATATGTATATTTTAATTTTTCCATAAAATGCTACGGAACCGGTTGACAATGCACGTAAAGATGCGTGAAAATGGCCGAGCGCGCGAAAGATGTCGCGTAGCGGGAGAGCAGCGGAGTGAAGGGGAGCCAATATTCGTGCGCCCGGCCATTTTCACCCATCTTTACGTGCATTTTCAACCGGTTTCGTAGCATTTTATGGGAAAATTAAAATATACATATTGTTCAATTAAACCTGTACTTCTCAAATCCGTTTCAATAATTAAAATCGGACGATCCATAGAGCATCCAGACCTGTTGCAAAATAGTGTGTTGAAAAATTAAAATGACGATTGTGGCAAAACTGATCGTCGGACAGCGTCGGGGTTTTGCACACATAAAGTAGCTATATATTACTACTTTTTCCCAAAGTTTGAACCCTCTACGTTTAACAATGATCCATTTATGAATCTACAAAAAAAAACTATTATTTTTCCGGTTTTTCCGGATTTTCTCCGTTGCTACTTATCCTATCGAGACGTTCGACCTCTCATTTTGTTCGTATTTTTATTCCCTACAAATCGTCCATTTATACCATTAAGATTGCTTTACTATTTTTCATTTCATAAGCAAAAAACTAAAAAAATCGCGTTTTTTTGTTTAAAAATGTTTATAACAAATTAAAGGAAAAAATTTGAGACTTGGAAATATAACAGGAATCATCTACGGATCGTCTTTCAGATAATGGCATTGGCGGTTTTCAAATAAGATTAATGTCAAAAAATCGCTAATATTTTGTTCTGTTGCTTGGCCTAGTTTTGGTATAAACTAATTTTATTTAGGCAAGTGAAAAGCAAAAGTAATTGGAACTGTTTAGCAGATTCAGTACACATTCTTATCTAAATTGGTATGTAGTCAAAACAATCAATTTCCTTAAACTGAAGTCATATCCTTAAACTTGAGATAATGTGAAGAGTAACAAACACACAACAATTATTATTGCTTAAGAGGTAATAAAACGTCATTAACAGCAGAGCGTTGGCTCGTGCTTGTGGAAGGTTCGAGAGGGATTAGACTAATCCCTTTACAAATTAATAGAGGGTGGGGAAAACTAATACGCAGTAACGGTAAAGAGCCAGTACAGTTACAGTCGTGGTGGTAATCGTTCGTTCTGTAATATGAGTATATTATTAACGTTCCGTCTTTCTGTGTACCCACCCCAAGTGGCCCGTTATATGATCAAATCAGATAAGTTTGTACGGAAGTGGGTCATGCCTTACAGACAAGTGAAAAATGCTGATGACTTTCATAGTGATAGGGGTAGAACTCAAAGGACTACTACAAAGCAAGATTCAATCATTTGTGAATTATTTGAGAAAAAAATCCTACATTACAACTGAATCAAACACAAAAAAATCCTTAAGAAAACAGGAATAGCTATTAGTGTAATGACAATAAAATGGAGAATAAGTGACAGCAAGATCGCTTACAGAAGTACACTACAAAACCCTTTACTGTCTGCATTTTGCAAAACAGATTGAAAAGCAACTGAGTTGGGCCATGGGACATGGGATAATAATGATCGCGACTGGAGAAACATAATTTTTACTAATAAAGCGTTATTTTGGACTTGGGTTGGGTTTGATTGGGTTTGATGATGAAACATATGGTACCGCGAAAGTACAAGGATTATTTTTCTTAATAACGTGTATTTCCCTCACGAGCCCTTATGACTGCGGTTATCCGTCTTTCCATACTTCTGATGACGTTGTCGATCATTTCTTGAGGCAATCAACCATATTTCAAGTAGAGCACCTCTCATTTTTTTTGTGTTTTGGACAGCAGGAATTCTTGACCTTAGTCGTCTGCCTAGCATGTCCCAGACATGTTCGATAGGATTCATGCCAGGGGAACATGCAGACCAATTCATTGTCGGTGTTTCCATTTGGTTTAAAAAGTCAGTTACACAACGAGCGACGTTCGTGTCATGCATTAAGAGGAAATTTGCTCCAATATGTGGAGCAAAAGATACCACATGATCTTGCAGAACATCCCTTATGTATCTATCTGCAGTAAAAGGGGCACTATCAATTACCACCAACTCTATGCGTGCCCCTAAACAAATGCCACCCCACACCATAATTGAGCATCCGCCGAAAGAGACAGTAGGAGTAAAATTAAATAATTCATTTTGTTCTCCTGGACGTCGATACAATCTTGCCCTACCATCAATCGAATTTACGCAGAAACGGCTCTCATCCGTGAACAAAACTCGACCCCACTGATCATCATTCCAATTTTAGTGTTTTCGAGCAAAGGCTAGTCGCGCTACTTGATGTCTGATGTCTCTGGAGTTTTGGGTTTTTTTATACGACTTTAAATCAACTTCTTTGCGCCCTCTTTTGACTGTATGCTCACTTATTCTGGTTCTACGAACATTCAGATCGTTTCGCGTTCGACGCACCTGGCTGACAGTACTTGACAGAAAACTGCGCGCGAAAAACTTAAAACAATTGAATTTGTTGTAACTTTGCCAGACATATAAATATTTAAGGATAATTTATTTTGTTTTTAAGCGTAATTTAAGACAAAGAAATAAAATTAAAAATCGGCTGTGACAGACGGACGGACGTGTTCGGTTTTGCTAATTTTAGCACGGAACACTAAAAAGTAATGAATGTTGATTACTGCTCCTAAATTGGACTAAACTATCAGACAATAACTTAAATTAAACATTAACATCTGCTGCTTTATAACGTTTGACTTTGCATTGTTAAAAATATATCGACCTTATCGATACTTCATTTACAATATCGATAAACAACTTATTCCTCCTCTGCAGTAAGCGTGGCTGGAAAATGAATAATTGCTGCATTTTGTTTGCCCACAGCCTTCTGGCATCAACGTCTGCGGCTGATTTGTAATTTCGTAAAATCTCTCCGAAATCAAATTGCCGCTGACGTGTAAACAAGGGTTTAATTTCATTTTTTATTCTACTTGAAATTTACATTATATGCGAAAATACATTTAATTTTCTAGAACATTTTTTTTCAGGATTCAGCATGAAGAATTTGCTTAGGTTCCCTTCCCAATTTCCATTAGACGATCGTCATGATGAGTCTAATGCGGATAACTCAAGAAGGCATTAACTAATATGGATAATAATCATTTACACAAGTAAAAAAGTTGAGTTTCCTGCAAAGAAAATTGCTGTTCTTGTCTAATAACAATGTCTGTAAAATATCGCAATTATACTGTAGGTTAATATCTGCAATCGTAAATAGCACAGGTAAAGCATATGACTAAGGATTATTAAAATATACCAATATATCATTATTTTTCGTTATAAATTTTTAGTAATTTACTTCCATTTCATGGTGACAAAATTTAAAGTGAAACTGGCAACGTGGCTTGTTCTCCGTCACACGTGTTGTAGTCCCGTTCATCCATAGCTTAAACAGTTGAGAAGGCGTAGAATTTTGTGTGCAACGTTTTTCATTTTCATCCGGAACTATCTTTTCACCGGTTTGCTTGGTGAAATACAGACGGCTCGGAAAGTCAAGGTGATGGCGCGTGAAGTTGGATGTTTAACGTTCTCTCTATCTTCTTTCTTTGTTCTACATATGAACAATGTATAAAACAAAACAATATCCAGTATCCTCTTGCTGAAGATCTATTGTTGCCATAAAGTGATTTTGAGTGCGGGAGGGGGAGCAATTTTTAGCGGATGATGACGACTGTGGGATATAATATATTTCGACACATACAAGGTGTACGAAAAGTCTTAGTATGGGCAAATATCTTTGCTATTAGTAAAGTTAGAGACACCAAATTTTAGGTGAATCTTATTGGTTGATAAATCTACTTTTTTACATAATATAACTTTTTCAGTCGCCATAAGGGGTGCCGCTAGGAGTTGAGGTCAAAAATTTTAAATGCTGTATGCCGTGTGATACCTCATTTTAAAAGGCTTCAAAAAAGAAACATTTTAATGCAAACCCGAGGTCCGTATCTTAATTCGTTTTTAAATGGCAAGCTTTTAAAAATTAAAAATCTTGAAAAAGATTAAAATTTTAATTACCTTTATTTCTCTTATTACTTTAAAAGTTGTTGATGACCACCAACTTCTTGGCAGTAATAAAGTCGATTTTGTAACTCACTTCTCACATTTTCGAGAATGACAAGTGTTACTGTTTGGCAGAGTTCCAAAATCGACTTTATAACGGTCAAGAAGTTCATGGTGGTCATTTTAAACAACGCTTAAAGTAATAAGAGAAATAAAGGTCTTAAAATTTTTAATTTTTAAACGCTTTCCATTTAAAAATGAATTAACCTAGGAGCCTCGGATTTGCGGTTTCGTTTTTGAAGACCTTTAAAATGAGGTACCACACAGCATAGGGTTGCATTTGAAATTTGAAAACCCTACCCCTGAAGGAGGTTAAAAAAGTTAAATTACATAATCAAGTAGATTTATTAACCAATAAGATACACCTAAAATTTGATGTCTCTATCTTTACTAATAACAATAGTTATTTGTGTAACTAGTGCAAAAAGTATATATTTGTTGCACGATGCATGAAGTTTGCAGCTCGAGACGAAGTCGAGAGCTGCAATCATGCTGAGTGCAACAAATATACTTTTTGCACATGTTACACACAATATTTTTTCTACGATCGGTTTATTTTTTATTACAGTATTTTACAATTTAAGAAATATTTTACAATGCAAGGAATAATACTCGTATTCATTAGGGTATCAAAGTGTTTTTTGCACTAGTGCAAAAAATAAGTTACTTTTTGCACTAGTGCAAAAAATTAAGCTTTTGGCACAGTAAATAGTGCAAAAAGTACTAACTTTTTGCACGATCGTAGAAAAAGATATTTGCCCATACAAAGACTTTTCGGACACCTTGTAGGTGTCGAAAAATATATCCCACAATCGTCTTTATCCGCTAAAAATTCCTCCCCCTCCCGCACTATATTTATTTATACGTACTCAAGAGCGTCTAGTATAGGAAAACAGTACTATAAAAGTCGAAAAAATCACTTACATAAAAATTTTCAGTGCTAAAAGATTTTCAGGATTTGTGACTTTAATTTTCTTTGCGGTACTTAGGGCGTTTTTACCTAGTAAGATACTTTTGGAGCCTAATGAAAATTAAACATAATATTGTGACGTAGGTGAAACTTTTGTGAGTTCCTGTAAGGCCTATTTTAGTTTTTCATTTATTAAAAAAATATTGAATACAGTGAAAGAGTCAATTACCTCTAGAAAAAATATATATATCATTCTGATTCAATTATAGATTTCTCTGGAAGATCATTGATAAACAGTCAAAAAAGGGCAAAGTGCAAACTGAATTTTGAGAATAAAACATACTGCAAAACGAAACTAATAAAGTACATTAGGTTAGGATAGAACACTGTTCCACCAGACCTACGAAGCGTTCCGAGAGAAAATAAATGAGTGCCATGTTTTGTTTGTCCACCGTATTCTACCTTCATCAGCGTCTAGCTGAAATTTGTAATTTTGCTTGAAGCCCTCAAATTCTCTCCTTAACTGTTGCGGACAAGTAAACAAAAGTTGTCCTGTCCAACTGAAATTTAAGCTCATTTTATTTGCGAGTTTCTGGAGTTTGGTCTCTGCACAGACTTTGGCAAAAAACAAGTTTGCTTATAACGCAACTAGAGGACTAAAGAATTGCGTTTGAGAAAAAATAAATCATAGAAAATAGCATTTCGGTAATATTTCTTCATTCCTTTCATTCGTAACAGTGCAGATACTAGGCCAAGCAATAGAGCGATTTGTCGTGACATTAATCTTATTAGCAAACCGCCTGTGCCATCATCTGAAAGACGATCCGTAGATGATTCCTGTTATATTTCCAACTCTGAAAGTTTTTCCTTTAATTTGTTATAAACATTTTTAAGCAAAAAAACGATATTTTTTTCGTTTTTTGCTTATAAAATGGAAAGTAATAAAGCAATCTTAATGGTATAAATGGACGATTTGTAAAGAATAAAAATATGAATAAAATGAGAGGTCGAACGTCCCGAAAGGATAAGTAGCAACGGAGAAAAGCTGGAAAAACCGGAAAATTAAGTTTTTTTTTAAAATTCATATATCGGCCATTTTTAAACGTAGAGGGCTCAAACTTTGGGAAAAAGTAGTAATTTATAGCTACTTTATGCGTGCAAAACCCCGACGCTGTCCCACGACTAGTTTTGCCACAATCGTCATTTTAATTTTACATGTCTGGATGCTCTATGGATCGTCCGATTTTAATTATTGAAACGGATTTGAAAAGTACAAGTTTAATTGAACAATATGTATATCTTAGTTTTTCCATCAAATGCTACGAAACCGGTTGAAAATGCACGTAAAGATGCGTGAAAATGGCCGAACGCGCGAATATTGGCTCCCCTTCGCTCCGCTGCTCTCCCGCTACGCGACATTTTTCGCGCGCTCGGCCATTTTCACGCATCTTTACGTGCATTTTCAACCGGTTTCGTAGCATTTTATGGAAAAATTAAAATATACATATTGTTCAATTAAACTTGTACTTTTCAAATCCCTTTCAGTAATTAAAATCGGACGATCCATAGAGCATCCAGACCTGTTGCAAAATAGTGTGTTGAAAAATTAAAATGACGATTGTGGCAAAACTAATGGTCGGACGGCGTCGGGGTTTGGCACACATAAAGTAGCTATAAATTACTACTTTTTCCCCAAGTTTGAGCCCTCTACGTTTAAAAATGGCCGATTTATGAATTTAAAAAAAAACTCTTAATTTTCCGGTTTTTCCAGATTTTCTCCGTTGCTCCTTATCCTATCGGGACGTTCACCTCTCATTTTGTTCGTATTTTTATTCTCTACAAATCGTACATTTACACCATTAAGATTGCTTCATTACTTTCCATTTTATACGCAAAAAACTAAAAAAAATCGCGATTTTTTGGTTAAAAATGTTTATAACAAATTAAAGGAAAAAATTTCAGAGTTGGAAATATAACAGGAATCATCTACGGATCGTCTTTCAGATGATGGCACAGGCGGTCTTCTAATAAGATTAATGTCAAAAAATCGCTAATATTTTGCTCTGTTGCTTGGCCTATACTTGAAAGGTAGGTCAGATAGGAATATAGACGAATATTTTGTGTTACGCTACTGGCTTGACACCATTGAGCTTCACCAAGAGGAGACGCAGCAGTTTATTCGTAACTAGCCTTTTGTTTTGTTTCATACATTGTGCGTATGCAGGACAAAGAAGGACGAAATATAATAATTACAAATATTAACAGCAGCTTAAAGTTATTGATCGGCGCGCCACGTATAAAAAGACCTTCTATTACCTTTTTCCTCTTACACACTCAATAATATTACAAAAAGCGTTTTAAGCCTCGTTAAGATTAAATATATGGATCATTCTCTCTTAGATGTTCAGGTAAAGCTTAGGGCTATTTTTCTTGTCTCATTTTATACAAAATATTTACAAACAGTTTTCTCGAAAAGAGGAAAATCAAGAGAAAACGTAATTAAAGACAGAAAATTGTGCCGTTGATATTATAAAGGCTTAATTACTTTTCCAAAGTTGACATAAAAAACTTTACTAAACGAATGGTTCCATTTATTATACAAAAATTATAATTATACGGAAATAATGATATAGGGTCTGGATAATGGAACTGAAAGCTATATAATACAATTCTTGAACATGTAGATCTCCACTGGGCCATTAAAGAACGAAATATCAAAAATGATAAGTGTTAAAGGTAGTACGGACGAACAACAGGTTTCATTTCGAAAACATCGAGGGTATTTTCAAACTCGAAGAAGAAAGACAAGCTTTCCAACACCTGATAGATGAAAGTTTAATGTCCACCGCGACAGATACTGTATCGGGGTAAAGCTCATTTTAAGCGTTTCGTTGACCTATTACCTGCAATAAACTATTATCGACATCAGCTGTAATAAAACCCGGCAAATTTGCAAGAACTATAAACAGGGCCGGCCTTAATAAAATATCAGGTAAACATAATTTTAATATAATCAGTAAAAGTACGAATAAAGTAGTTTTTTACCTGATTTAATAATTTCGAAATATTTTAGTTTAGTTTCAATCTTTTTGGTAAACCGTGAAGTTGTTATATGATTTTGATCGTATTTTTTGTTGTTCCAAGCGAGCTCAAAATGTGGCGTCCTTTTAAAGACGTGGTTTGACGAATGCGACGTACAAAAATATATGCTATGTACGAAGAGCAAATTGTATTTACGTTGGTTTCATTAAAGCAGCGACTAATGAAAGATGAAACCAACATTTCTTGCAGCAGGACAAGCCTCTGGAGAGTATTATCCCAAATGAGTTTACATATTGGACCATTAATAAAAGCCAAATAGGAATGGAATCACAACGATTGCGACAGTGGCGCTTTGATTATTTAAAATTTATAAGAAAGTACAGAATAGAATATCGTTCCATTATCTACCTCGATCAAACATGGTTTGATACACATGACACCCCAGCAAAAGGATGGGTAGATACATCAGGAAAATGTCAAACCAAAGCCCCATCGCAGAATTACCATTTTACATGCTGGTTCCGAAGATAGTTGGGTTCCAAATTGTTTGTGGTTGTTCTCTAAAAATATTAAAGAATCATCTTTGGACTACCATGACGACACCATAGCAGAACTTTTTGAAAATTGGTTTAAAAATCACCTTCTGCCCTAAGGATAGTGTAATTGTAATGGACAATACTAGTTAACATAGCCGTCAAAAAAATAAAGTTCCTAATTCAAACAACACTAAATTAGGACTCCAGAACTATACTATTATGTTAAAAAATGATATATATTTTGAAAATTGATATAACAAATGTGATCTTACATTCAATATTAAGAATAAATAAGTACGTAATATCATTGATGCCGATATGGGGCATACGGTTTTAGTCTTCCCCCCTATTACCGTATTTTTAACCCAATCGAGCAGCTACATTCTCTGAGGCACGTGATGGTAAAAACACTATTTATTGTCAAAAATTCCGTACAGAGATAAAAAGAACTGTTATTTTCTATATCAAATTACTAAACGGTTGTTTTAATTTTCTTTTCAATTTCCCGCAAACTTTTTTTAAAATTTTCTGGTTCATTTCGTGTCTATTGTTTCATTACAGCGTTGTTTTGCGACGAAACAAGTTTAAAATAAAATTAAAACAATGATAGCGGCGCGAGGTGGAGACGTTGTTACAATAGCGAGCCCTTATTGAGTAAAATCGCAGAGAGCGATGATTTAACAATAGAAGTTCTTCTATTTTTAATTGGAAATAGTTCAAGGGATAATTTAGAAATGATGTCGAAGTCGTCGCCGACATTTTGAAAGAAAGTTCTTAAAATTTAATTACATTATTTGTAAGATAATGCATAGAAACCAAATAAACCTGAATGTTTTTTTGTATTCTTTACATAAATAATTAACGTTCAGGTTCACTAAGAAGGTTTAAGATTTAGTACTGGTTTAAATTAAGATCTTATAGTTGATCAGTTATGTCAGCAATTTACTCAAAATTTTGAGGGTGTACGGGCCAAACGGACCTCGGATTTGGATTCAGCGCATCAAAATACATATATTTTAGATAGATGGGTCTGGTCAACTGCACAGACCACTTTTTTTTGTGTGCCGGTGTAAAATAACCCTTTCCTCAACGAAGAAGCAATATATGACATTTATGACTTTTTCTAAAAAATTTAAAAATCTTGGAATGCTAAAGAAATAAAAAAAATCCTTTTTAAACTCCTAACACGGGCAGCCATATTGCCTTTTAATAAAGGAAGACCAAGATATAATGCTCTAAGGCAAGACGCAAGGACACGCGGAGGGGGTGGGACTAAACAAGTAATTTAATCTAACTTTAAAGCCTTTATAAAGCCTGTTAACCCAAAGTGACGAACCCGCGGCCATCTTTTAAAGGGATTCCCTTTTTGAACGTGACGTCCTCGTAACTTCAGGGCTGTACGGTTATTAGAGAGTTTTGCTCGCTCTCTGTGTGTGCCTATAAACTGATCAGCCAACTTCGTCATATTCTCGATATAGTTTACTAACTGAGACGTACCTAATTTATATTAAACTTAATAAACTAAAGTGCTTTTCTTGAAGTAAACTAAACTATTCGGTTGGAGTCGGTTAGAGTTAAAACTAGAAGTTGATACTGGAATGGGCGTTGGAAACCGGGTCGCCTAGATCAGGGTCGCCCTTTTGTGCTTGAGTGATCGAGTACTCTCTATTTTAGACACGCGCCTCTAAAAAGAAGTACAATACCGACTAGGTTTCAAAAATGACACACGCATGCCTGGACGGCCATACACAGAAAAAACTGCTATGCGATTTTCAATAACAGTATTATTCTTGACCACTCACACTTTGGTTATATTAAAGTTAATACTGTTTCAACAAAACATCATTGAAATAACCAAAAAAAAAAAACGTTGCTTTAAATATAGACTTATTATTAGAGCTCAAAAGTAGTCTTATTTGGTTGAAAACCAGGGTTGGCAAAAATCATGATTTTTTTAAAAAAATCAAAAAAATCAGATTTTTTTTGATTTAAATCAGATTTTTTTGATTTAAATCAGATTTTTTGATTTTTTTAGGTTTGTATTATTTCACTATTGTTTGTTCAGATGTAACACAGTTACAATAGTAAATAATTTAAATGCAGTAAATATTAAAATAATGGAGTAGAAAATATAAATTTAATAATATTAATTCAAACTTCAGCAAACGAAATAGAAAACGGTAATTTTAAAAACACAAACAAAAAACAATAGGTACATATTATATAGCTACCTATACCCTATACCAGTGGTTCCCAAATGGTGGTCCGCGGACCCCTAGGGGTCCGCAGGTTATTTTGCGGGGGTCCGACAACCTTTGCTTTGAAACACTACTTGATGCCCTTTTGCACGACGTATGTGTGCACAAACTTTCTCTGAATACATTCTGCTAAAATCCAAACAAAGAAATCGGCTGGATGTTGCTTCAGATGTAAGATTAAAAATTTCCGTTCAGATTTACTAAGAAGGTTTAAGATTTAGTACTGGTTTAAATGGAAATCTTCTAGTTGGTCAGTTATGTTTTGACAGGTTTTTGTCCTGTCATTGTTAATATGTCATTATTACAAACTTATGAATTATTCTGATATTTCACCGATTTGCTTGGTTTCCAAATCATTTTCATCTTGGACCGAGTTGCTGTAATGAAGTTAGTTCTATTTTTGTCAAAAGTACTTACTAAAATTGCCATTTTCTTTACAAATTTGTGAGAAAGCTCAAAAATAAGTTCATAGCATAAAACTTAATTGTCTTATTCTTACACTTGTCAGTTTAAAACTTTTGGTTGTCAAATTAGACCGCACTACGTTGGAGAATCTGGCTGTTCAAATCTTAGACCAGATTTAGAAAGAACTATGACAGGAAAAACAGTATTTCATTCTTCTCATTAAAATCCAAAACTGATGATTGATATATTATATTTTTTCTGCTAGAAAAGAGAATATATTTTGTTCAGTTTAGTTCAGTTTTTCAGTTACTTTTATAGGATGCCGTTTTTATTTATAAATAGCATGATGCCTTTTGGTGCAAATTGCCAAGCCATATTAAAGGCATTGAATAAATCGGCACTTTTGAAATAAATATTTTTTTAACAAAGGTTGTTTCTTTTATTATTTTTGAAGCTAAACTGTTCATGGGGGTCCGCATGTTACTAATTTCTAATTTTGGGGGTCCAGAATTTCGAGACATTTGGGAACCACTGCCTACCAATACCTATTATAATGGTAGATAATAAAATCAAGTCGAGTTAAAATAAAATAATCATTCTCGTAATTATTATGTAATAATAAAATATCATTATGAAGAACAATGATTTAAATCATTGATTTTTTTCAAAAAAATCACTTGATTTAAATCACGATTTAAATCATGATTTAAATCATTTGATTTAAATCAAGCCAACCCTGTTGAAAACTATATGACCATTTTTTCAATTATAAAAATACTATTGGACACCAATAAATTACTGTTATTCCTTAGAGTATAGAATTGTTTAAGCTAAAACATTAAATTATTTGACGAGAATGCTCACATATAATTGGGTGAAAAATGTTATTTGTGGGCGGTGTGATTCAAACTAAAATGTATTTTATTAAACGAACAAGAACTACAGTTTAAATAAAAAATCTAAAAAATAAGTGAATAATCCTTATATCATGTTAACTAAAATAAACTCTCCAATAACACATATAAGGTATTACAGAAATAATAAAAAGTATTAATTCAATGAGTTCTATTGTTGGCTGATGTTTTACTTCTATTGCTCGCGGACACACTTTGGAGAGGTTAAAATTATGCTGTTGGTATTTTGTTCGTTTAATAGTCGTTTAAGCTTGCAGTTTGTGTGGACTGGAGAGGATCTTAGTGTTTTATAGTATGCAAGTAAAATAAATCTAAAAAAACGACCTCAAAGAATATCGTGGAATCAATCACGTATATCCTGAATTATTACTCTTAGAAGGAAACATAGATAGGTAAAAGGTATAAGTGAATGAAAAATAGAGCTGTCAAGTTCTGAATTTTTTATTTTTAAGAAAATTAAATATGGTAACAACGGCAGAACAAAAAGCTTATATAACCGAAATGTACTTTAGAAATGGTAGAAAGGTTGATGGCCAGTGGGTTTATTCAACACTGGAGGCCTTTCAGGGTTTTCAAACAGAATTTCCACACATAGTCATGGATTTCGACCAGTTTCGCCAAGTTTTGACTGGATATGTAACTTTGGAGAAACAGTAAGTGTGAATAGAAAGAAAGGCAGTGGGAGATCCAAAGTTCGCACTGCACAAAAAGTAGAAGAATTGAGGCAAATTGTTAATGAACACCCACAAACCGCTATTCGACGTTTAAGCCAGGAAGTAAATGTATTCCACGAAACCTGCAATACAATCCTGAAATGACCTGCATATGCACGCTTATCGTCTAAGCTCAGTCCAAGAACTGTTACCAAACGACAAATGCAATTTTCAGAGTGGTTTATGGGTAATTTTCATATTAATGAAAACGTATTTAAAAAAACTTTTTTACTGACGGCGACGAGGCATGATGTTTTACCTCTCTGGTTATGTAAATTCTCAACAAATAAGAATGTGGAGTTTTGAAAATCACATTTCTTTATATAGAAGCCTCTGCATTCACACAAAGTTGGCGTGTGGGCGGCCATATCGAAAAGGTTAATTGGACCGATTTTTTTAAGGGACTCTCAATTCGACACGATACCGTAACGAAATGTTATAAAATTTTGTAAAACCATTAGACGATGGAGAGATTCACGTAATTCTTAATAATTTAAATTTTTTAGGAAGAATTTTTCGAAGGCCGAATCATTAGTCGTAATATGCCAGTTATGTGGCCACCACGGTCCTGCGATCTCACGCCGTGCGACTTTTTTCACGGCCACACAATAAAAACTTTGTTGTCAAAATGCAATATTAATTTTCTATGTATCTAAATATTGGTTATCAAAAAGAATTTTAGATTTCATTTTAATGCACGGTGCCTTGTGAATTTAGCCTTATTCGTTTAGATTTCGTCCTAATTAAATAACCGGTTAATAAACCGGTTTTAAATTTAAATCTTTTTCGAGAATCTGTGCATTAAACCTTTCAAGTCGGCAAAGCTAAATTCTGAACATCATCATATAATAACACCCATCTTAAGTTAGCCTTTTCTAAAACCGGGTTTCTTATCGTAACGTTCCGTCTTAAATCGTACAACCGTTGTCTCCCTGCCATACCGAATTAATTCGTCATTTTCGGAAATCGACCGGCTTTCTAGGGGCTTTCTTCTTCATTACGGGGTGTACCAAAGACAAGGAAATGAAGCCTATTAACGAAAATCCGGTGAAAGGCTATATAGTTTCGGAATCCCTCTCTTAAATCAGGAATGCTGAAAGGTGTCATTAATTTTGGATGAACAGTGAGATGTGTATCAAGCAAAGCAAGGGTATTAAAGCATCGGCCTTAAATACACATTAATACAATATAATACAATTTTCTCTTGAAGTTTTAAAAATAATTTATTAAGGCAATATATATACAAATAATAATAATACTTTGTTGCCATCTTTTTGCACAATACTGTATGTATAGGTAATTGTGTATTCTGTACAAACCTGAGCAAACAACATTTCAAATTACTGTTCACGTAAAATCCCGCCAGCTTAATAAACTACTGGGAAACCGTTGCTGTCAGCAAACTCAGAATTATTCGATATATCCGGTGGTGCAGTTTATTTTCGTGTTGTTTGCATTCGGCTTTAGAAAATAAATGCAGACGCTTGCAACTTGCAACTGCAAACTACCTGTCAGCGTCAATACGAAATCGCTTTGCAAGTTTGATAGGGATAGTTTTAGTCGATTTGGATGTATTGAAGGTAATTGTAGTCTACGCTATGTTTATGGACATTTTGCGTGAGTTTTCGCTACTGACAAACAAAATTTTCCACTGGAAAACTATTTTAAATACATTCCCAGAACTTCTATATCTAAACTAAAAATATAAAACTAATTTTGACATATTATTGAGTTAGGCCACTTTTGCACTATACGCCTTAAATCTGACTCGCAAATTTGTTCCACCACATACGAAACACGGGAGCGAAGCCCCAAATGATAGCTAGTACAAAAAAATTAAACAACGACCTAGCATACCCTTAAGTTATTCGGACCCGAAAACATAAAACGAAACGATATATTTTTTTTTCTTCAAAGAAAACTCCCCTTGTTTTGCCCTGAACATAATTTTTTTACTAGTACTACATTTCTTCCTTATTTTTCTCTCATAAAAACTTAAGAAACGCGGGTATAACGATTTTCTGTAAATTCCTTAAGATTAAATGTCATGTCGTTTCCCTCCGGATTTTCAGTATAAGCTCGAGGCTATTTCTTTTATCTTATTTTACAAAAAATATATTATGGAATAAACTGTTCTCTCGAATGGGGAGAGGAAAAATAAAGAAAAACGTTTTTGATAGTGTACAAGTATGTTAGCAACATTTACTAAAAAGAGTCGGTATTTTTCGAAAGGATTTAGAATACATACTACAAATTAACCTCGAAAATTGACTAGGTTTGACGTAAAGTAAGAATCAAACAAGAAAAGCCACGAGCGTCATTTTAGAATATTCCTTGCTTAGTTGCTGGAAATCGATATGCCAGTGGCGTAGACCCTTTAAACAAAGTTTTTTTAATTAAATAGTTATTGGATCAAAAAATAATTGGAAAAATTAAAATTAATGATTCAATGATTGTGTGGATTTCTTACTTATTTCTTTATATTTACAGCGGCATCCATACAGTTCGCGTCATATGGAAAAATGGGCGACATCAATCAAACTCGGCAAATCGTAATCTTCTAATTGTAAGTACTGTATTTTAAATCAGATTCTTATAATGACAAACTTAGCATGAAGGTGGTGTACGTGACCCCGGAATAATTATTACTGATAAACTACAATTGTTTTATTGCCCCGGGTAACAATGTTTGGGCCCCCAATATTTTGTTTTGTATTACATTTTTCATCAGTATAATATGCGTTTTGCATGTCAAAAATTAAAGAGTATTGTGGTTATTTAATCATACCATTTGTACCAGAAGAAACAGTAGTAGATTTTAAGGTTGATAATGCAGTGTTAAAAATTTGTCCAATTACTAAAATTACAGGCTGTCAATTTCACCTAACCCAAACATGGTATCGAAAAATTCACTATCAGGTTTAACACAGGAATACAAAGACAAAAATCCTGAGATTGGTAGTGGCTTCATTAATGTTTTGTTCATTTATTTTTGGAACCAGAGGGCGTTGACGATTTTTATTTCTTGGAACTTTACGAAACTAAGCCAGTAGATAGAAATTCCCACCCTATGAGCTAATGCCAAAATCCACATAAGAGTATAACTTTACTTTCAGTAAGTAATCATAATCATAACAAGATTTTAAAATTTTAAAAGATTTATATAAAAATTTTAATGTTTTTCAAGCAATTCTTTATAGAAGTACATACTAAAAATAAATTAAAATAATTATAAAATTTTCAGTTTAAACAAAATCGCTTCCTATTATAAAGAATGCTAGGCATTTCCGCCGTTTTAAAATTTACCAGCGCAGCGGGGTAGGTCCTATTGCTATTCGGATTATTTGTCTGACTGTTGCGTCGTCATGGCCCATGTAATCTCGTAGGAAAAGCCACATTCCCAGACTCTGTGTTGTTGGTGTTGCTTTTCATTTTTTAGTTATAAGAATAAGAAAAGATGTTTTATTTAGTACACCTTGTACATGGACTAATGTCGAACCGAACAAATGTTTTTTGAAATGAACCGAAACGACGATACAAAACACACGCACACACATTGCCAATATTGTTCTTGATTTCGATATTGCCATCACATATTGATGTTTGAATAAGTAAAGGCTTATTGTTGTAACGAGATCGTAATGGAATATTATATCGAGTGTTATTTATGCAAGACAAAACATTTTCATTGGATACAATGCACAATAGTAAAGTTAATAAACTATATTGTGATGTTACATGAAGTTTGCTGTTTGATTTAATCGTATGCATAAACATACAGGCTGGGTGAGTTTATTTTAGCCTACAATCGTCACAAGATACCTCCACGTGACGGTGGGCAACAGAACCGTCTGGCAGAGTCCCTGGGTTAACGGCGTGTATGCCGTCATGGCACAAGCGATAAGTGCTTTACGATGCAGGGATTCGGAACCCCAGTATCGGCGTCTGGTCAGGGTGAGAAAGCAGGCCCGCAGGCGTCGTCATCAAGCGACTTCAACTCTACATTAGTGGGTAACTTGGCTTCTGTAGAGTATAATATTACAAGAAATCACTCCCACATACGTAATAAAAGTCCTCATTGGTACGTAAGAACCGAGGGGCGGCGCACTCCCTTAAATCTGTGTACATACTATTGTTAAATCACATTAAATCATTTTAAATCTTTCTTAAACAGTAGATTTTTTGATTTTTTAAAATTACTTACATCAATTTAAATGGCTTTAAATCATTTGAAATCAAGTTAAATCACTTTATATCATGTAAAATCGATTTAAATCACCATAAATCATCAATAAATCACAAAAATCACCTAACATTCGTTAAATCATCATCACAATTTGGCATCACCTATAGTGCTGGGCAGCGCGTTACAGCAATTAAATCGTGTTAAATCAGATTAAATCAATTCTGTGTACACCTTTTTTGGGAGTTAGCCGCCCCTCGGTAAGAACAATACTATTTTTTGCTATTTTCTGCTACTCATTGCTATTTTTACGATTTTTGATAAATATATGAATGATCGAGATTCTGAATTTGGATTCAGCGCATCAAAATACATAAGAGACATACTTGATCTAGTTCAAATAAAAATTTCTTCATTTTCATAACTGCAATTGTTCGCAATTTTTAGCCATTTTCAGGGTTTCTTCGCAATTTACTCAAAATTTTGAGGGTGTACGGGCCAAACGGACTTCGGATTTGGATTCAGCGCATCACAATACATATAGATAGATGGGTCTGGTCAAATGTACAGACCACTTTTTTTTGTGTGCCGGTGTAATTATTGTTTAATATTTTGCACAAAACATATGTTTGTTTCAAGCACGAGTAACTGAAATTTGTACAACAATGTCTTTAATATCTGTGTCTTTTTTTTCTTCGACTTTTAGAGTTACTTTTTTTTGGTTTTAAAAAATTTATTAATTTCTCTAAAAAATGTATTCCATTATACGTACATGTTTTATCATTTTATTCAATCTATACTTAGTTTCGTTGTGAATATCAACACAAAAGCAGGAAATTAATGTGTTATTGAATTCAGTAAAACTAAACAATCAATACATAAAATAATAAACGCTGCTAGGTGTGCACTGGGATAGGCAAAAACATGGAAATTAATTTTATATGTATTTTCGAGATTGTATTGTTAGAGAAGCAGCGCTGATTCGGAATGAATCAGTCATTTGCAATTTGCACGAATCCATTCATGATTAAAAAGTTATATACTCAAAATCAGGTAAGATTATAATTTAAACTTATAATTTAAACGTTCCCTAATTCAGAAAACGCCTCGCCGACAGCCAATCGCTGAATTGATGAGAGATGGATATATAAATGGCCATACATTTACATGTATCAATCAAAATCTCATTTGTCATCATGTCTAAACAATAGATTCATAAATTTGACTATTTTTCTGTTACTTGTAACAAACTTTATTTGGCCCGCCTAAATGTTGTAATTATTTTATATATATTTTTTTTTATCTAAGACATCCCACGTAGACTTCAAGCCTAAGTACTAACGTACCGTGGGTGTCTGAAGAGAAGGGAAATGTAGTCTATTGACACGGGATTTGAAGGATTGGAGGTTGGGACGGGAAGGGAAAATATCTGCAGGCAATTTGTTCCATAATCTGGAGACCCTAGGTATGAATGAGCGAGAGAAGTGGTCTGTTCTACGCTTTTGTAACTGGACAGTAAAGGCATGCATACGTAACGCGCCTCTTGTTGTTCTGTTAGGGACATTCAAGGGGGGAATAATACCGGCTAGTTCTTCAGAGCTAAATCCATGGAAGTAGCCCTCCCCTGAATCTATTTCCCCAACCCTGCCCTAGGGTCTCCAGATTATGGAACAGATTGTCTGCAATGTTTTCCCTTCCCCTCTCAACCTTCAATTCTTTAAACACCGTGTAAATAGACTAAATTTCCCTTCTCTTCAGACGCCCACGGTACGTTAGTACTTAGGCTCAAAGTCTACGTGGGCTATCTCAGATTAAAAAAACAATCATTCCAATAAAAAATTATTTAGTTTTAGTGACCATTTTTTAATATTCATAATAAATAATTTTAATCTAATATTTAATAACAAAACATCCACTAGTAATTTTTGGGTATGTTTCAAAAAATCCGATATATAAGATGATTCTTATACAGTCATCAAGCAATCGATTTTAATTCCCGTCAACTTAATTACGGCGTCGAAAGGGCCGATTAGGGAATTGGGGCTTATCCGTTTGTCCGCTGTGGAAATGAAGGATGGCCGACGGGACAACAAAATTTCGAGGCATTTACTCTTTTCAACAACTTGGCACAGAAAAAAATATATTGATAAGAAAGGCGTATAGGTAAAAAGTAAACTTTTAAAAATATAGAATTTATGTGACTTCATTAGCAGAATATTATGTACATATACAGTACAATTTATTACCATTTATGACCGAAAAGGCAATTTAGGATGTTTTATACAAACATAAACACAAAGTATAAAATATTACATAAGTTTAGCAAAGTTACAAAATAAGTAATTTTTATTGTATACTTATATAATCACTTCGGTATCCGTCCATTCCTGTGTCTGTCTCAGGCGATTTTCTCTGACATTATTCGACGAAAAAATTTGAAATCTAGCACAGAGATAGAGTGTGGTGGCCCAATTATAGACGTGAAGTATAAAAAGTTGAATTTTGATTCTGGGGGTTGATTTCAGGGGGTAAATTGGGAAATGGGAAAAAAAATTAAGGGCATCGTGTAGGGTGTCAAATGAAAGCTTATTGAAGCACGAATTCAACAAATATATAATAATATGATGTATTTTTTTATGCCTTTTTCAGAGACAAAGCTATATTTGACAAGCTATACCTACAATAAAAATAATTTCTCCGTTTACTGCTAAAGCTTCCAAATCAGGACCCATTTCCATTTGAAAAGGTTTTAAATATTTCTCTGCAGTTGTGTACCTTTTATAAAATAAGGATCGACTATTCTATTCCTATGTCATACCGTCAGTAGAATACGATTGGTAATATTCAACCTTTGGAGAAAATCATGCGGTAAGAGCTCTTGAATATTTCGGATTTTATAAGATTTGTACCTTTCTTGCTCTATTTAGTGCTTTGTAGCAAATGCTCCAAGTTCCTGTAGAATTTTCACAAAGTCAGCTAACACAGGCTTGTAATTATAAGGTGACAGCAAAATCAAGATGTAGTGAAACGTTAAACTGATGTTTCTTGAATAACACAGCCCCACAAAAAAAATTGGTACTCCTATCGAGACAACTATATCCCTATGTAATTTTCGACGCTGAATCCGAATCCGAGGTCAAAAAAAATCGTACACCCCCAAAATCAACCCCTAGCGCTAAAAAACACCTCAACAGGGTAAAAATGACTTAACGCTCCACGAATAGTCTTAAATCTCAATAAATCGAAGTATATATAAACATTCAAGTATATAACGCATAAATTCAGAGTTAACACTACTTTCCATTGAAAATCACCCCCATGAGTGGGTGAAAACTACCCCTCATACAACAGGAAACTAAAAAAAATGCAGCGATTGCAAAAAAAGCTTACGATGCCCAGTTTTTTTGCAAGGAGTGAGTAACTGTATTAGTTCCGATGCGATGCTCAAAATCTACCCCCACAGAGGGGCGGAAACCACCCCTAGATTAAAATTGCAAGGAAAATCGGGCAAAAAATTTTGTCATCGTGATTTCTATTTTAATCGATGCTACAATTGGCTAAAGATATGCAGCACTGCAGTTTGGAGGTGAATACTTACACATTGCACCAAAATCATTCAGTGCCATCATCCCCATGAGAGGGTGAAAATTACTCCTCAATTACACGGCCCTACAAAAAAAATTCTGATCGACTGCCGTTTATGCTTTTCAGACGTCTCTCTTTTTAAGGAACAACAGCAACTGAAATTTAAATTTAGGGATGGTTTCCGCCACTTTATGGGGGTAGTTTTTGAGCATCGCATCGAGACTAATTCAGTTACATACTGTTTCTAAAATAACTGAGCATCGTAAGCTTTTTTTGCAATCACTGCAGTTTTTTTAAATTTCCTGTTGTGTGAGGGGTAGTTTTCACTTACTCATGGGGGTGATTTTCAATGGAAAGTGGTGTTAACTCTGTTTATATCTACTTCGATTTATTGAGATTTAAGAGTATTCGTGGAGCGTTAAGTCATTTGTACCCTGCTGAGGTGTTTTTTAGCGCTAGGGGTTGATTTTGGGGGTGTACGATTTTTTTTTGACCTCGGATTCGGATTCAGCGTCGAAAATTACATAGGGATATAGTTGTCTCGATAGGAGTACCAATTTTTTTTGTGGGGCTGTGTAATCAGTGATTACAGTAATTACAGACTGAATAGCTTTTTACTTTCATTAAAAAGTGGTTTCTTTCTTACGAAAAAAAACCTAATAATCTTACAAATCATTACCGACCTTAATTTCAGTTAATTTTAATCATCCTCCCGACAAATTTTTTGCCCGCCAAATACCGAAAATGTCTAAAGGGATGGTCGAAAAAAACCTTGATTAAAGAATGATTTTTGTCATTAAGCCATCCATTTCAATTCCCGTTGACTTAATTACTCCACGTCGAAAGGACCGATTAGGGAATTAGCCCTTATCCGTTTGCGTTCGCTGCGAAAATGAATAATGGCCGACTGGAAAACAAAATTTGGAAGTCACGTCCTAATAAACAACTCCTTGTTAAAAAACATTTTTTGGGTACGTATTTTTATTTGTAATTTTAAATGTAGCGAGTGTTCACGTTCACAGAATGTTTGTGTTTGAATAAAAAAAATTACTGACTGAAATCGATGGTTTACCGGATCCCTTTTTGTCCAATATTGCAATGAATGATCATTTCTGTGACAATCATTAAAATTATGACAAAAGACAGTTGCTGGCAACATTGCTTTTTTCAGCTCTTTGATGTTTCTGACTATTTAACTCTCACACTCTTCATTCCTTAACGCAGGTAATCCAACAGTACAGTAATCGTACAGTACTTGTGTTTGAAGTCTGCGTGGGCACTCATACAAAAAAACCTCGGCTGCCCGATCTCCGCCCATCTGCCGCGCTACCCGCATATCACACCAACGCCATATCACATCGCGTATGCGCGGAGCTGAGTGAGAATCGTTTCGACTGAGCCAAATTAAAAATTTTAAAACACGTGCAAGGACAAAAGTTGTTCCTTATACTGTGAGAAATATTTTCGGTTCAAAAACCTTTTCTATAAAGCCAATGGTTCAGCAGTTATAAAGAAATAGACAATAAAATTGTTTATAACAATTGATCGCGCTAGAATTTTTCAATCCTGATAATTCTGGCTCAATCTACACCTAATTCTCAATGTTCATGATTTTTTCAGATTTTTCTGAGCTATCATTTTGGTGATAAGGGTGGGGGACAGCCATATGTCAGCGTTTTTCCCGAAAAATGTTTTAAAAAATGCCTAAAAATTCGTATTTTCATCAATATATCATGCTTCAATAAACTTTCATTTGACACCCTACAAAATGACAGACGGACGGATGGACACCGAACTGATTCCATAAGTGTTCTGTTTTGCTAATTTTAGCACGAAACACTATAAACAGTTTGAAAGACATTATACGAGGCCTTTTTTTATCTTCAAAAAACTTCAAACCCCCCGTGGAGCATTGAATAGTGAATGATTTTCCAATATGTTTCTTGTCTATCCTCAACATTATTTTACGACAAATCTCAGTATCTGCCTTCTAGGGCTACATATGAGGAAGGGCTGAATAAAGTCAGGGAAGGGAAGGCCATTTGGTGAACGGTGCAGAAAAGAAGGGACAAGATGATCGGACGCATTGAGTGACATAACGCAATTGATTACGGAGGGAAAGGCAGAACATAGGTAAGTTATTTTGCTGAAATGATAAGGTTAGCTATAGGGAAAAGGAAGATTTGGCGGAGAGTCGCCAAATAAGCGTTGCGTGCATTCTTTTGCCATAGCAGGGTGTCACTGAGTTTAGCATTAATTAGATATCGAATTTCTTCTGTGTAAAAAACAGCCTAAAATTACCAAACCCCTAACCTAGCATTTCGACCAGCGTTGTCCCATTTTATTAAAAATGGTCGCGAATTATTATTATTATTTTTAAAAAATTGCTGACTCGAATCAAATATTGTCATAAATGCAACGCAACAAGTATATTATATGTAAATGGATTGCATAAATCTATACGATATGCAAATAGTTTCGTTTGTTTATTTTAAAATCGCATATGATTTATTTTCCATTAATAGCGATTTCCATTTTCATACCATAAAAAATCTATCAGCATAAAACAGAAATTTAATTAAAATAACTACAGGGTGTTATGGATATGGTTTAATATATCGGACTGGGTGACTCCTGGGGTACTCTACAGACGATCCCAATACTTTCCCCCCTCAAATCACACATTATTTTTATTTCAAAAAATACCCTAAACCATCCGAAGCTTCCAGGCGCGGCATTTCCAAACTTAAAAATTATCTTGACATCTCATTTTTTCAGCAGTTTTAGTGAAAACCGAAAATAATCCAAAGCATTTTAAATTCCAAAGCCTTATTTTACTAAAAATGTGTCTTTTAATTTAATGACAATTTATTTACTTAATATGGGAAAATATGGACCATACACTCGGGAAATTAGGTTGAAATTGTAAGTAGAACGAAACAGGCTGTTATACCGTCAACACACAAAATTATGACTTACCTATTATTAATGAGATGACCATTATTCCTACTAGCTTAAAGTTCCTGCCTTTAAAAAAAGGTTGATAACAGAACGCAACACGGTGGTCGCACTAGAGCTTCACATAACTTACATTTTTATCACACTAATTGAGCACAACTACACAGTTTTAAAAAATTATAACCAAGATTCTTTAATTACGGTAGATTTTGGCAAAAAAAAATTATTCTGATAAATACAAAATATGGGAAGAAGTTGTTGACCTTTTAACCGCCATCGTGCCTCCGGACTTCACCTCATTTGTCCGCCAAAAACGTGCTGTCAGCTGTTCAGGATGGATCAGTATTGATGAGATGAATAATGGCGTGTTAATTTTTTCTTTCTTTTAATTATTTTTCTTTAATTAGCGAAAGAAAATGGTTTTTAGCCCTTTAATATTGCTATTAGTATTAACAAAATATCGTACGCGTTTAGTGGTGTGCATTATAAGGCTTACAAGTTAGTAAAACACAACATTTCTGAGTGTTTAGTTGAGCGATATTATATTTTACTCTTAGTTTGAACAGCTGTTGTTTGCACGGTTTTACTTGTGTAATAGTATTTTAAGGTTTTGAAATTGAGAATTTTGGAAGAGGTAGCAGGATTTCCTTTCTTTAACAAAAATATTATTTCTTTGAGATATTATCATTTTATCTTGATTTTTAGCTATGTTGTCTGTCTTGTCCTCCGGAAAAATGTACATAACCTACTTTTACATAGCCTGCTTTTTACTAGGACATATAATTTTTATCCAGTTCTGTCCAGCTTGTCAAGTTATAATAGTTTAAGTAAACTGCTCGTCAACAAGTTTGCGCAATGACATTTTTTTGGTCCTTTTTACAGCTCTGTGGATCGAAAACGGTTCAACTCATGGATCTATTATAATATAGATTCGATATCCGTATACTGTGAGCGTATCGAACGTGAAGCCTTATATAATATAAATATTTTGTTGTTTGTTATTCTCTTGAGAGAGCAGTTTACGAACTACGAACATAGACAAGACTACGAATTACCACGTAATTGAATCAAGAATGGTAGTAGAAAGAGATAAAATAGCATTGGAGTGTTGGAGCTCAGAAGTGTTGTTGTCTGCTGGGTGCTTAGGAAAAACGTCTGCGAACGCTCGGTTACACGTACGTCTTTGTCTAATGAACTAGAAAAGAAAAAGTGCGACGTATAGATTTATATAGATTTATAAATGACTCAGAGCGACTTTAAATAAACGCCTTTAGAAATAACCTAACATAGCATAACCTATAAATAATAAAACCTATTTAACTTAAATTTATTACTATTTAGCAGAAAAATACAATATTTTGGGGCTTTTATTACTTTTAGTAAATCTTGTGATGCTTCTAACGTATTTTTGTACAAAAATACAAGGTAAAATAAGATGTGGCCAATGTTTACAAATTGTGTTTACAGTGTCGTTTAGAATGGTTTGTTTTGGCTTCAAAGAATGTGAAATCATCCCGTATCCAGTCCTAATAAATCCATGGTTCAACTGATTTAAACACATTTTTTGTTTTTAAAAATCTAATTTATTGAAAGGTAGCTACGAGGATCGCTTTAACCTAATAAGAACCACATCTTGTTATACAAGGTGGAAAAGAACGCTATGTAAAAAAATTAAAACTTTACCCACGTGGCATTCCTCGAAATACTGTTTTCTCAAATTTTATTTTTACATTATGTGGAAGCTTGGATTAATATCTAGGAACAATAATTAAATTTTGTAAGTCCTGTAACAAAAATTATCATCATAATTGTTTTGAAAAACAGCTGTGAATTTTAAGATATACCTATTTACTAGCTCAACAACCTGTAGCGTGTGTATTAGTATTATTATTTATTATTACATATATATATATAAAAAAAAAAATTTAGTAAGCATGTTTCATAGAAAATATTAGTCAAATTAATATGACTTTTGCGTTTGACTTTTTAACGGCCTTTTCCGTTTGTAGTTATTTTTACTATTTGTACCAATATTTAAACAAACCGAACTCATGAAATTAACTCGGTGCATTAAAGGCAAATTTAAAATACAAAAAAATTAATTCAAAATTTTTGGGGTTGCTTTTTTGGGGGTAAATGAGTGACAACTTTGTTTTTCTTTCAAGCTCAGTGTCTGGGGTATCAAATAAAAACCCACAAAATGGCGAATATAAACATATATATAATTTGCTTACTTAATACAACCCTTCTTAAGTAAAATTTGAAACAAAGTTATAAAAACTGATGTCTCTTTCCCACACTTTGTAAAATCTTTGTAGGACAAATCTGACAAAAATCAATGGGTTTTTCAATAATGCACACAGTAGAAAAAAATATAATAATAAAAAGTTGTAGTACGAAACACATGACACTAGCTGAACTCACGTTTTACCATTTTCTTGTATGGTTTGTTTACCATAACCCTTTTTTAAGTACAAAATTCATTTTCCGTTATTAATTTTCCAAAAATATTAATTGAAATAATTATATCCACACTCTCCATATATGGTTATTTTTTTTTGTTTTGGCGATATCCAGCTTATTATCGCAAACCGACATTAATGACTATTTATTTTTCCCCATCTATGTATGCTATAATACTATCTATTTACACCAGAACATACCGGTTTCAATGTATGCAGTGAATTTCATAACACCCTATATGTTATATACCATAAATTGTTTCCTTTTAAAGAAATTCCTTTTAAGACTTTGTAATACATGTGGTGACAAATACAATATAATCAATATCGGAATCAAATAATACCCAGACCATTATAATATTATAGAAACATGATTAGGAACAAAAAATCCATACATAAACAAATCAAACTCTAAATCTAGCTTATCAGTCGCATACGTAAGCATTTTATAAACATGCACAATATGCCAAAACAGATGCTGATGTAAAACATTACTTTATACAAACGCTTTTTAACATGATCGACAGGCGAATCATTAAAGCCATTAAATGTATTTTTGCGTTGTGTCAAAATCTGGAAAATGGATTTATAAGTATAATAATGCACTGTTGTCAATTCATTCTAAATTGTAACTGTCAAATATGTAACGATATAAGTGGCAGATAGACCGAGAGATATATCCCCTTGTTTAAACATATTATGGTTATAAATATTTTACCCACTTCTGGCAAATGGGTTAATATAATAAAAAAAATCTTTGAAGTGCAAGCTATACTTGCACAATTGATGTTCCGTGCCATCAGCCTTAACCTGAGCAAACCTCGGTCGCCCGATCTCCGTCCATCTATCGCGCTACCCGCCGCCGACGGCACCAACGCCCCATCACATTGCGTATGCGCGGAGCTGAGTGGGTCAAATTAAAAATTTTGAAAAACGTGTAAGAACAAAAGTTGTTCCTTACATCGTGAGGAATATTTTTTGTCGAAAAACTTTTCCTTTAAAACCAATGGTTCAGCAGTTATAAGGAAATAAACAATTAAATTGTTTCTAACAATTGACCGCGCTAGAATTTTTCAACCCTGATAATGTTCGCTCAATCTACACCTAATTCTAAATGTTCATGATTTTTTTTTTCAGATTTTTCTTAGTGATCCTTCTGCTGATTAGGGTGGGGGACAGAAATTTTTAAGCGTTTTTCCCGAAAAATGTTTAAAAATATGCAATAAAAAAATACATCATATATATCGTTAAATTCGTGCTTCAATAAGCTTTAATTTGACTCCCTACATGATGCCCTTTAAATTTTTTTTCCATTGCCCAATTTACCCCCCCCCCCCCCCAAATTAACCCCTGGAATCAAAATTAAACTTTTTATACTTCACGCCTATAATTGGGCCACCACACTCTATCTCTGTGCCAAATTTCAAATTTTTATGTCGAATAGTTTCAGAGATTATCGCCTGTGACAGACGGACGGACACCGAAGTGATTTCATAAGTGTTCCGTTTCACGGAACACAAAAAAATATAAATCGACACGAATCTGATTAAATGTTGTAAAACACTAAATACTATCAGGATCCCAAACACAAAAATGGTTTGCGATGACGTGAAGTAAGTGTCTTGACTTTTCAATACGGAGCAATTTATCCAACCAAGAGTAAGCAAATGCAATTTTTTTTTATTATTTTTGTTAAAGTGTAAATAACACACATGCATGACTGCCAAATCGTAACCAAAAAAGTGATAAGTAGCAACCCTCAAGTTATGTTAAGAGCTATTAATAGGAGCTAAAATCTCCTTTTAAGTAAATTTTGTCTATAAATTTTAAAATTGGCAACATTGCCTGGATTAAAAAAACAACATAAAACCGAAATGGAATTACGCAAGTTATCCAGGTTTATCAACTGAAATGAGCGTTTCGTGTCTGACAACCTAAGGGAATATCAAGCGTTAATTCCCGGTATCGATTTTGTAGGGCTCAGGTTTTCTGGAGTACTTCCGAATTCGTCCATATACACATGAGGCGAATCGCCTCAGACGGTCCCGGCGGCATATTTCCGTTTCCTACTGGGCTAGCGCAACCGGGTGGTAATCGTACAGGTAAATTGGGGCCAAGCGAATCGGAGGGCACCCTAAGGTCGGAACAGGGTTAGCACCTGGTTAGTCTCTTTCCTCGCAGGCGAAGTGACTTGTCAGGGCCCCTAACCAGGTGCTAACCCTGTTCCGACGGCATTTTTCCGTTGGTTAGGGGCCCTGACAAGTCTCTTCGCCTGCGAGGAAAGAGACTTGTCAGGGCCCCTAACCAGGTGCTCACCCTGTTCCGACCTTAGGGTGCCCTCCGATTCGCTTGGCCCCAATTTACCTGTACGATTAGCGTACCCGGTTGCGCTAGCCCAATAGGAAACGGAAATATGTGTCCCGGCGCGACGCGCGAGCCTGAAAACATGCCATTTCAAGCTCATGATCTCGCAATCACTACGCCGACAAAAAAATAACTGAAACATAGTTGTCGATGTATTTTTCCTCAGCTTTCCAATGGTGTAATCTGTTTTTTTTTTTTAATTCCGCCTCCTTAACCTTGCTGTATCTCGAAAAATGCCATTTTTATATATTTTTTAATACGCTAGATCGAAAGATCAGGGTTTTTTACGTCGAAAAAGTCGTTTTTCTAGAGAGGACTTTTTTGAAAAACGATTTCCCATTACAAATTATCGCACGAATCTCGAAAATTGTAAAACGTAACGCTATTGGTGGCGACGTCACATTACATGTAAATAAAACTATTGTCATGACTGGTGTACTGTAAATTCGAGTATTAACTTATTTTATTGATTATTTCCCGAAAATTAAGAGCTTTTGTGGATAAGAAACATTGAATTTGATTAAAAAGGCTGTTGAACAATGATCACATAGAAAAATAAGATAATTTGCGGCCTAAGGACAAACTCATTATATTTTCTTCCTTGTCGACAGCTGATTCTTTACGACGACTGCTTAGGTTAGATTCTACAAAAAAAACTTGGTATTTACAAAATCGCACCTTCTCAATGCTTTTACGATTTGGAGAACAGTTTTTATACACTGGTTGTAGGAAGTAAACATCTACTGAATGGGTCTTAAGTGTCTTAAGAATATGTGTGACAAAGAAATTATATTTTTTTATAAAAAGCCAGACGAGTTCGGATAGGCCCAATACAAATTCATAGGGCCGGAAAAATTATTTGTATCCAAGGCCGTCTTGATAACGAAACTGTAGGATTTATTTCGGTCTAACATTTTTATTTAAGAATCAATATAGGGTAATGTATTACAACATGTTTTTTAATAGAAAGTTGTAATTTTCGTGTTTTCATTACACTTTTTGCACGCTTTGGACATTAAAATTTACAGCCAGATTCAGTATCACTAAGACCGGTCTTACTTGATAATTAAGGCCTTACGTAAATGAAAAGTGCAAGAATAAGACAACCAAGTTTTTTCCGTAAGTTTATAAAGAGGTGGATAATTTAAGTATACTCGTATATGTACATATGTGTTGTCTACAATAATTAGGGGTGTCAATCCCGGGATCCCGAAATCTCGGGGTTCCGGGATCCCGGAGTACAAACCGAACTCGAAAATCCCGGGATCGATTAATATTTTCGGGATTAATCCCTAAAATGTTCTTTAGCGACACCGACAGCGATATAGAAGACACTGAAGGGATGGATAAGGTGGAAGTTTTGGATAAAAGTGACTTTTTGGAAGTAACCATTACCAATTATCATGACCTCTGTGTATTAATACAGTTAGACAAATAGTTCGAACATTTAGAAAATCGCCAACTATAAATGATATACTACAAAAGTATATCAAAAATGATCATGGGAAAGAGCTAAAAGTTATATTATATTGCAAAACTAGATGGAGCAGCTTACCTGACAGGCTCGAGCGTTTTACACTATTAGATAATTTTATAAAAAAAGATCTTATTGATCTAAACATAACACCAAATTTGGACTCGGAAAGTGAGGTTCCCAAAGGCGTTGTAAAAGTTCTCCAACCAATAAAAATAATTACAGTTGAAGCCCTATGCCGTCGCGATATGGATTTATGTAAAGCAAACGCGGTATTGAAGTTCATGTTGAAGGAATTATCCAGAATTAAAACACCACTCAGTGCGGAACTACAAATCATTGAGAACAAGGATTAAGCAACGAAGTACCATTTATTTTGATATTCTCTGTTATCTCAAAAATCCCGACATTCTAAACTTTGAAATAAGATGACTGCTTCAAAACATCAAATATTTCCCTCATTAAATCTAAATTGCAAACACTTTTAATCAGGCTAGACTTAGACGCAGACAACGAAAGTGTAACAGAAATCAGCGACGAAGATGACATTCCGGTTGCAGAAATTCTGAGAGCAGAAGAGAATGAACCATTCAACGTCAAACTGCAAAAAGCATCACTAAAATGTTCAGAGCCATTACAAAAGCAAGTCAGTAATAAGACCCGGATGTCCGCAATTCTTACTCAAACAATTGATTTATTTGCAAATGATGGCAGTCACGGACGTAATCTTCGAAAAGCCTTTGAATTCTTAGTAACCATTCAGCCTACAAGCTTAGAACTCGAGAGACGTTTTGTCTTTCGCAGGAGTTTTCTGCAACAAAATACGTTCTAGCTTTAAAGACGAAACTTTGGAGGCCCTAATATTTTTTGCGGTATTTTTTTAAAGAAGAATAAATTTATACATATGTATTTTTTGTATGCAGAGTCATTTAGGTGCTTTTTAGTTCATTTGTATGTTTATACGCAATAAATAAAAATTTTAATATTTGAATCCCCTTAATTTTTTTTCGGGACTAATTCAACAAAAGCTAGAAAATCCCGGGATTAAGAAATCCAGTCGGGATTGACATCCCCAACAATATTTAGAAACAAGTTGCACCATAACAGTCATTGGGAAAAATAAGCAAATTGCAGAAATATCAGAAAAATTCAAAATTAAAATAGCACCAAATATTAAACCATTTTAGTGAATTCAGTGGTTATTTCTTACCATATTTTTTATCTTACAGAAACAATTCGTTGTGCGGCTTTCAAAGCAAAATTATTTTTCTAATAAAAAGGGGAATGTTTTAGTTTCGTCTTTATCTTCATTATTATTTGACATCTTTGTAAATTTTGTCGTCTAGTGAGCCCCTTCTTCCCCGTTAAAAAACAGCTGATTGAATCTGGCTTCCTTAATTTCAGTCTCCAATAGACCACAATTTTTTTAATCAGTTATTTTTGTTTTAAAGTGTTTATAACAAAAAAATAAGGTACAAAAATTATCGTAGTGTAAAATGTCTTTCTTTCTGCACTGAAAAATACATTGATGTCGAATCAAATGCAATCAAGGATTTCCGAGTTATTTGACAACCGCCAAACGATATCGTTCCCTACCTACTTCTCGAGAATGGCTGTTGCCAGGTTTTCAGTTATGTAGGATATTTGCAGATTAATAGACTCTACTAAAATAACGCAGTTACGGTGGGTTAATACTACAATCATAAATACCACAGTTTAAAGCATATGACTTCCCAGTAAACAAAATTTGGTTTCATTTAAGGAATAAACACGTAATTGTTTTGGATCTACATGTGTCGAAAGTGTAACCTTTATGTGTCTTTTATATGTGGGAAGTGAAGCATCGTGACACGACATATTTAAGGAGAAATTCAGGAATTGTTTCGATACTTGCGCCTTCACTTGTCAATTTTTAACAACACATTGCCGACACAATTGAGTAGTAATGTCTGCCTCAGATCAGTTATTATGTCTGCCACAAATCCCACTATTAGTTTAAAATGGAAAATCAGAACTGCTATAGTTGTATATAGTTAGTTATATAGTTAGGAATAATTGTTCTTTTTTATATTTAATGTTGCTTCCAGATGAGCATTCTTGGGAAATTATTAACGACGAGTAAGCTAAAACAAATATGTCAAAATTCTGATTAATAATACCATTTATAATAATGACTTTTCCAGCCACCAAAAGTCACTTTTCTCTTGCGATGAAGAATTTTTCATACAGTTGTTCCGTATACCAACAACAGTAATAGGAGCCTTCAAAGAAATAATGTATAATGAAAATATTTTTCAAAAATTTGGGGTTCGAAAAAAAATAATAATATTTTTAGGTTATGAACAATAACAATGGTTTAATGAGTAATATTTACATTTGATTCATTAAAGGTTAATCAAATTTTTGTTTCATCTTACAGAAATAGACAATTTAAAGTTTGGTTAAGAAAATTAACAAAAAAAAATATAAAGGAAAATATGGCCGCACCACGCAAAACTCCCTATTTCTGCCTTAAGACGTTTAGGACATACGTTCATATTATGAAGTTTTCTTTTTAAAATGGACCCAAAAATCGCCCCCTTAAATATTGACATTCGATTAGAAAACACCCTATATATATATATATATATATAAAAGTTTTACTTCGTCCCGAGACCGCTACCCCAAGAAAATCAACAGTCGTTCTATTCAACTGTCGATCAAGACTACCCTTCCCAGTATATATATATATATATATATATATATATATATATATATATATATATATATATATATATATATATATATATATATATATATATATATATATATATATATATATATATATATATATATATATATATGTGTGTGTGTGTAAAAAGACGCAACTTGGGCAATGTGTATCACATTTCCTTCTCGGTGGCACACAATTCCCACTTTTCTTTTTTAGCAACACAAATAAGGAATCTGGTAACACTATTCCGTATTTAGTATAAATCGCCGAGATAATGGTCAATGCTAATAAGCTTGTGTTGTTAATATGGGAATATCGTGGTAACCATTTTTTTATTGTGCCACCAACAGCTCACATGTGTGCCTTTAGAAAAATCTAGGGTAAAATTTCTACTTTGTGTCAAACAAATCCACTATAAAATTTCAAGAACACAGTATCTACAATGTGTCACACCACCCATGCCAAAGGTACGTATTTGTGTCTTTGGTAGGCACAGACACAGTGCCGACATTTTTTAACACAATTCCTACAGCACGTTACGCCTCAATTTAACTTATGTAACAATGCCTTGTGTGTGAATGAAATTCCTACATCGTGTAAAAGAACACACAATTTCTTTTTAGTGCAAAACTACAAACGGATTGTGACGTCACTTAATATTTTGCGTGCATTTTGACACAAAACCATCACGGTGACGCGCCGAGATGACTTTGTCCTACAGACGCACAATGTATAAAGCAAACAAAATGCTAATTATGAATGAATGCTGTTGTCTCTTCTTGCAGGAGGTCAATGAGAAAAGATTATAAACACGTAAATTATCAAAACACATCAAAACTAACGTATTTATTTTTTTTAAACACGAAAAGAACAACGTATCGCAAAGTGTTGTGTATTTTGCTGAATATGGACTTCTTTAATGCGATACGATATCGCTACGGGAAGTTGTTCGTTGTTCTTGTAATGTAATACAGTATGAACTTATTCCTGTTATGCGGCTATTCTAACGCAGGATTTTCGCACCTTATGGTCATTAAATGCCAATTAATGTGGAAACACGCGTATTGTTTCAGTGTGCATTTATATAACAAATTATAACACGGATTCCTCTTACTGGACGTTTCGCTCACCGTGTAGTCATTTCCTGCTGATGTTAATATGCTTAGGGAATTTCACGTCCAAAGAAGGCCAAAAATCTTATATTGGTACGCAGTTAGTACGCCAGAGGTTCCAGAGTCCCAACACTTGGTAAATTTGTTTAATCCATACGTAAAGTTACAGAATTGACGTCATAGTAATGGATTTATGACATTATATTTCGATTATCACAACGTTATATTCTGTTTTACTTATACTTGCAAGTGATTTATTAGTTTTTTGTTACTGCCTTTAGGATGTGGATATGTGTACATAACATAAATAAAGCCGTGACAGATACGCAGTTTATTACGTTGTTGCCTCACTTTTAATATTGTTTTACAATGCGTTTTCACTTTTCTGTATGTAATTATCTGAAAAATTGGATAAAACTAATTTTTTGTCTACAAATCGATCCCGAAGAATATATTATTTTGTAACTTTACAAAATATACACTTCGAACAGGCGCAAGCAAAAAAGTTGTGAGAGTTTTTTGGGATGGGAAAAGCAAATCCGTTCTCAAATTTGCTGTATTTTAAATGTCCCAACTTTTTTATGCTTCAGTGTACATAATTTCTGAATAGAAATTCTTATTCCCCTACCTTTTTTACTTAAAACTTTATTAATGTCGCTAGAAGACACTGTTTTTGAGAAAAATGCATTTGATTTTGGTGTTGAACAGAATGAAAATAAGATTAGTTTTTGTTTTTTGCGAATAATCTCAGTTAGAACATATTTTTTGGCTTTTACGCAAAAATTACTAAATAACAATTAGAAATGACAAAGAATACATTCTATGTCGCTAGTATTGGAAGAACTATATCTGTTCCTACACAATACTTTAGACATTAATTGCTTATTAAAGAAAAAATCTTTATGAAAATCTAAAAATATCTAAATTTACATAGCAAAAATTTAAGTTCATAAAGTAGCAAGAAAAATGAGATCTCTTAAAATACAGAATTCTAAAAAAATAAAAATTGTCATAAAATGATTTAAAAAAAATTTACTTACATCTCAATCCTGTTTACAATATATTGTTTCGGCCTTTTTAGGCCTCATCAGCTCAGGAATATGAGCTATTAATCTAATATTTAACTATTTTTGTTATAACAGAGAAATACATTTATGAAAAGAATATAATGTCAAAATGACTTATAAAGACACAAGAAGTCTTATTGTTATATTTGTTGGTAAAATACCTTAAAAAATTAAAAAATTCTGGCCATACAGGTATGGTTTGTTAAGCTTAGTTTTTGTTTTTTGCCAATAATCTCAGTTAGAACATATTTTTTGGCTTTTACGCAAAAATTACTAAATATATAACAATTAGAAATGACAAAGAATACATTCTATGTCGCTAGTATTGGAAGAACTACATCTGTTCATACACAATACTTTAGACATTAATTGCTTATTAAAGAAAAAATCTTTATGAAAATCTAAAAATATCTAAATTTCTAATTGTTATATATTTAGTAATTTTTGCGTAAAAGCCAAAAAATATGTTCTAAGTGAAAATAAGAAATAAAAATAATAAGTTTTGAGATTTACATCCAACTTTTTTTGCAGCTAGAGGACATTTTCTAAAAAGATGTCGCAACCGAGAATCGAGGCAAACCGTGGGCGTTTTGAACATATTTGCTAAAAAATTGTTGAATTTATTTACGTTGCATCATTTACCTTATATCATGTATTTTACTTTTAAGCAAGTCTTTAAAATGCCATGGGTTCATTTTTACCAGTTTATTTCTTCATTGTTCATTCGCGTTTTATTTCGTTTTTATTATTTTCACTTGATGTTTGCATTTCCTTAATAAAAATATTTATTATTTTGCTGATATCAATTTTTTTTATTTATTTATTCTGTGTAACACCGATTTCAAATGCATTTTTTTCAAAAATAGTTGCTTCTAGCGACATTAATAAATATCCCTTTTTCAAGTAAAAAATGTAGGGGAATAACCTAAATTAAGTTAGGAAAGCCTCTGCTGTTCGTTACCAAACACCCTGTACAAATTATTGCACAAAAAACCTAACAATAATAATAACATTACATTAATAAAAATAGTTAAAAATGCTCTAATAATTGCTAGAATTGCTCACTGATTGAAAATTTAGAGTTGTGGCTCTGGCAGATATACGTTTTACCAATGGTTCTAATTTCATGTTTAGATTAAATTTGTTTCCTCCAACAGAATCCAGTTCCCTCGCTCTAAATTTTCCAGCGTGAGCTGCTGCATCACAGCGATCCGGAAATTATTCCTAGCTAATTTTAATTTTCGCTAATAGATTGTCCACTTCAAAAGCCCATTGGAAAGCTCTCACTTTATAATAAAACAATTTCCGTTCGCAGAGCAAACTCTACTAATCCCCGAATTAATTGAATTCGCTGCCCATCTCGGCAATTAGCTACATGCTGTTGTGTTAGGACGAAAATTCTATTATATACAGGGTTGTGAAACAAAATACTTTGTTAAATGTTTCTAAAACTATGTAAACTAGAGCAGCAGGAATGAGTATAAACCGCCGGGGTAAGAAGTTGGTATTAATAATTCAATGACTTGGACAGACCACTTACGTACCCATATGCACTCTTATTGTTTTCTTACCTCGGTCACAAGAATAAATAAATAACCAGAAGGATAACTCTCCACAAGCACCTTTGTTTTAAATCTCTAACGCCGAGGGACCTCGAGTCAGTGTTGCAGAAAAATGTTATGATATTACCATAGGCGTACCTAGGAAATAATATGTTGTAATGTTAAATTAGTGGGAAAAAAATATGATTTAGTTAACAATGCGATTAGTTTTAGGTAGTGCGCAATGCCTAAAAATCTACTGGGTATCTACTATATCCCACGGTATTTTGATGTATTTCACACAAATTTGTCCTTTCACAGAAAGTTGATTACTTGCAGTGATATGGGGAATGAGAAAAAAAATAACTGTGATTTTTAGAGATTAAATTGACAAAAGCGGATGGATTGAAAAATACAGGAAATAAAGTGCACTTTTTAGATTTATTTTGAGTTATGCAGGAGTCCGCAATGATAAAATATTTTAAATAGAAAAATTATTTGAAGTTAGGTGAATAAAACAGGGGTTAAGATAATAAAATAATTTTACTGGTGTCTCCAAATCAACATCTTATTATTTTTTATAGTCCTAAAATTTCGATTTATAAATTTAAGAGCGTAAAATAACCTTACTCTACCATACAACCTAATCGAATACTGGTGCAGAGAACTTTTCCAATGCGGCTATATTTACAAATATTTACAAAATGGGTAATAACATCATTTTCAAAAACAACGTGTTCAAAATTCCTTTGAAATATTATTTCTAATAAATATTATATAGAATTTACAAAATCGTTATGGGGCATCTTTAAGTTACCAAATGTATCTAAATTAACATTTTGATACGCTCTGTAATAACAAAATAACGAGGTTTCGTCCAAGTTTGGTGAGCTTTCGAATACTCTTCACATATGGCGCATTTATAAATATTTAAACATTTTTTAATAAGTACCTTAAAAATTTGTTTCTAATGAGCTATTCTTTGGAAAATCATCATTATCAGAATTGAAAATTCTAACAAAATAGTTTATAATAGTTAGTTTTATATCTATCTTCAATCACACGAACAACATAGAGGTTACATAGAGAGTTATCTTTCTGGTTATTTATTTATTCTTGTGCCTCGGTGGTATAAACATACATTAGCCATATCGAATAATCGTATTTTGCGAGGCGACTAAGGAGAATTTATTTTCAAGGCCATTATGCAAATACCGACTTCTTAAAAAATGTATACTCGGCAAGAACACGTGTCAAAGAAACCTGCGACACATTTTTTCGTTCCCATCAGATCCATCCGTCTGTATTAAACACAATTTTAAGACAAGAAGGCAGTTCGTGCCCCTCGGGGCAATTTCTCTATATTTAAAGGCAAATAACTTTGCAGGGGTGCGAGTCGACAGACGCATCAGGGTGGAAAACTGCCGTCTCTCGGAAAGTAAAGCCTCTGGAACTTTGTTCGCTCCGGGGAAACAAATTAGACACAGTATGTGGCGGTAAAACGACTCAAAAGGGCAACGGGTTTCAATCAGTTCAGTGAATTATGACGTCGCTTATTGGACACGATATTAGAGACCTTTGGTATTTTTTGAAATAATCGACACCTGACCCGTCGCGTTATCTCAGTTCTATAATAGTGTTTTATATGCGGAATACCCTTTTTTCTGTCCATGTGCGGAACAAAACCGAGCAAATCTGTATATGCACTGTTCATGCGCGATGTCTCATCTTTAAGTCGAAATTACCAACACTAACAACTCTTAATTGTTATCAATTATGGAAAAAGCCATTAACATGCCAATTCTAAAATATCTAGAAAAACACGAAATCATCCATGTCAGACAGTACGGCTTTCGTCGCCGGATCTCCTGAACTTTGTCACACATTACGGAAAATACTTCTCCTCTTCCAATTTAAGCTAAGTTCACATACAGCTACTTTTACAGCGCAATTTTACTGTTGCTGCAGCAAAAGTTTCATGTCCTGTTCACACATCGCAAAAGTAGAGCGCAGCATGCACCATTTTATACAGCCGCTACCAGTAAAAACTGCGAGTCTAATAAAAGGTTGCAACAATTTTCAGACACGACACGCTACCTCTGGAGCAGCATGCTCACTACTGCATCTGCCTTACAGGTTTGGTATGTTTCATCTGAACCACATTCAGATTTAAATGTTTTAATTTGTGTTCGTTCCTTACTGTAATGGGCTCGTAGCGTATGTAATTTTTTTACTTCTTCAACTGTTATGTCCGCTGCAACCGCAATCTTGGCAATAGCTGTAAGTCTCTTATTTTCGTTATGGTATTCCTGGCTTTAATTCCTTCTGGTGTTTTAGGTGATAACCTGTTTCGAAATTTTGTTTAATTTATTGTAACTGTACCTAATAAGTGTAAACAGTAGCTATTATATTATTTTTATGTAATAATGTTTAAAATCATTGCTTTTATAATTGGCAATAATGCCTAGATTAAAGAAAATCTCGTGAAGAAAATCCCTTGCGTTCCAAATGCCTTTAAAATCTCTAGATTCGGGATAAATCCCTAGACATGGCGACACTGCTATCCGTAGGAAGCAGACAAAGAATGGACTTCGGCGGCTGCTTCCGCCTTGGCCCAAGCATTGTGTGTTGCATACGGCTGTTGCAATATAGTTGTGTTGATTAGAATTCACCGGCGGGCGCACCATTAAGTCATTGGGACGCACCCGTTTTGAGGTTAAGAATGCTATGCTTTTTTAACTACGTTATGTAAACAAGGAGACTACGCTGACCGATTGGAATCGGTTTGTCGTTGATAACTTCAGACAAAAGCTATTCGTATAGTGCGCACGCGTTCCTGTGGTACAAATTCGTTGACGTACAGCTTAATTTTCGCCCATCGTGGAGTTAAAATGTTGTGCTGTTAGGCCAAGCAATAGAGAGATTTGTCGTGACATTAATACTACATATTAGAAAACCGCCTGTGCCATCATCTGAAAGACGATCCGTAGATGATTCCTGTTATATTTCCAACTCTGAAATTTTTTCCATTAATTTGTTATAAACATTTTTAAGCAGAAAAACGCGATTTTTTTAGTTTTTTGCTTATAAAATGGAAAGTAATGAAGCAATCTTAATGGTCTAAATGGACGATTTGTAGAGAATAAAAATACGAACAAAATGAGAGGCCGAACGTCCCTATTGGATAAGTAGCGACGGAGAAAATCCGGAAAACGGGAAAATTAAGAGTTTTGTTTTTTAATTCATAAATGGACCATTTTTAAAAGCAGAGGGTGCAAACTTTGGGAAAAAGTAGTAATTTATAGCTACTTTATGTGTGCAAAACCCCCACGCTGTCCGACGGTTAGTTTTGCCTCAATCGTCATTTTAATATTTCAACACACTATTTTGCAACAGGTCTGGATGCTCTATGGATCGTCCGATTTTAATTATTGAAACGGATTTGAAAAGTATAAGTTTAATTGAACAATATGTATATTTTAGTTTTTCCATAAAATGCTACGAAACCGGTTGAAAATGCACGTAAAGATGCGTGAAAATGGGCGAACGCGCGAATATTGGCTCCCCTTCGCTCCGCTTCTCTCCCGCTACTCGATCGATTTCGCGCGCCCGGCCATTTTCACGCATTTTTACGTGCATTTTCAACCGGTTTCGTAGAATTTTATGGAAAAACTGAAATATACATATTGTTCAATTAAACTTGTACTTGTCAAATCCGTTTCAATAATTAAAATCGGACGATCCATAGAGCCAAGACCTGTTGCAAAACAGTGTGTTGTAAAAGTAAAATGACGATTGTGGCAAAACTAATCGTCGGACAGCATCGGGGTTTTGCACACATAAAGTTCCCTACAAATCGTCTATTTAGACCATTAAGATTGCCTCATTACTTTCCATTTTATAAGCAAAAAAACTAAAAAAATCGCGTTTTTTTGCTTAAAAATGTTTATAACAAATAAATGGAAAAAATTTCAGAGTTGGAAATATAACAGGAATCATCTACGGATCGTCTTTCCGATGATGGCACAGGAGGTTTTCTAATAGTATTAATGTCAAAATATCGCTAATATTTTGCTCTGTTGCTTGGCCTATGTGCATTTATGAATGGAACTTTAAATATTATCAGTCCCTTTTTAATCTGTAAGTCATTGGTGGCTTCGGAACGTCAAGTTCAAGTCTAAAAATAGGCATACGTTTAAAGCAAATTATAAGACTATATTTACAACAGTTAACGCTCTTTCTTACTGAAAGATAAAACCCGGTTCGCGAACAATTAGTGGCTTAGCCATTTTTTAAATTCAAATTACCGGAATATAAAAATACGATCCACTTCGAAACGAGTTATCAAAGTCTTCTTAATCGCTCCTAAAGTTCCTTTTAATGTCTAATTAAAACCGTCAAAGTTTATTATTTCTCGGGGATTAGATTTCATCCCAATCGATTTGTCGTTATCGAACTGTTCCGAGAGAGCTGAAACAAAGTTTATTTTAAATGCCATTAGATTGAAACGTTTCGGCGTTGAATTAACAAACAAAATTGAAAAGTTAGAAGAGGGATATATTACAGGCGGCCGATTCGACTTATTCGTATTAAAAATGTTGGAGTTCTTTTCTTGGGTATTTACAAAAGGTTTGTCAAAAAAGGGTAACCAAATTGTAAAAAAAAAACTTTTAGTAACATTACTTTTACAAAACCAATATTGCTAATCAATTATATATCCTCAAAAACCGTCAGGCCTATAAAGTTGACGTAATATTGCAGGGAGGTAGCCACTGGTCTTCAGCAAGAGATGCAGCCGTTCATTTACAACTAACGTTTTGTTTTGTTTCATACATTGTGAGCGTGTAGGACAAGGAACGACAGCTATAACAACGGTTTTGCGCGCCACCCTAATGGCTTTTCGGACCGTCCGTATTTCACCGTGCAAACATGAGAAAAGACAGTTCCGGATGAAAATAATCCTTTTTTATTCACATACTGGGCACTGACGAATCATTTCTTAAAGTTTATTGATAAAGTTCTGTCAGGAAATCCTAAAAATCACTTAAAGGGGAAGGCAGGTAAAGCAACGTTGCCACTCTTACTCCAAATTTGGTCAACATGCAATGGAAATAAACTATTAAAAATTTATAATGACGACAAAATATGGATACATTGGTATATCTGCCAATCGGATATCTTTTTGAAAATCAATGAACCAATTTCTTCTTTATCTTCTTCACATATTAATAACAAATTTGGTCACTCCTTGACATAAATCTCAAGACAATCCGAAAGTGTATTTCATCGAACGTCTTGATGTAACTCCAGTTTCTTGCCTCCTTTTTCTTTGTACCAACCATTTGACAAATGGGTATTTCTAAATCTTTGGAAAGCAAACTAAGTAAGTGCGCCGAACAGCCAGATGTAATTATAGGATAATTTAACGACTCGGAATTTTTTTTTTAAACTGATCAGTTTGACCGCGATATCTGTCACAACACTAGTAACTTTACAGTTATGTTCATTTTTGCATTTATTTATTGAGTCAATAGCCAATTTTGCAAGATACTCAGCCGGATGTATCTATGCTTTCTAAAAGAACATTGTTTCCATCATCTTCTGCTGTTAAAACGACACATATTATCGACTCATTATGAACATTAGACCATCCATCCAAGGACATGCAAATAGATTGTCCAGATAACTTGTTAAAACATTAGATTTTTCTTCTTCAAATATTTCATTTAGGAGCGTTGATGATATCTGAAATCTAGACGGCGGAACGTAATCTGGTCTTAACATTTCTATGGCCTTTCGAACATCCTTATTTTATACCTATCTAAAACTGGAGGTTGTTGCGTAAACGGCTTTAGCTAGTTGCATGTCCAATTCTTTCTTCTTATCTTGACAAGTTCGCACAAAAAGAGAACCCAAATGGCTGCTACTTCCACTATTTCCACTTCCACCCCCATTTCCCTTGTCCCTTCTCTGTTTCTTTGCCGACTGGATAACTTCATTTTCGCTAGTTCCAGGCTGGAATTCACAATCATTTTCAAGACCACTAATACCACTAGTTTTACTATTAGAGGTTTCTCGGTGACTTTTCGTTCTACCACACTTTTTACACATCACTCTGTATATAGTTTGCCAACAACTTTCTCTTTTATAAAATGTTGCCAAATACTAAATTCCTTTCTACCCCGACCTGTCATGATTTAAAATTCCGTGCTATACTGCTCTCATGAGCAAAAATATTAGTGATAACTGGAATAGGCGTGTGTCATTTATATAGCCGAGCGTTTTCCGCAAGTCTTTGCAAGTTTCGACGGTCGCGAAAATGATTTTTCGGACTCGACTCTGTATTATTTACGCTTAAAAATATTTTTTCATTATAAGCTTGACTAAACAAGATAAGAACAGTTAGGAAATAGTATGTGTATTAATAAAAATTAGTTCAAAATAAAAAATTTTGAAAAAAAAAATCAAAAAAGTATGCTTTTTCTTTTTAAAAAATCGCTTATTTTTGATTTAAAAAAAAATCATGATTTTTATCAACCCTGATTTTAAGCCAAATTATTTTAAGGTTATGATGACATGACAGTTCGACATTTCTGAAAATTTGGCATAAAAGATGGGTTACTCTTTGATAAAAGCATAAGACGTGGGAAGCAGTTTTCAGAGCTTTCGAACAAAAACACAAGAATCTATTGCAAATATGCCATTGTTATTAGATTTAAATAATTTTTTTTAAATTTTGTTTTCTTTTTTAAATCGTGTGTTTTTTGGGGAAAAGAAAGTCAAATTTGGGGAAATCTTTAAAATCTAATCTGGTATCCCCAAGTGGTTATTCAGCGTGGCCAGCAGAGCAAAAATATTCACACAATGGAATGGAAATTTTTGGAAAACGCTATTTTTTTTTAAATCGACCAGCAACAATGTAAACTTTTTTATTTACCCATAATAGAAACAAACTTTACAAAAAGGACTAGAAAACAAAATTTGTTAAAAGTTAAGCGAGGACTGACAAACTCGACAAATGGACAGCTCTTTAAGCCCCCCAAAGTTTTTTTAGGGTAAATCAAGGAACTCTTCAAAAGGTTGGGAACCAAGTTAAGAAGCGGAGTTTAGTTTTTTTCTCTCTCTGTCTCCGGAGAGATAAATTACGAACACAGCATGTGGCAAAACGAAGAACGGCTAAAAGGGCAAAGGACTGGCGAATTCAATCAATTTCGGATTACCGAAATCTGCTTTAAAGGAACGTTATTTTATTATTTAGGATTTAATACGGGTTTAGTTTCACTTTTAGTTGTCAAGGGATTTATGGTCTCTTTAGAAGTGAAGTAAACAGTTGTTTTGTTAACGTTTCACACGCATACGTACACTTTGATAATTAAATTTAGAGGTATACGCCGGGCTTGTACGCGACATTTCGATCATAATGGCCTGTAAGCACGATGTCAACCTATCACAAGGTTACACTACGTCACAGATAATGTATAACATTTTGACTAAGTTTGAATTTTGAATTGTATTTTCACTTTGACGTTTAACTGAAATAAAACATTTTTAAAAAATACCAAAACACCAGACTTCGCGCGTTGTCGCTATGCGTTTCCGAGCCGTCTGTATTCCACCGAGCAAACCTGTGAAAAACAGTTCCAGATGAAAATAATTCATTTTTCCACACATTTGGCACTAGCACACCACTTTTCAAAGTTTATGAATCAAGTCCTTTTAAGAAAATCCAAAAACCCCTCAAAATTTTACTACGACACGTTTATTTCGACCTGTTAAAAACGTTACACACAAAATAATACGCCTTAATAACTGTTTAAGCCATGAATGAACGGGACTACGGCATGTGCTACTTTACAGTAAAAACGCTTAACTTTAAAACCGATCTGATTTTTAATGTCATCCACTTAGAGATGTGCTATGAGAATGTTCTTAAGCAAATATTTCTGGAGAACGGTAAATTACCGAGAATATTTGCCAGCATAAATTCTCGAGAATTTATGATTTTAGAAAAAAAATTACTAACTGGAAAATTACCGAGAATATTTCCGAGGACGAGAAAATTCTCTCGGGAGAATTCTTCTGGAGAATATTCTCTGAAATAAAATATTTTAAAAAATACCAAAACTAGATAATTTTCCTCACGCTCGTAGAAAGAACATTGGAGCCAACACGTGCGGAAAGTGTCTTTTCCGCACGCCACTGCTGACCGAATTCCGCTTCGCGTCGTTCGGTCAACTGCAGTCGCGTGCGGAAAAGTATCACTTTCCACACTTGTTAGATATAGAGGACAAGTAATATACAGGGTGTTACGTTTAAAAAGAAGTAAGTTGAGTTAATTTCCCTACCTATCTTTAAGATATTTTAAAATTTGATATTTCCAAAAGATATTAGAGGAAAATTCTACAACTTTTGTATTTAAAATTAATTTGAAAAACAAAGAAACAACGAACAGAAAATAAAACACACATGACACATAGTAGAATCGAAAATATACTTTTATTTCTAATTTTTCTTCGTTGCCTTATCTTCTTGTCCGTCCTTATTATAAGGTGTTTAAAGGCTTAAACGAGCTGATACAAAACACTACCTTCACATTCCATGGACCCCATTATTTACTTAAACTACTAAATGAGCCATAATGACGGTTTTAAAAGACAAATAATAGATTCTATCGAATGTCCAAAGCACCTTTCTCAGTATTCCTAACAACCTAGATAAAAGATTAACCACCCGAAGCGGAGGTCGTTGGCATTTTAGTTTCAAGATAAAATTTTCCTTACGGGGATCGATGATTGGATTTATCATTAAAGAAAGATCTGTTTATTGTTTATTCTTTGATAAAGAGGCCCATAAATGGGATAAACGATACAACACTTTGTTGAGTATTTAACACTGATCTTGATTAAGATAATGATGCAGTATTGCAAATTAATCTCGATGTTAAAAACAGGAGCGAAGTCGAATTTCGGCCTATTCGACTATGTCTTCACTATTCAGCCTAATTTAGATTTCGTTGCCGAATCCTCATGCGAATATTCAGCACGAGGAAACGGCACCATTTTGTTTTGATTCGCACACTGTGCGTGCGTAGGACAAAGAGGGCAGAGAGAACATCCGACTTCGCGCGTCGTCGCTATGGTTTTCCGAGCCGTCTGTATTCTACCGAGCAAACCTGTGAAAAAACAGTTCTAGATGAAAATAATCCATTTTTCCATACACTTGGCACTAGCACACCACTTTTCTAAGTTTATGTATGAATTGAGCCCTTTTAAGAAAAACCAAAAATCCCTTAAAATTTCACTACGACACGTATATTTCGACCTGTTAAAAACGTTACACACAAAATACTACGCCTTAATAACTGTTAAAGACATGAATGAACGGGACTACGGAATGTGCTTTAAAACCGATCTGATTCTTAATGTCATCCACTTAGAGATGTGCCATGAGAATGTTCTCAAGCAAATATTTCTGGAGAACGGTAAATTACCGAGAGTATTTCCCAGCATAAATTCTCGAAAATGTATTTTAGAAAAAAATACTTACTGGAAAATGACCGAGAATATTTCCGACGACGAGAAAATTCTCTCGGGAGAATTCTTCTGCAGAATATTCTCGGAAAATTTATGAGAATTTACGGAAATTTAAGAAAATTTACTTTAATTCCGCTATTGGATCATAGATGGAGCTTGAAGCATCTTTATCTTTATTTCTTTTCTGATTTTTGTTGTTTAAAATTATTGTAAAAACCACTCTTGGTAAAAAAATAATATGGTCTATCAAGTTACGCAGTCAAAACATAAAATTCTCCAACATATAAAATAAATTCTCCAAAATTTCCCATAAATTCTCAATTTTCTCGGAGAATATTTCCGAAAAATAAATTCTCGAGAATGATCCGTCTCTTTCATCAACTAACATTATTTTCATTTGTTTTCCATGGCTACTGAGATCCAATGACAAAAGATGTTATGAGACCAGAAAATCCCGAAAAATCAAAATATTTCAAAAACTATTAGAGATAGGGATAGGACATATTTCACAAAATGTGCAGAGTTTTTGAAGAGCTATAAGGTGGCACAAAAATATATAAAGTGTTCCATTTGACAAAAGTGACATTATTTAATTAAAAGTTTTATGACTTTGGACCTAGAAATAAAACACCCTGTAAATGAGATGTCAAATATTTCATAGTGGATATATTTTTTGACTTAATTCACTCAGGATACAAATTATGAATCACTTGGATTCAAAATTTAAGTAGTACTTTCACAACAAAGAGATGCTTGCAAATGCTAAATTTTCATTACAAGTCGAATTATCTTGAAAACTAAGACTTTCTCGTATACTATTAAACCAATAGTGAAAAAGTTATGAAATTACACGTATAATTCAAAAATGTATTCAAATACAGGGTGTCCCATTTAAAGTAATTAACTTTGTGACACCCTACTTTTTGAACGCATCCTAATATTTTTAAAATGTGCGGATATCCAACTATACCTTAACACAAAAGATTATTGACAAATATTATCTTAAAGTCATAAAATTACTCCTCGCAATCGTTGACTCACCCGGTATATACCTACCTAGGTACAGTTTTTATTTATTTAAGTAATTTTAAGGATTTTATTTGCAATATTCTCAATGAAAATGTAATTTAATAGGCATGACATTGCAAAATCGGGACTAAACTATAAAAAAAAAACAATCTTATTTGAATATTTATTAAAACATTTCTGCCTGACACGAACCATACTTTAGAAAAGTCGAAAAGGCGAAGTTAAAAGGACTAAAAAAGATCGAGAAAAATACCGCTATTCCCGTCTAACACGCAATCCTCTTTGGGGAGATTTAAGAAGTTCGACAAATAACCTTCTCGAACGATATATATACTTTGTCTATCCAAGGAGAAAGCCCTACGTCTCTCTTGAATCCATTGTTCTATAGACCTTTAGTAGGATCTGCCTCTTCTTTTATAAAAAGTATTTCCCAGAACACTGGTATGGGGTAGGGGTAAATCAGGGCACAAAAATATCATAATATTAATATAAATATCAAAATATCGGATATACCTATACATAAATAATATGTATATCCAAAATGTGATATTTATTAATTCGAGTATAATACTTGTAAGTTTGTCTTTTTTACCCATTGTCCGAAAATCTGTGGCTCAAGATTTGCAACGAAATTGAAAGGGCCCAAAGTCATATTCGTTCGTTGATAAAAAAAAATTACTGGCAATGGACTGGTCATCCAGATGCTTTTCTAATTCTAACCAGATTTCTACAGCTACACTAGTTACCGTGGAATTTCGCTGCATCCTATCAATAGCCACAGAAACTGGAAGTAAAAGTACTTCTATGAAGTTTCGAGTCAATAGGACCATATAATATTTTTTCTCCATACAAAGTTTGAATCCCTGTTTCACCCCCTTAGGGGTTAAATTAAAAAAAAAACCTTCCTTAATAGATGCCTACGTTATGTAAGAAATCTCTGTGCAAAATTTCAAGTTTCTAGAACCTCCCACTTGGGGGCTGTGCGTTGATATTATGTCAGTTAGTCAGTCAGTTTCTTCTTTTATATCTTGATTAACAGTGTCCTGATGGTCTTGACGTACCTGGACTAGAATTCTTCGATTTTCTAAGACGGTTGGGTCTCTTAATGTGTCCCATCTTACTTCTGGAGAAATCAGTTTTTTCAAAACTTTCTTTTCAGAATGATAATTATAATATCACTATCGTGATATACAATATGTGTATCAAGATATAGTGTATCGCTTGATATACCCTCGCGCTCTGTGGTAAAGCACACCCATTTTTATAGATACACTCTCAGGTTTAATAGGGGTTTAAAGTTTAAAACGGTATTAAGCTTTACAAGATAGGAAAATTAAAAGTTCTAACTTAGTTTTTTGATCTGTGTTATTGTTAAGATAATCTAATAGTTTTAGTTGTCAATGAAATTAAAACTCCCAGTAGATTAAACAAGTCACTCAGATATAGGCATTAGGAAGTTTTTCTTAAAAAGATACGTGTGGAGCCTTGTCCTATATGGGTGTGAAGCTTGGACACCAGAGAAAGAAGAAAAATCGCACATAGAACCATTCGAGATGTGATGGTGCTACAGAAGAATGGTGAAGGTAATTGGGTAGACATATCATTTGGAGTACAGTACAGAAAGAGACTAAATGAGTGTCTGTCTAACCAACAATAGGTAAATAAGAAAACTATTACCTATTATTAATCATTTATACATTTATTTATTGAAAAAAATAACAGATCCGCTACTGTTCCGAGCTCACATCCTTTCCAAACAAAAAAAATAACAAATCGAGAAGAATAGGTTTTAGTAGCTGTCCGGATTTAAAATATATTGCTTTCCAGTTTCGCGCTGAGCTCTCTCTTTGGATAGCAATAAAAATTGACGTTTTATGGCTTATCCAGGGCCGGAGTTAAGCGACCGGCCCCTGGGAGACCAATTTTAAGAATAAAAACGTGGCAAAAATCGATGGATTTTCTTGCAAACGGGCGCGGTTTATATGGCCCTCTGAGACTCTATTCGAATATTATTGTGTTTCTATCGGAATAAATTGCATTATTTTCCGTGTAACCGAGGGATAAAATGGTATAAATGGAAATATTAAATCGGCTATAAAAGATGCACAGCAGGAGTTTTATTAACAATAACAGTTTTATTTACACCAAGTAGCGAGTTTATTTATATAATAATTATATAAAAATCGTCAACATGCTCTACGGGGTATCTGCACCATCATCTGACAAAGTAATGTCAGTGTCCTAAAGACAGTTTCTGCTAAACCTGAGTATTGCTTGGCGTGTTGGTCATTCCGTTCTTAGATATTTGCTATAAAACACTTTCAGGTGTAATTAGAGGAATTTGTGTTCCCACTTCTATGATATCTGGGCGATGTTGGCTGTGTGGAAAGTCGGGAAGAACCCTCCTTGCAACCGTTAGTGGACGGCCTTCGCGGTCAGTAGAGACGAAGCACAAGTCAGGATTGTACTCCTGTCTCCAGGCCGCCGATCTGAATGTAGGTCGGTCCTTGGCATCGGAGACAAGGTGTAGCTGTAGTAGATATGAAATTACCGATAATTTTAAAAATATTTTATTGATGAACAAGTGCTAACTTGTTGCCAATACACCTTTTAGAGCCGATCCAATTTTTTAAATAACAAATTTTTTGAAAAAAGTCCACCTGAGCACAGCCTCGAACTCACGACCTCTTGGTCCACTCGCTGAGACTCTACATCTGGACCACGCTGCTACTGTGAGAAAACCTGTGCCGATTTGCTTGGTTTCCAAATGATTTTCATCTTAGAACAAGTTGCTGTAATGAATTTAGTTCTATTATTGTCGAAAGTACGAACTAAAATTATCCTTTTCTGTATAAATTAATAATACATTAATACAATGCAAATACAAGGCGCTTTCTGATAAATGGCAGCAAGTGCATGTTTATGTGCATTGCATTAGTACATGTTCAGAAAATATTGAATAAACATTATCAAAATGCTCTGGTTTTCGCGGTTTTCTGATTTCATTCTGCGAATTCTTTTCCTTCTTTTAAAATGTACTGAATTTTGCCGTTTTTTTCAGAAAGTACTATCGAATCAAGTTAGTTTGTACTGAATTCAGTACAAATGTACTGAAACGGCAACACTGACGATGACGGTGGCGCGCCGAGTCGGAATTATAGCGGTTGGTCATTGTCCTACACAGGCACAATGTATACAGCACACAATAGGCTATGAATGACCGGCTGCGTCTCCTCGTGCTGAAGGTCAATGGTAAAAACCGTTTAATCACCGGTCGCAATTTTTATTTAACAAACAATATTGTTAATTGGATTAGTTATATAGGACAAATTATATTTTTATACAGCTATTTAATTGGTGAATCACCGTTCGGTCGGATCCTTTTTTGATAGCTCTAAGAAAGTGACACTCGCATTTATTATTTAAATACAAAATGATTCAGAATCGTTTAGAAATGTTTATTTGGGATTCTTTACCGAGAACGGTAAACACTTTTATATCTTTGTTAAAAAAATTTAAATAGTCTTTGCACTAGTAGAATTTGCCGAAATATCAGATTGACAGTGATAGGTAGGTATATTATGTAATAAGAAAGTCCATTTATACTACTTTTAACACAAAGCATATTGTAGATATAGAGTGTCCAAAAAGTCTCAGTATGGGCAAATAACTTTGCTATTAGTAAAGACAGAGACACCCAATTTTAGGTGGATCTTATTGGTTAATAAGTCTACTTTTTATGCAATTTAACTTTTTCATCCCTCTTGAGGGGTTACGCTAGGAAGTTGAGGTCAAAAATTTTAAATGCAAGGTTGGAGTCTACAATAATAATGGTGTATTATCTAGCTGCTTACTGAGTGGTGATTTGTATTTAAGCTCCGCCCACCTAATTTTTTTATCATTTCCTCACCCTTTCGTCGCATACAACTTAACATGTGTCGGACTATACGAAGTTCATGGTGGCATTTTGAACAACTTTTAAATTAATAAAAGAAATACTTACTGAAAGGTATTAAGGTAAATTTAAAAGTAGATTTATTAACCAATAAGATAGGTACACCTAAAATTTGTTGTCTCTATTTTTACTTATAGCAAAAACACTAAAATTTGTTCATACTAAGTAAGATTTTTCGGACATCCTGTATATATACCTATGTATATTTTCTGATATTATGAAACGCTGGTAGGTATAATGTAATAGAGGGTGGTCTTCTTATTATGCACCGATCTGTTAGAACAATATTGCTCTGGGTTTGACTGAATTTAAGAAAAATATATGACAATTACGGGCATATCAATGTCTAAATGAAATGAAGTACATTTATAAAGTTACCTAAATGTAACTTGAGTGTTTTTCCCAAATTTACGACGAAAAATCTAAGTAGGTATACATTCAAATAGCATAAACAGGAAATAAATTTAATGAGTAATGAGAAAAGACTATTACACTCTCTATTACACTGTTCAATCAGCTGCGAGTCGTCGTGCTAGAAAAGTGTAGCTATGACAGAACACGTCGACGGGGAATCTGATAGAAAGCGTCGCGTCGTGCTGACCAAATCGGATCGTTAGGCAATTTAAGACTTCAAGAAATCGAAATTCTCCTTTGTATGTTGTGTGTACTTGCACTAAAGGCTTTGTCTATCGCTGGTATGCCCTCGGAGCATAAAAATTTGTCTTTTTCTACAATATTTTCTTTCGTACTAAAATAAAAATTCAAAAATCGGTTCCCATCAATTCATTATACTTTTAATCCGTTCATCACCACAAATAAAATTTATTTCGTCTTTTTTCTCTTCAATTCCGGCTTTTCCCAACTTTAGGGGGTTGAAGTCCTTGGCTAATCCCTGGCTAATCGTCTTCACAACGCCTCACCCCAAATGTCTTTCCTTAAAAATATTCTTGATTCCATCCACTTACTTACCTCTGCTTTAATCTTCCTCTACCTTTACTCTTAACGATAATACACCTTCACTGCCATTGCCATTTTGCAGACACAAGCACTATCTCTCTTCATCAAGTACCAGTACCACTATATTCTCTTTCTCATATATTTTTAGGTATTTCCACAACCTTAGTTGTTCCCTTAGTTCTTCCATTTCTAACCTTTTCACTCCTTGCTACCCCACACACCCATCTTATCATTATCATTTCTGTAACAAATCTACCCCCTTTCTACTTCATACATCATTGCAAGTCTGACCAGTGTTCTATACACCCCACCCCCTTCCTTATATTGATCCTATCGTCACACGGCACACTGGAGACTTTCCTCCAATTCTTTCAAGCTGACAATTAGGCTTTCAGGGACGTCCTCCAACGCTTCACTTCACCTTCGACATCTTCCCTACTGGTGCGCATTACAACACTGTCTAAAAACATCAAGCCCCAAGAGGCTTTATCTCTGATGTATTGGGTTACGGATATAGCAAACTGGTACTTATGTAAATAAAATTTATTTGCCTGTTTCAAAATTGGTAAAAAAATTCTAGGGTCGAAAAAAAAATTTACAGCAGATTTTTTAATTTTTAATTTAGAAAGCTCGCTTTAAACTTGGAATCTTCATTACTAGCAATTTTAACTGCAACAATTTCTACAAGGGACAATCGCAATTCGACGAATGACGTTAATTTTAATGATTGATCTAAATATCAATGTCAGCAAGAAAATCTTGTAGGTATAGCGGAAAACGGATTTTACCAAAATATTGCAGAAAAATTAAATTTAAATTTTCGCAGGGCGTACTAGTAATAGCAAGCCAAACCACTATCCAATTTTAAATTGTTACCAGAAGGACTTACATATACATGGATGCGATTTATCAAAAGCATCTGATACCGTTATAGTTTAAACAAACCACAATCTTCAGTTTAACTGCAAGACTAACCAATCACAGGCCCGCTTTATGAAGTGTAAAAATATTGTAAATACTGTGATTTACCCGAACTTGCGAATGCCCATTAAGTAAAGAATAAAATAAGATTTTGACAATTCGAGCGCCATATCTTTTTACATTGTTAATGGCAAAAAACCGAGCAAAAAACACGATAAATAACATTATTAATACTGCCGCTTCAATGTCAGCAAACAGTTGTTTTTGTAATTATATAATATGACATTTCGGCGGCATATTAATTATGAAAATATGGTATATTGGGGACTGAAATTTAAATTCGATATTATGCATTATTTGTGGTTCCAAGTACCTAGACGATGATCCGATGATGCACCGTTTAAAAAACACAAATATTGGGTTTTCTTCAAAATTAAGTTCTTTTTAACCCTGGTTGCTTAAAAAATAATTTTATTTTTATTAAAATGCATAAATATGTAAAATATCGACCGACTTTATCCTCACACAAATATCGATCTAAATCTACACAAGTCAGTCGATTTTTACCTTAGAAGCCTCGGGCAATCAAAGGCATATTGTTCCACAAAAGAATGTCACTTGAATACCTACTGCGGACCCATTGTAAAAACCAATAACCAATGAAATAAAAATAAATAAAAACGAAGACCTCGCCATTTTGCACCTGAGGTTATTTGTTTTTATATGTAAGTTTTTAATTAGAAAACGGATGTGATTTACGCAATTTTGTAAGGTTAACGATTGAATGAAACCATAAAATAGCCAAAGGCACATTGGATTATTTACATTGCACCTCTAGCATTTATTTACTTAGAAACTGTCCGCTTTAAATATACAGGTGAAATTTTCTTACACTTACCTGTGTTGTATTCTTGACTTTCCGAAGCCGCCACATAATATCCAAGCACTAATATGCACAGCACCCGCGCTAGAGGCATGTCTGCAATGTTTCTTAATCCGTTAAAACGCACTTTTTACTTAATTTTCAGTAAATAAACGCGAAATATTAGAGATTACTACGAAACGTCATGGACGGGAAAAGAGTTGATCTCAACTCCCCGGATTGCCGCGGTGTAGTTGGCGCAGTGTTCGTTAGAGGCGCTCGCGCCGCTGGTCGATTGAATGGGAAGGGGAGTTATGATACAGAGTGGCTCTAAGAACTTGGCGGTTTTATCGATTGGGGTTTGGAATTGGAGGAAAGAGATTTGGGGGTTGAAACCCCTTCAAATGAAAGCTTTAGTGGTAAAGTGTTTATTTTGTATCGGTACGTCCTGCGATTAATAAATAATCGTTCTAAATGACACAGTGAAAAGGTGTTGCCTTGTAATCCACACAAACATAAATTATTAAACCTAATTAAAAATTACCTAATAGGGTAGGCTTTTGTTGGGACAAAATCCGACTAAACAAATCAATTGAAAATCAAATAATTCGTGACATTTAATTTATTATCATTTGACTGTTATCTCAAAAATTCAAAGAATATGTACCTACCTACCATAGGTCCTACCTACCCTAAATTATTCAGGAGCAGTAATGGCATGACAGTGAATAATAGGCATTACCACAATACTATTGGCGAATCAAATTAAAGAAGTCAGCTGCAATCAGCTGATTTTTAACGGGGAAAAACTCGGAAAGGCTCACTAGACGACAAAATTGGCCAAGATGCAAGGTGTCAAATACCACGAAAATAAAGAGACAAATTAAAAATTGACTACACCACTCTCCCAGCAGTCTATATAGGGCTCCTGGCAATGTATACTATACAACTTTCCTTTTGTTATAAAAGATTTTTTTAAATTTGCATTTTATCTAATGAACCGAATACCTAATTCTCAAAAAAAATTGAAACAATTATTTTTTTAAAGATGCAGAACGGGAATGTTCAGACTGAAATAACTTAAGACACTGGCTGACTAACTGATTGACTGACGTATCAACGCACAGCCCAGACCGCTGAGTCTAGAAACTTGAAATTTTGCACAGAGATTTCTTATAATATAATGCAGGCGTGCACTAAGGAAGGGTTTTTTCAAAATTCAACCCCCAAGAGGGTGAAACATCAGGGGTTCAAACTTTGTATGGAGAAAAAATCTTAGATGGCCCTATTAACTTAAAACTTCATCATAGAAGTAGTCTAAAAAATAAATGTGTAAACACGTGTTTTACTGTTTTCAGTAAATCAACCCCTAAGGGGGTGAAATAGGCATGAATGTAACTAGGGGGGTCTTGGGGGGCTAAGCCTCCCGAAATATTAATTAGCCCCAAATATGTGCCATTGGTGTAGTTTTACCTCTGTCAGTAGCAATTCGACCTAAAAGCCCCCGAGTAGCCCCCCCCCCCCCCGAAAAATCGAAGCTAGTTAGTAGTTACATTAATGTAAATAGGGCTCAAAGTTTGTAATGGAGTAAAATTGTTATACCGCGGACGAAGTCGTAGGCGAAAGCTAGTTTTCTTATATTTAAGCGAAAATTTATTTAAAAATACTAAAAAAATTTATATCACAAGAAATTATGCGGTAGATAGGTAGCGGTACCTGGTAGGTAGAATGAGTTTTGTTTATTAAACTTTTAATTTGATTGATATTATTGGTGATATTGATATTAGTCTGTACAGGTAAAAGTTTCATATAATGCTGATTAATAAATAATTTATAATTAAAATTTTATTACTTTATGAAGAGTTGTGAAAGTGAAACCTATTTTTTATTCACAATTTGATATAATACTGTCATGTTTACTCTACTCTACAAACTACAGCCTACCTTCTACCTACACCTACTTGGCGTTTCAGGGCTATGCCGTAGAGTCTACGTCTACAGCATAGCCCTGAAACGGCAATCTTATGCAATCCACATAACACAAATCGGGTAATAGGTGCATAACCACTCCTTCCTTCGGTAGCTCCAATGTTCCAGATCGTAGCTAACTTTACGTTACTCCCACCCCACCTGTCTCAATCTCCACCGCGTGTTCTGTCGTCCTGTCAAAGTCAAATTCTTCCTGTTCTTTTTACGTCAAACGGTCAAATAGTATACGTGAAAAAATGCCTCCTGTAAGTATTTCGTACAAAATCTTAAAAAATCGAGCTCATCCTCAAATAATTTCAAAAACTAAACAAACTAAGATATTTTCAAATCATATTAAATGTAAAGTTTCGAATCATTTTTATCGAGAACAATAAACTTTGTGATTTTTACGAAGTTTTCAGTGTAGGTGCAGTAGCAACATGAGGAAACAGCATAGATATTAAAAATATAATTGCATTTTTCTTCAGATGGTGCCTGCTACTAGTGCTTCTACTATGTGGCCACCAAGTTTCATTAAAATTAGTCTGGTTGAAAGACAACTAATTTTGTTGTTGATTCCAGACTAAACCGGCCGTAGCCGCGGGTAAAGCAGCTCCTAAAGCCGCCCCTAAAGTCGCCCCTAAAGCCGCCACTAAAGCCGCCACTAAAGCCGCCCCCAAAAAACAACAGTTAAGAGGAAAGGGCCTTAAGAAAAAGAAGGTGTCCCTAAAATTTGTCATTGACTGTACACATCCAGTTGAGGATAGTATTTTGGATGTCCAGAATTTCGTAAGTTTTACTTTCTTTAAAATATAAATATTTTAATAGTTTAACGTACATTGTAATGCAGTCCCAGCTCCACACAATGAAAATTCTAGTTGGAGTGGCGTTTCAGAACTGCTATATTAAGGCTTTGCCTCGCTATGTTTGCTAGTTTAGCTCATGGCTAGTATAATACAATGGCAAGCTACATTTTAACTTTGTTAAGATGCATGGTAAATTACACTTGGGGTTTTCATTATACTAAGGTTATATTTTTACAAAAAACCGATCTTTGTTATAGAAAAACATTTTAAAATGTGTTAATATTTGCAGGAAAACTACTTAAAAACCAGAATTAAGATCAATGGAAAGACAAACAACTTTTCAGGTGGGAAGTCTGGCCAACATGCTGTTACAGTAGGCCGGGATAAAAATACCAAGATCGTTCTCAATTCAGAGATTCCATTTTCAAAAAGGTTAGTTATAATTTCACAATAGTTTTTTATTTTTTCTTAATTTTCTACAATTTGTAAATAAATAAACTGTTCGTTTTGATACTTTGCTAATAATTTTTTTCCTTTACAGGTACTTGAAATACCTTACAAAAAAATACCTTAAAAAGAATAATCTTAGAGATTGGCTTCGTGTCGTTGCGTCTGGTAAAGAATCCTATGAATTAAGATACTTCCAGATCAACAACCAAGAAGATGATGAAGACGAAGACATGGAGTAACTTTAAGTGTATTTTTATAAGCTGATTAAATAGTTTAAAAAACTTACTGTGTTTTGTTAAACGAGCATGTGAAATCATTCTGTGTTTAATACCAGGGTAATTATTGATATTACTGGAAACAGCGAATTTTTTCATGAAATTTTGCACAGACCCTAATTTTGGGTCGTAGAACACGAATCCGAAGTCAGTTTTTGGCGGTCTCGAATGGTTTTTCCGCAAAAATTTTTTTTAACTTTTAGGTTACCTTTTTTTATAGATTCCTTTAAGTTTCGACACTTTCACTTAAACATATCTGTAAACTTGTAATTTTTATTTTATTTCGTCACACAAAACACCACATTTAGCCAAAAATAGCTAAGAAAATTGCTTTTTCCTATATAAAATTCCATTGTATTTGGTAGTAGACGCCATTACGTTCTCAGCTGTCAAATGTCCGGCGTTGCCAGGTTTACTTATTTTTCAAGACAAAGTTGTAAATTAGGAATAATAAAAAGTTGGCGGGAAAATGCGAAAATGAACCAAATTTAACCAAAAGGGCAAAAAGATGACCCCAACCAACACCCTGGGGCACCGATCCCTCTTCGCCTGCGAGGAAAGAGACTGGTCAGGGCCCCTAACCAGGTGCTAACCCTGTTCCGACCTTAGGGTGCCCTCCGATCCACCGTTCGTATCAAAAACTTTTCTAAGTCGGTGAATTAGGTGACAGATCTAATATTTTCGATATAACGGTGGATCGGAGGGCACCCTAAGGTCGGAGCAGGGTTAGCACCTGGTTAGGGGCCCTGACCAGTCTCTTTCCTCGCAGGCGAAGAGGGATCGGTGCCCCAGGGTGTTGGTTGGGGTCATCTTTTTGCCCTTTTAGGGAAAATAAAATGCTATCTGTCTTATTTTACTCTCATATTGCCATCTCTTTTTTTGGATTTATTTATGGCCGGAAATTGTTAAAATTTGCGAGAAAAATGCTTTGTAAACGTGGCAACGCCGGAAAATTGACAGCTGGAAAAATAATGACGTCTTGTAGCGATAAAATGGAATTTTCTATAGAAAAAAGCAATTTTCTTAGCTATTTTTGCCTAAATGTGGTGTTTTGTGTGCCGAAAACTAATAAAAAGGTAATTATTGATATTACTGGAAACAGCGAATTTTTTCATGAAATTTTGCACAGACCCTAATTTTGGGTCGTAGAACACGAATCCGAAGTCAGTTTTTGGCGGTCTCGAATGGTTTTTCCGCAAAAAAATTTTTTAACTTTTAGGTTACCTTTTTTTATAGATTCCTTTAAGTTTCGACACTTTCACTTAAACATATCTGTAAACTTATAATTTTTATTTTATTTCGTCACACAAAACACCACATTTAGCCAAAAATAGCTAAGAAAATTGCTTTTTCCTATATAAAATTCCATTGTATTTGGTAGTAGACGCCATTACGTTCCCAGCTGTCAAATGTCCGGCGTTGCCAGGTTTACTTATTTTTCAAGACAAAGTTGTAAATTAGGAATAATAAAAAGTTGGCGGGAAAATGCGAAAATGAACCAAATTTAACCAAAAGGGCAAAAAGATGACCCCAACCAACACCCTGGGGCACCGATCCCTCTTCGCCTGCGAGGAAAGAGACTGGTCAGGGCCCCTAACCAGGTGCTAACCCTGCTCCGACCTTAGGGTGCCCTCCGATCCACCGTTATACCACCGTTATATCGAAAATATTAGATCTGTCACCTAATTCACCGACTTAGAAAAGTTTTTGATACGAACGGTGGATCGGAGGGCACCCTAAGGTCGGAACAGGGTTAGCACCTGGTTAGGGGCCCTGACCAGTCTCTTTCCTCGCAGGCGAAGAGGGATCGGTGCCCCAGGGTGTTGGTTGGGGTCATCTTTTTGCCCTTTTAGGGAAAATAAAATGCTATCTGTCTTATTTTACTCTCATATTGCCATCTCTTTTTTTGGATTTATTTATGGCCGGAAATTGTTAAAATTTGCGAGAAAAATGCTTTGTAAACGTGGCAACGCCGGAAAATTGACAGCTGGAAAAATAATGACGTTTAGTAGCGATAAAATGGAATTTTCTATAGAAAAGAGCAATTTTCTTAGCTATTTTTGCCTAAATGTGGTGTTTTGTGTGACGAAAACTAATAAAAATTATAAGTTTACAGATATGTTGAAGTGAAAGTGTCGAAACTTAAAGGAATCTATAAGAAAAAGGTAACCTAAAAGTTTTCCAAAAACAATTTTTTTTTGGAAAAACCAAACGAGACCGCCAAAAGCTGACTTCGGATTCGTGTTCTACGACCCAAAATTAGGGTATGTGCAAAATTTCATGAAAAAATTCGCTGTTTCCAGTAATATCAATAATTACCAATAAAAATTATAAGTTTACAGATATGTTGAAGTGAAAGTGTCGAAACTTAAAGGAATCTATAACAAAAAGGTAACCTAAAAGTTAACCTAAAAGTTTTCCAAAAACAATTTTTTTTTTTGGAAAAACCATACGAGACCGCCAAAAGCTGACTTCGGATTCGTGTTCTACGACCCAAAATTAGGGTATGTGCAAAATTTCATGAAAAAATTCGCTGTTTCCAGTAATATCAATAATTACCAATACCAGCAGCACTTATCTTTCTCTGATGTAGAAAAGTGTATTATTAAAGGGGCTAATGTTCATGTAATTGAATTCATGCAAGCACTAATCCTGTTTGTGCATATAATATGTAATGGTATGTAGATGCTTGGTACTATCTTGCGGCATTTTACTTTCTCACTACTAATTTGCCTATTTCTATATACACTAAATCTCGTTTTTCTCTAAAAAAAAGTTTTAGAACTAGGAAAATTTAAAGCGGCTAACTGCCGTCTGTCAAAACAAACTGCAACCTCTTCCTTTCTCATTTTCAGGCTTCAATCCTAATGGCGGACATAATCACAAATTGTGACATACATAACCTAACTTTTTCTGACGACCAACTAGATTTTTTTTAAAGATTTATTCAAACCCTTTTATGTTCCTTGATTTACGGCCTCCTCTTAAAAGTTTGTATACTATACAATAATTTATTAGTACACCCACCTACAGGTAATATTTTTTCTTCAGTGCACAAAATGTGTATTTATTGCCGCTTTTTCTGTGCATAGTTTTGATGTTTTTGTGCTAAAATAGCAAGAAATGTTCTCCCGAACTGTTAACATCAAATTCGCATTGAAAACTGCAAACAGCGTAAAAAATTACAGTAAAACAGCTCGATATCCTAACCAACATGGCTTTAAAAGCAATGAAATAAAAAGAAAGCGGCATGAAGACCTCATAGGTATGGCTCTAGAAAGCATATCTGTATCAAAGCCGCAAGACTGGAAAAAGGTTACAGAATTTGTTTTGCAGCATGAATTGAATAGAGATAACATGTATAATTCTGGAAACATTGATGGGATGATTATGGGGTGTTGTGTTACACGACTAAAAAGGTAAGTATTTGTTCCCGGATTTGTTATAGATTCAATTTTAAGAATAATGTAAGTACCTAATAGTTTTCTTGGAGTATGGTATAATAATTTTACGTAAATAATTTATCAAGTAATTTACACATATTTCTAGAACAGACTTAGCCAAAACCTATTTGACGTACTTAGAAGAACAAAATATAAAACCAAATTTAGCCACTGTAGGGAAGTATTTAAAATCATTATATCAACGCAATCTAGAAAAATTGTTGAAAGAGGATGAGAACGAAATTTTAAACTTGTGTAATGATATAGAACAAAACAATCCTGTTTTAGATTCATTAACTCAGGAAAATATAATTTTGGGTCTTTCTTTAACGAAAGAATGGAAGAGATGCCTAGATATATTACAGGTTTGTGGTATTTTTTATTTACGGTATGTCCGCAGATGGGGTTTAGAAGAGGGCAAATGGCCCAAATTTTTTTTTGCTTGTAAAATAAATAAGATTCGCTTTATGAAAACCTTAATTTTTTATAGAGGGAGCATAAAAAATATGAAAACGTTATTTTGCTCAGTAAGTAAACATACCTTGTTTATCATTTTGTACCAAAAGAACAAATATGAAATATGTTTTAAATCAAACCCTAAACCGAAGTACTTACAAGATTTCATTAAAAAATTTAAATATTAAAAGTAACGAGTCTTTCACATTATAAGTCCCAACTATTCTCTCTCACACCTTTAACTAGAGTACTAAGTACTAGTTTATAGGTACATATTAAACAATAATGACACCTATGGACATGTTTGTCAATGTCTTTATTAAATGAAGCAATTATTTAATTTAACACACTTCTCATCAAAATGCTTTCTACTGAACAAGAATTTTTATAGTCCAGTGTTATGGGGATGCCTCGGGGGATGCCCAAGTATCATACCGCTACACCATGGAGCAATTTAGCCAAAAATTTTTAGGAATTCCAATAACTGAAATGACAACCTACAACACAATAAAAAAAAGTTCCATAGAACTGGTTCGGTTTTGAATCTCAAGAAGAAAAAGAACAAATATTACCAAATAATAATGCAAGTCTGAAAAAAGTATTTGGATGTACATACCTAAACTTCTATTGAAATTTAAATTCAAATAAAAAATTGTTATTTTATCAAATGTGTATCTGTATACTTTCATTATTTGATGACTACTGATATGTACGTCCACTAAAATTTAGTTTTTTGTGACTCCATATTTCTTGACTATTGTTTTTTTTCTTCTTTTAATTAGCTGTAATGTTTATTGTAGAATTTTATTGTTTTATGTATTTATATTAGCTAGGTGCTAAATAAAGGAATTAATAAAACGATTCTGCCACAGTTTTAATTCTTCAGTCTGTTAGAGAAAATCCGGTGATGTTCCCTAGAAACCGTGCTTAACATCTTCTAGATGCGAAAAAACTAATATTCAGATGATCTTAAAAGAAAATAAGTTATTTAAAAATATTAAATTATTTGGAAGAGGGTGATGAAGCGAAAATACTAGATTTTTTTATGGGTGGGAGACCAAATTTTAAGTGGAAATATTCATTTTAATAAATTTATTTTGATTTCTGATGAATGTACATTTTCTACTAATGGAACTGTAGTATCCCAGCATGTCAAGTACTGGTCTCGAGAAAATCCCGAATTTAGAGTACCTAATGAGTATTGTCTTTGACAATATTTTACAAAAGTGAACGTGTTTGTGCACGATATCTGTTTATGGCATTATAGGCCCATTCTTTTTTAATACCTTCAATAGAATATCTTGTTTAGAAATGCTAGATATATTTCTTAGCGAAGAACTCGAAAATTTGCCATTAAAATTTTCGCGAAAAAAATATTTTCAACAAGATTGTTGTCCAGCATATTGCGCTCGCGACGTAATAGAGTGGCTTCAGCGCAGATTTGGTCCAAGGGGGATTGGTAGAAATGGCCCAATTTTGTGACCCCCAAGGAGCCCCGACTTAACGTTGGCTGATTTGTTTCTATGGGACCGTTTAAAACAAACTGTTTATGTCACTCCAATACCAAATAATATTGACGAGTCTAAGAGGCAGAATTACGAAAGAATCAGAAAATCAGAAATTCCTCCAGATATCTAAAGATGCAATTATTAGAAAAATGTGTTGAATATATTCAGTTCTTTTAAGTTTAATTAGATGTTCATATTATTTAAAAATTGCACTTGAATAAGAAATATTTTGAATTAAATTCCTTTCAAAGACACTGCCAAATAACTATGTCCATAGGTGTCATTATTGTTTGATATATTTCATATTAAATTTGTTCTGGTAGAAAATGATAAAGGTATGTTGACTCTTACGCAAAATAACGTTTTCATATTTGATATGCTCCTTGTATAAAGAATAAAATTTTTCATAATGTGAATCTTATTTTACAAGCAAAAACTTTTATTAAGAGTGGCATTTTTACGTATCTTACAAAATTTTGTCCATTTGTCCTCTTCCAAACCACATCCGCGGACATTGGTGTATAAAATAAATAATGTCTTATAGATGGTTTTTATTTATTTTTTGTTATAATACTTAATAAAATACTGAAAATAGCCCATAATGGAAAGGAGCTTTTACTTGACTTTTTGAAATATAAACAATTACTTTTAGGAAATAAAGATAACTTCTATTCCTGCTACACCCACTTATAGTGCTTTGATAGCAGCTGCTTTTTTAAATAAAGAAGAAAATTTAGCTTGGGATCTATTAAGAGAAATGCTGGACAATGAAAGGCCACCTTTAAGCATAACATTTCTTTCATATCTGAAAACTCTAAGCAGAATAAGAAAGCAAGAGAATATAATTCATAAATTAGAGAAATTATTCATGTTTTTTAAAGAAAATGAAATTTTGTGTCAGGAAGATGTTGCAAATGATATATTGAAATTTCGTAAGGATTCGGGCAGTGCAGCAAAAGTAAGTTTGTTGAGGCAGGATCTCTACATACTTTGTTAAGTCTTTTTTGAACAAATTTTAACTTTCTATATTATACATATATCGAAATACTTTCCAACTCCTTTTTCCCCTTTAAAGGCTGTCCAAATTTTACGTTCCTAGGTTCACAAGTTTGGGATGGGCATTGGGCATAAAATCCAATAGAATCTTGCTACAACTCAAAAAATTGTTAGTCAAAAATTAAAGAAATATATTTTTGTAGCACTACTGGCAAATATGTGGACATCCTGTCCAAATCGAAGCATAACTATAGATTTGCAGTCAAAGAGTGGAACGTGTACAAAGAAGATTTCTTCATCATATCAATTACAAATTTTTCAACAATAGCGATATCAATTACACCATCCTCTGTCAACGACTTGCCGTGTCACCGCTCTCTCTAAGAAGAGCACAACATGACCTTCATGTTCTCTATAAGATCATCAACTCCAGAGTGGATAGCCCTGATTTACTGGCGGAGATTGGCTTTCACGCCCCTGCTCGTTCAACTCGAAGTCACCAAACATTTAATGTTCCTTTCCACCGCACCAATTACGGAGCGAATTCCTTTATTTCGCGCAGTTCCCATCTTGCCAATCAAAATTATCATCTTGATTTTTTTAGCACCCAGACATTGTTTCTACGTCAGTTGGCTCAACTTATTATTGGGCAGTAATTTAATTTAATTTAATTTAGCAGCATAAGTTTATTTCTTTAGGTTTATTCTCTTGCGTAAGTATATTGTAATACTATTGTAAATCTTTTTTTGTAAAAATGGACATTGTCCGTCAATAAATAAATAAATTTGCTATTTATTTAGGTAAAATTTTCAGGCCAATGTGAGACATGCAATACAAAACTAAGAAAACTTGAGCTAAGCGAAAATGAGTTTTCTGAATTGAAAGAAGTATTTTTTAAGAATGTTATAGTGGGAAAAGATATTTTTATTAAATCAGATCCAACAGAAATGAAGGAATTTCAGAATTTTGTCAGTGAAATGGGCAAATTTGATGTTGTTTTGGATGGTTTGAATATCGCTTATTCGGCAGGTGCTTATAAGGGACCACATGTTTTCTCAAAAATGGTAAGGGTTAAAGTTAATGCCATAATCGTTTTCTAATAAAAAATACTATTATTTTTAGGTAGCTGCGGTGGTATCTCATTTTTCTCAGCAGAATAAATCTGTATTGATGTTGGGCAGGGTCCATATGAAAAGATGGCCTGCAAAGAACTGGAATTATATTACACAGAACTCGACTGTGTTTCTAACACAAAATATCTCACAGGTAAAATTTTTAAATAAATGTTTTTCTTTTGATATTTGCAGCTTTTTACCTGAGAATGCTTTTTTCCCCGTTAGTTTCTAGAAATTTGTATATTATTTGGTAATGCATAAAGTTAAATAATAAAAATAACAGGGAGAAATACAGCCCAGTAATTGAATTATTATGAATCATCCAGAATTTAAATATTTTATCTAGAGTTGGGTATGGTCAATTGACCACTAGCTATTTGATCCGTCAAATAAGGGCAAAATATCCTAAATTTTTGCAGCATTTTATTTGCTGTTATAGGTAAATAAAACCCGGATTGGTGAATTTTGTTATAGTCTAGTTTAGAGTTACTCCCTTTTTAGGATGACCCATATTTACTTTACTGCGCCCTACATTCGGGAAAAAATACAACAATAGTGACTAGGGATTTAATGAGAAGCCATAGATTTCTGTTAAAGGAAAGGAAGTATAAAATCCTCTTTGATAGATGGTTGTCACAAAGGCAGCATTTCTTGTTGTATGTTAATGATCAGAATAGGGCAACTTTCAGGTAAAAATAAAATATATATACATACAGTATGTCCACGGACAGTGTAGACAAGAGGACAAAGGGACCAAAAAGTGAAAGATACGAAAAAAGGCCACTCCTTATAAAAGTTTTTGCTTGCTTTAGAAATAAGATCCACGATGCCAAAAATTTGTTTTTTGGTACAGGGTGTGCAAAAAAATACAAAAAAGGTTAACTTTGGTTAAGAGTAAAGTTGCCTGTTTTTAAATTTTAATGCAAAGCGTTAAATAAAAAAGTTGCGTTAAATTTTAAAATAATTCTTATTTCACATTTCCTTACTTCTGCAGCATAATGTGCAGGACACCCATCGTGCTGAAAATACATATTTCGGCGATATTGAAGAGGCAATTCTTCTAACTTCTCTGACAAAAATGACTCCAGCTAAATAAGAATGTCTGTTCCTACATGTATTATCAAAAAAATATGTTATAATCCCATAATAGAAAATGGCGCACCAAACATTTACTTTTTTAAGATACTGACGGTGGTTCGCAATTCTCTGGATTTCCCCTACCCCAGTATCTCACATGCTGAGAAGCTACAGTGCCGTTTGTACTGAAGGTTGACTCATCTGAGAATATTATCAGCTTATGAAAGTTCACGTGGTTACTTAGAATTTCATCACCGGCCCACAACAAAAATCCAAGCGTTTGTAACTGTCCCCATCATCCAAAGTTTGGTTAAAAATTGGTTTGAGGACGAATTTTAATTTCTTTAAACACATTTTGAATATGGCTTTTTTTACTCAATTGTAAACTTCGTGCTCGTTTTCATTCTTACAGACATAATAGGATGGCCATCAACAGACTGCAAAATTAATACTATATAGATAGAAGCATCGTTTTTGTGGTATCTTTTCTTGGTCTTCTTTAAATCACTAACGGATCCAGATTGTTTTAAAATTTGATTACTAACTTATGTACTGAACTTCCTCATAATTTTACATTTGGAAACTTTTTTTGAAACTTGTCAATAACGTAGCGATAACAATTCTCGCCATTTCTGTAATTTTGAATTATAAATATTCTTTGCTCTAACGATAACATCTTTATTGTTTTAACAAATACGTTATAGTTGTTAAAGGTGCAATCAAATCAAAAAGGTGACAGTGTGACTTAGATTTTAAAAGCGTAATTTAGAAATTTCAAATTTTGACTTGAAAATCTGGAATATTCTTTTAAAATTTAAAACAACTTTTTTATTCAACGTTTTGCATTAAAATTTAAATAGGCAATTTTACTCATAACCAAATTTTTCGTTTGGGTATTTTTTGAATAAACTGTACAAGAAAACAAATTTTTTTCATCGTGATCTGATTTTTAAAGCAAGCAAAAACTTTTATGAAGAATTACCTTTTTTGACATCCTTCCCTTTTTGGTCCATTTGTCCTCTTTATCCCATCCATGGACATATTGTATATTCGACTATTCTTGGAATATATTCTAGCACTGTAGAAATAATCTGTCGCTAATAAAATATTTTCTTTGTAAATGCATTTTAGATTTTTAAGAGCTATTCTTCCTCTAAATATATTTTTTTATGTTTTAGAGTGCCACCTCATTTTACTGCAGTAGCTCAAAAGAATCAAAATATTTGGCATATTCCTTACGTGCCAGAATCAGACAACTCTATAAATGAAAAATTCCACAAAACGTGGATTTGTGTAGATTTTGGAAAATAAATAAAATATTTTTTTGTAACTACTTTTGTTTGCTTTGCTCAGGTCAGTCCATCTTAGCACCTTTACATATGCAAGGATAGTACCAATGCTGAACAGGATCTGACAATGACAAACATGATTCTTAATATACAGGATATTTCAATATTTTACCGACAAATTTAAACACGTAATTCCTTGACCAAACAATGAAAAAAGTTCCAATTAATGTAGGTTTGGAAACGTTTCGATTCCAAGATACAGGGTGTTAATCTTTTACCTTTTTTCGGTTTTTCTTATTTATTTTATGCGCGCTTAAGGATTATTTATTATTCAAAATTTGTTTGTGTGTTCATATTAAAGTACCTACAGAATTAACCCATTGCTCTTCAGAACTATCTACAGAGTGTTATTTTTCGGGGGGTCACGACTAGGATGGGCAAAATAATCGATTGATCAATTGAACGATTACCAAAAAATTTAAAATCGATTTTCCGATTAATCTATTAATCGACTTTTCGATTAATCGATTTTCTTGATTAGTCGATTAATCGATTTTTCGATTAAACGATTCTTTTTTATAATCATAGCTCGACTATGAAACACGTATTCAAAGAAATAATTTGAATGCTTTTCGATCCGCGCTCCTTTAATTTTGAAGGGTCTAAAATTTAAATCGCCCGCCGGAATTGTATTCAAGATAGGCAAGTGGTAAGCGCTGGAGTCGCTTTCATTACGTGATTATGTAGTAATGACATAATTTCGACTAGTTCAATAATCGATTTAGTTCGATTAATCGATTTTCTCGATTACTCGATTTTTCGATTAATATAAATTTTATCGATTAATCGACTTTTCGATTAATCGATTAATATAAATTTTATCGATTTTTCGGTTTCGGATTAATGATTCTTCGATTAATCGGAAATAATCGATTATTTCAAATAATCAAAAATCGATTCTCTTTTTCGATAATCGCCCAGCCCTAGTCACGACCACTTTGACCCCTCGAACTTTTTTTTAATATTATATTTGACCATATATTTAATATTTGGCACAGCTAATGTGGCTGACTTCCATGAAGATGACCCAGCGTGTCTGCAATGATATAATAGATAGCTTACGTCTCCTCTTGCTGAAGGTCAACGGTAGTCACCGGTCCATAGTTTTTTTTTTTAGTTTGCGAAGTTTCGTATCCAACTCCGTCTTAAGGACAATAAAAACTACCCATTTTTGATAAAAATATTCTCTATTTACATCATATACATAATATAACATAAGTTATAATTTATTATACATTCAAGGCTGCCTTATTTTTGATTTTTAGTTTATATTAATTTTGGACGGATAACATTACTTTTGTTGCTTGTTTTGCTAACACGACACACGGACCTAAACGGTGTATTACAATTAGTATAATTAAAATTGCACATAATCTTAATTAATAAATAGATTTGACAGAAGACACAATTTTTAAATCAGTTATTAAAAATGTTTTTCGTGTAAATGAATTTTATTGCTTATTAAATAATTTTGCGTAAGCAACTAGTTTACACAGTCTTTGTATTTTAAAGGGTCTAGCCGGTTAACTATATGAAAAGTGCCCCAACGTCGTTTCCATGTTCTTACCTCGTAAATTATTGTTCTTTGGCAGAAACATTTTTACACCAAATTTCAAACCCCTCCTCTCAGTAATGAGGGAGATATGGGAGTGGCAACCCTTAACTTAAAAATTCATTATTTTTAAAACTATTTGAGATATTTCAATGAAATTTTAACTGTGCATAGTTATTTATAAGGTTTATATAATATAATTTTTTCAGATTTTTATCTCATTAAGAAATGGTAAAAAACAAGATGTTTAATTTTTAGTGGTGGTTTATCATACTTACCCCCGGAGTGACATCAACTAAAAAAAATTAGTATAATCGTCTATTCTCTAGTAATAACATAAAAAAATTACACAAAGCTCGAATAGGTGGGACATTGTTAAAAAAAATAAAAACCAATGTGTTATTCCCGATTCCTTCATTTGTACGACATTATGTACTTACATTAATTCGCCAAAATATATGCCTCATTTTATATGTCACATTGATTTTTTTTTAACAATGTTCCACCTATTCGAGCTTTGTGTAATTTTTTTATGTTATTACTAGAGAATAGACGATTATACTATTTTTTTTTTAGTTGGTGTCACTTCGAGGGTAAGTATGATAAACCACCCCTAAAAATTACACATCTTGTTTTTTACCATTTCTTAATGAGATAAAAATCTGAAAAAATTATATTATATAAACCTTATAAATAACTATGCACAATTAAAATTTCATTGAAATATCTGAAATAGTTTTAAAAATAATGAATTTTTAAGTTAAGGGTTGCCACTCCCATATCTCCCTCATTACTGAGAGGAGGGGTTTGAAATTTGGTGTAAAAATGTTTCTGTCAAAGAACAATAATTTACGAGGTAAGAACATTGAAACGACGTTGGGGCACTTTTCATATAGTTAACCGGCCAAACCCTTTGGCGATGGAAGTTAAGAAACAAAAATTTGATCATTTTAAAATTTCTTCAACCCTCCATTTAAAAACCAGTCTCCACAAACATGAAATTCTTTAAGGCCTTTTCTTAATGTTCTTCAACATTTTTGCAGGAAAAACAAAATTATATAAACATTTTGCTACTGAAGATCTGCTGTAGTGGTAGTAACACATTTTTACACTACCTATCTTATTAAGTACTTTCGTTGAAAAATGTGTAACATCTGTGTAAAAAAACAAATAATAATCGCTGAAATAATGATTTTGTGGTTGAAAATACTAAAAATTTTACTTTATTTTAAATAATTCGCAGTAAGTCTTTATTTGTACAAAAATATTTGTCTGCCGATTAGAGAAAAGAACGTAAACAACGTACCGTTGAATTTTTAAAGTCCTTAACTTTCTAAATTAAAATTATGTGCGCGCCAAAATAACTGATGAAAAAATTATGCCTTTCGGAGTTTTCAAATATCTACATATGTGCAAATATTTAATCTTTAGTTAAAAAGACGTAAGACAAAATATTGCATAAGCATCTGTTCAATGCATTTCCAACATAAATCCCGGTTTCAAATTTTTTTGACCAACCATGCACCTACTTCTAGCAAAAATGTGATTAAAATATAGCCACGCCCAAGAGTGCAAGTTTACACCCGAGTGTAAATTTCACCAGCGCTCTAAAATTTTAAGAATAAATTTACACTCTGGGGTGTAAATTTCACCCGCGCTCTAAAATTTTAAGAATAAATTTACACCCTGGTGTGTAAATTTTCACCTGAAATTTACACTCCAGTGCGCTGGAGCTATATACATCATCCTCAGAGGTATTTTTAGATTTTTACACTCGATTTTTTCTGTAAAAGGCATTAGTTTTTATGGCAAATAAAAACTAAGCAACAACAAACAAAATAGTGGAATTGGAAGCCGATTGCCTGTGTTAAGTGGGATTACTATTAGCAAATATTCAAGATGCTGTTATTCGCGAAGCTTAAAAGTTTATGACAAAAAACGGATTAAATATTTTAATTTTTTATTTTTGACGACATACGCTTTAATAATCGCAAAACTTAATCACACTTTTGCCAGTGGCGTACCATAAACCGGTAACACGGCGAGGGGGGAGGTGTTTCTATTCAGTTTTTAATTGGTATTTTTTATTAGGAAGGCGTATAAAGTGTAGCTACGCCGACGCAACTTACTTATGCACTTGTAGATGCTCAAAACCGTTTTTTTCCTAAAATTCACGTAGTCTAAGAGCTAAAACAAATTACATAATTTTTGGTAAATTAAGATTACAATAAACGAAGCCCTACTTAAATTATACGTTAAATAAATTAGACATTACTATAATAACGACGTAAAAAAGTAAGATAATAAGTACACATTTTTGTTAATACTTTTAAAAACTTTTAAAATCACAGTTTTTAGTTTAAATCCTAAAACTAATTCGACAGAAATTAACCTTTCGTTCTTATACTGTAGCTTAAACTTATTTATTCTCCTTGTTACTCTCATGAATGTAATAGAGTGGCTGATGTATTGGAAACTCAAACTAAGGAAGCCAGCTGCAATCAGCTGATCTTTAACGGGGAAGGAGGACTTACCAGACGACAAAATTGATAAAAAAAGGCAAATAAGACAATAACGAAGACAAAGACGAAAGGAAAATATTCCCCGCTATAGTAGTAAGCGAATCAGTCGATGCCACCACGTTCTCAATTTCAGTCGCCATATTAGTAGCCCAGGCTGGCTGTTTCAAAAAGGTCGCTTGGGTTTTTAGACAGCGGGAGTGGTTATAGGGTGGTTCTATTAAATTTTAAAGTTCAGTAACTCTTAAGCGGAGTAGGCAGCTTTCTTCCCCAGAACCTTTAAGAGCTTCCAAAATGTAAATTGTATACATTTCAACAAACTCATTTTGAACTTATGTTTGACAGTTGGCAGTAGTGAATTTATGAACTTATTTCGCAAAAAAATTTAGTTTGTGATAAAATTATTCTTTCAACACTTTCTACGTCAAATTTAAAATAGCTTGTAAAAATTTAAATTTAACCTTATATCGGGTGAAACTATTTTTTGACACCAAACTACCCACGTATCTAAGGAACTAACCGTAACATCGATGATACGAATAACAATATTTTTATTGCGCATGATACAAATAAAAGAAGATATGATACCGCGCAGGTAGGCGTGGTCATTTACGTCACGCCGTGACCAATTCCGCGATATTTTGTAAACGAAACACGTCTTTTTTAAGATCGCGTTGTTTTCAACTATTTTTTGGTGTTTTTATATTACTTTTAGGAGTTTAAAAGTAAAAATGAGATGTGCTGTGTATGGTTGTGATGTGGACAATCAATCAATCAATGTATGTATTTATCCCTTTATTTATATGATTATTTTAAATCATACTATAAAATTTGTATTATAAGGAGGCAAAGTAATTGTCAATAGAATTTATATAAAATCGCCATTAGCTCACGTAAACTCTATATTGCGCGTTATAAATTTCAAAAATAAGTCACGGCGTGACGTCATGCGCGAACCCGAACGAATTTGACACGGTTTGGTATCATACCTTCTTTTATTTGTATCATGTTTATTGCGTTTATCTCCTCACTTGAATTATGTAGCAAACTATTATGGAACTATACATCGGGTCCTTTTTTGCATGATCAAACTTCAAGAATAGAAATTTTAGAAAATTTAAAGAAGAATAACACCATGGTGGTCCATTCTCAGATTTATGTTTAAATATTTTGAGCTCGCTTTCCATAGTTTAAGGTCAAATACCCTTTTATTGTTTTGTTTTTAATTATTTATTCACTTCCATTTGGTTGTTACAATTAAAATTGCTGGATCTTGGAAAATCGGGACACCATAATCATTAGGTCAGTATATAAAATACCTTCTACCATTAGCTACCTGAAGACGTCTTATGATTTTTAAAATGCCAGCTCTATGTTAGCGAGCGTAGTTATTGTAGTTTGCACCTTCCGAAACCGTTTTCTCAGGTAATACGAGCGTTACAATATCTTTTCACTAAATTATGGTAACAAAATTGCCTAAAATCACTAATTCATCTTTAAACAAGACCTCATGCTATCGTTGTAAAAAAAATCTCAATAGTCTTCCTCTAGGTGGCGCCACTGGGATCTGTTGTTGCTCCATAGCTCTCACGCTGAGCTCCTGTTTTGACAGTTTACTTCTTAGTTGTTCATCTAGAAGTTCGTGCATGTCCATCTAAAAATAATAGTTTTACTTTTTCACTTGCAGTGTGTATTCTACAACGTTTAATAATTATCCCTTAGACCAATAAAGAATATGCACATTATTGCCTAAATCGTTTAAGGAAGTCATTACAAACCTAAAAAAATTATTTTGAAGAAAATTACTAGGATAATTGAGCTACAAAAAATGTTTACTTTTCGGTATAATTTATTACAATTTAAAAAGCATCCATTTGTCCTTAGTGAATAATAACGTCAGGAGATCAGCAAAAATAAGTGCCAATCTACATGTCAACATAAAGCTTAACCTAAAGTCGAACAGGTTTGTTTTTCTCGGAAACAGTCAGAGGGGGAGCAATCGAATTTTTTGGGTTGATAGAGGAAAATTTTTTAATTTTCGAATTTTCGAAGATTGCCATGAAAACAAAGAATAGCAGTTTATTCACTCGAAATTATTAAGATATGTGTCAAAATTTCGGAAAAATGCCAGTTTTTGTTTCAAAATTGAAAGGTTCCTGGGCCGATTTCCGTTTGAAATATACATGAGGCCTTAATGACCTTATTCTACTTTACGTGCAGGGATGTTTCATTGGATGAGACACGCATTAAATGCCATTTTTATTGATTTTTCGATGACCCTACAACACTGGAATTCGCCATGGACTCATTATGAGTCCTAAAACACTTTTGACGACACAGCCAATGGGATCGTAAGTATCGAAATTCGCGCGAAAATTTGCAGTATTGCAGGACTTTTTTTTTGTTAATAAAGACCAAAATAAATAATGGATAACAGCAACCGCCATAAACATTAATTATAAAAAAAAATTCATTCATTTATTTGGGTTATGCATATTCACTATTAGGAATCATGTATATTATGTTTTATTTTAAAAACTGTGTTGAAAAAGTACATTTGCACCTTTACTGCAACGAATATGTGAGTCAAGCCTCAGGACTTCTCTTACCTGCCACTGCTCCAACTGCTGACTCATCTCGACCTTCTGTTGGATCACCTCCAGCAACTGACTATTGGCTTGCATCAACTCTACTCTAGTTTTAGCTAGCTCCACTTCCGCTTTCGTTCGTCGCTGAACAGCTAAGTCTCTGTCCTCTCGGGCTTTCACTACTATTTCGTCTTGAGCCAGAGACGTGTCGCTGGCATCGTGCCTAGCTCTGTCTCGTTCCTCCATAGTTGCTTGCAGCTCTACTTCGCAAACTGAGGCCTATAAATGAAAATAAAATTATGTTTTAAAGATAGATACGGCGAATACCGTACTAACATTTAAGATAATGTAAATGTTTTATAAAATTTGAGTATGGAAATAATATTAGAAAATATCCAGGGAATCCGAGGTCTATAAATGTTTACAGTTACATCATAATATGGAATAAAACTAGGGTTGCCAAGTCCTCATTTGCATTTAGCGGGATTTTGTAGCAAAAAAAGCGGGACATTGAATAAAAATGAAGCACACTTGTGTGTGTGTGTGTGTATATAAAATGAGTTAGTAGAATGTTATAGCCATTTAGGTGTTTTTTTTAAATTATATTTTAGGTTAAAAAAATCAAATAACTCTACTAACACATTTTTTCTCTTAAAATTTAAGAATTGTTGACAAAATTATGTAAAATTTGATTAGAAAAAATAATAAATAAAATACCTAAGCGTGTCAATTTTTTTCCCAGATGGGTCAATTCAAAAATTCAACTTTTTTTAGTTTTTTTCGCAAATTAAAAAATACTTTTTTCTTTACCAAAACATTCCTAGTAGGCTTACTATTAAAAAACCTGAACTTGGCATGGGTCCCATAAGTAGCAACAGATATATATAATTTCACGGGTAGCGCCTGCCGGTTAAGTGTATGTATTTTTTATATGCATAACTTACTCTAGTACTCAGTTCAGCTATCCTATCCATCCTCTTCTGAAGCTCTTCATCTCGCTCTTGAATTTCTCTTCTGGCTTGTTCTAATCGTTCTAATATTCTCACTACATCGGTATCTAATACTAAACTTACTAATTCTTGGGCCACCTATAAAAAATGCTGCATAAAGTTTTTGTTATGTAAAAGTTTTAAGGCTTATTTAGTAGTTAGCTATTTGTCAACCTTAATTTTGAGGATCGTCTTTTAAAACAATTTTCTACAAAAGTGTCGTTTCATTATTATTTCGTTTTTCCCTCTAAATTGACAAATTATTCTCAAAATGAAAAATAAAAGTTACAAATTAAAAATCTTCAGTCCTTGTAAGCTGTATGTACCTAAGACCCAGTCCGTTTTAAAATAAATACAGTCGAAATTTGGGAACTTAAAATTTATTTTTAACCTTTTTTGGGCATCAGTAACTTAATTTTACCATCTTGGGCAACTGTATAAAAGTTTAGATACTGCCAACTTCACACAGAGTATAAATTACTTACTTCACTTAGTAACCCAGGTGAAAATCTACTACTGTCATCCAACGACGTTGTAGAGCAATCAGAGTGAAGTCCGCTGTCGTCGTCCTGATGACTTTTTAGTTGTTGGACAAGAGACCTCAATTGTCTGTAGACGGACATGCATTCCTGGCTGAGGGTCGGCTCGGAAATGTCCATTTCTGCGAGAAGGGATCGGTGGTCACCTTAAGGCAAATTTGCCGTGGGTTAGTTGCGCAATGAGTTAGTAACATTATTGACATTTAAACTAAAACTAAAGAAGGTTTTAGTCAGAGCCTATTGATACGAGTAGACGTCAGCGTCTATTTTATGTATCTTTTTATGTGTCAAGTGAAAACTACTTATTTTGAGTTGATAACGATTGCGGATTCTAATAACGTTGCGAACTGGGACCAGCGACATCTGGGACAGAGATACAATGGAAACCTGACGTATGGGTTTCCGTTATGAAAGTTTGTAAGAAAAGGGGCATAATATAAATTGTTATGACTGGGGGTGAAAACTGTATAGGCTACTGACACTAAAACTAAACTTATATAATTAGTTTAGTAAGCTGTTTAAGGTCTTTAAAAGAAATTTCGGTTCTTGATATAATTGGAGATACCTATTTTAGTTTGGTGTGAAAGAGAAGCATAGAGGCTCTTAGATTTCTAAGTGTTTTGTTGATTTCAAGTCAATGTTATCGATTAAAACTCATTTTACATAAATTATTTACAGGTGATAAAACTGTATGTGCATGCAATGAATTTCGGGTGATACTGTTACCATTAAATATAAAATTCTACTTACCACTCAATCGTTCCTCTATAGACAACTTCTCTTGTGGTAAACTATATTCTTTTATGCTTTGTTGATACCTGAAAAAATGATACTCTAATATACAGGGTGATCCTTAAGTACATAAAGAAAATTCAGGATCTGATTCCTGAGCTTATTTTAAGATAAAAAGTTCATATGGACGTATACCCCAAATGGCTTAGTTAATTTGAAATGCCCCCAGAAATAAAAATCCAATGCATTTAAATCTGGGGACCTTGGCGGCCACGGTTTAGGTGGTTCAACTCGTCTATCGATCCATCGATTTCCATACACTGCATTTAGATATTCTCTAGCTGTGGCACTAAAATGAGCGGGAGCTCCGTCATGCATAAACAACGGTTTCGCTGAGCTAATGGCAAGTCTTCTAATAATATTGGCATTTCATTTTCTAGAAAGTTGCGATAGGTTCGGTTCTTTTTTGATGTTAAATTATGCAACTTTTCCGAGATTTCTAATTATTTTTTTCTTGGTGGTTTGACGGTACCGACTTAGGATCATTTTCCATGTACAAGAAATTACTTTACCTCATTTCCTGTTCCCTAGCGTGCCTTTCCAACAGCAGTATCCTGTCAGACGCTTCTTCCAAGGCCGAAGACAGGTTATCTCTTTCTTCCGCCGCTCCACGGAGTCTCCTTTCCAGTTCTTTGTTTTTCTCTGTGACTAGTTCGAGTTCGTCTCTTAGGACATCCACACTACTTAAATGTTGCTAAAACAAATCAAGTATATTACGTCAGTTAACTTTATTCGTACCCAAACCAACCAAAGCTAACATGAACATGAATTTAAATATTCCCATTGTCCTTGATTTACTAAGAATCACAATGTTTCAACTAATACGTGAAATAAAGATAAGGAAAGTCTAAAATAGAACCCTTCTTCAATATATATTATTTTATTTACATGCAAGGGTCTGAAAATTGAAGACTTTCACAGCCAGATTCTCCAACGCTAGTCCGGTCTAATTTGACAACCAAAAGTTTTAAACTGACAAGTGTAAGAATAAGACAACTAAGTTTTATACTATGAGCTTATTTCTGAGCTTTTTCGCCAATTTATCAAGAAAAGGACAATTTTAGTACGTACTTTCAACAATAATAGAACTAAATTCATTACAGCAACTCGTTCCAAGATGAAAATCATTTGGAAACCCAGTAAATCGCTGAAATATCACAATAATTCAGGAGTTTTTAATGACGACGTTTTACAACGACAGGACCAAAACCTATCAAAACATAATTGATCAACTATAAAATCTTAATTTAAACCAGTACTAAATTTTAAACTTTCTTAGTGAATCTGAACGTCAATGTTTTGTATGCTTACAGGTGCCAGGTTTAAGGCCCGGTAAATACGATGCGAGCCTAATAGGTAGGTATCTGGAGAATAGGGAGATGCAGTCTATTATAACTGGACTAAGGGATGCCTATGTGAGGCAGTTTTTGTTCTGCTGCGAATAACCCAATCACAGAGGCTACTTTTCTAGGAAAAACAGTGAAAATATCCAGAAAAGGAAGTTATTGTAAGGAATAAAGACGTGATAAAATATATTTTGCTGGCTTATTATTTGGCCTGCAGAACAAAAAGCTTTTATGATCAAAAGTTTCTTTAGAAATGGTGGAAGGGTTGATGACCAGTGGGGTCATTCAACACAGGACGCCATTCAGGATTTTCAAAGAGAATTTCCACTCATAGTCATGGACTTCGGCCAGTTTCGTCAAGTTTTGACTAGATCTGTTCGTAAAAATGAAAACTTCAGAACTTGACAGTTCTATTTTTCATTTACCTATACCTTTTATTTATGTTACCTTTCGAGAGTAATAATTTAAGAAATGCGTGACTGATTCTACGGCATATTTTGAGGACGTCTTTTTCATCTTACGTCTTAAGTTATTTGTGATAGCATTTAAAAATAAAAATTTTCACCGATCAGATATAAATTACTGCTTCGTATTATTACCAGTAATGTTTTTATGGCTAAAACCTTGCAAGCCGTAAATGTTTAACCGTTATTTTAAATGCCTTTATTTAGATGGATACGGGTTTAAAATGAATAATAGAATTGACCACAAGCTATTGAAAGAGTCCTACAGTGTATCCGTATAAGCGTTAATATTTTTTTATTGTTTTTACAATGCAAATTGTTAATCTAAAGTAAACTATTTTATCCAGCGTTTTTCTAGTTTTTTTTACCGGTATCACGACTATCACGTAGTTCTTTGTTCTTTTTAATAATAATTTTAGCCCCATTTCAAGACCAATACAACTATAGACATACAAATACACTAGAACCAGATGATTGTTATGTAACAGTATTTTGCAGAATAAATGAGGTAAGTCATCACTTTAATTATAGTTGATAAAATACATGGGTTTATGTTAAAACAATGATAAATAATTGTCAATATTTGTGCGAATGTGCATATTATTCTGCATAAGTCTGAAAGAGTCATTTAATGTTAAACTGTCGTGGCACCAAGCTTCTTAACTGCATATTGATATTGTCAGAAATAAAGATTTTTTTTAGCGATGAAAAGTTCAATCTTCTTACCTGTAAACTTGATTTTCCTAATGAGATCTGATCCTTATAACTATCTAATTGTTGCCTAAGTTGCGATTCAACTGACTGTGCTTCTTTCAGTTGTTGAGTAAGTCTAGAATTCTGGGCCGATATTTCCTCTACCTAAAAAATAAATTGACAACTACAGACAGAGCTTCACGATAGAAAGTATGGAAGTGGATGACTGATTGTCAAAAAAGTACTTAAGAATTGTCCAAGGGAGGATAGAAGTAATAAGTAGTGTAAGATTGACACTGCAACTTCCAGTTATAGTTGGTTAGTACCAGAGATCGCCCTTGAGCCTTACAGGAAATAAGAGATAAGGTCCCCTGGTGTGGAGAGAAACCAGTAGGGAAGACGTTGAAAGGAAGGCGGGGAACTGGATAAGATCCTTGGAAGTTAGAGGCTTATAAATCAGTAGGGAGAAAACTGTGACCTATAGTTCAACGGAAAAGGAAGAGTAAAGTTAAGGATGAAAGATGCAGGAGAAGGAGCTCAAGATTGAGTGTCGTGGAGACGATTAACTAGAAACATTGATCCTGTACAAGTACAAGGTTGAGGCAACATGTAGTCAAAGAAGAATAACAAATTGATGCCTACAAAATATGTTTAATCCAAATTAAGGTAAGGTTACACCATTTTTACGCTTTGCTGAATAACACAAACCTCTATCTGCAGATAAGTGCAAGGGGATGTACTGCACTACTAGCGCTTCCCCTAGTAAAACTCATGACTTATACTCGATTTGAAATTGGTTGATAGTAATAAATCATTTTTAGCAGCCGATTCCATAGGCGCACCTACCTGACGTGCCGGTTTGAACCCTATTTACTTATCCGAATAATTTAGTAATCATTATTGTCATAACAGGTAAAAATAATTATGCCGAGAATTCCGGGAACAATTAATACACAATGTTACTTTTCAGGTAGTTACGAAAAATTTGGTACCTCTACTTATTGGTATAAAACTGTGAGTCATTTTAAGAGCGAACAAACCTAATGCGAGTATTCTAGGACACACATTTGGGTAATTTTTGAAAATGGAGAGTCTTTCAGGATTTATTCCAGTTAAGCGAGCTGCGAAATCAGCGCTAAGCATTAGTGAAAAGATTATTGTGCTTAATGTATTTAATGCACTTAGATATCAAAAAAGTGCAATAAGTATCGATTCTGCAGTGGAACTTTGTTCAAAGATGACAGGTATTGGAAAAGCAACCATCTACAGGCTGATGCGGGAAGAAAAGACAGGAACCGTGACGCCACCAAAACCATCTCCAGGAAGGCGAACAATACCGATCGATGAGGACGAAAAGGCCATCATAAGACGAAAGGTGCATTCATTCTATTTCAATAAGGAGATCCCTACTTTGGATAGAGTTTTAGGGGCAGTAAAAGAAGACTTTCCTGCAATCAAGAGAGATAAACTATGGAAAGTTCTAAGAGAAATGAATTTTAGATGGGAAAAACATAGTCGGAAGTCTCATTTGCTCGAAAAAGATGAAATAGTATGTTGGAGACGTAATTATTTGAGAAAAATAAGAAAATTTCGCAATGAAAACAAAACAATTTTCTATTTGGACGAAACATGGCTGAACGAAGGCTACACAGTTGGAAAAATATGGACAGACAAAAATGTGACTTCTCACCGGCAAGCATTTTTAGACGGTCTATCAACAGGAATAAATCCGCCCTCTGGAAAAGGAAAACGATTAATTATAACTCACATCGGTAGCTCCAATGGATTTTTAGAAGGTGGACTATTATCATTCCAATCAGTTCGTACAGGCGATTACCACGAGGATATGAATGCTGATGTTTTTGAGGAGTATTTCGAACAAATGATAGAGCTGATTCCACCTGGCTCCGTCATTGTGTTAGATAACGCTCCGTATCACTCCAGAAGATTGGAGAAGATGCCTACAACTGCTTGGCGAAAAGCAAAAATTATCGAGTGGCTTGTGGAGAAACAAATACAATTTGAGGACAATATGGTTAAAAAGGAGTTGCTATCAATTGTAAACACCCATAAACATCGGTTTCAAAAATATGTTGTTGACGAAATGGCCAAAAAACAAAATATAATAGTGCTTCGGCTCCCCCCCTACCATTGCGAATTAAATCCGATCGAACTGGTATGGGCTCATGTGAAAGGTTATGTGGCTAGAAAAAATACCACTTATAAAATGAGTGATGTTCAAAAACTCTTTGAAGAAGCGCTTCAAGAAGTCAACGCGGGGAAGTGGCAAAGATGTATAGAGCATGTACTAAAGGAGGAGGAAAAAATGTGGCAATTGGATAGTTTACTGGAGAAAACGGTCGAACCACTTATTATCAATTTAGGGGAAGAAGACAGTCCCTCAGATATTTCATTTTCTGATGATGATTAATTTAAAGCGAAGAACTGTAATGACTTACTATAAATTTTATAGAATTTCAAATAGAAACATTTTTCCAAATTTACTTGTTTATTAGTTGCTTTATTGTTATTAGTATTATATTTATTCAAATACAAGGGTAACAAATTATGCCACACATCCGAATGTTCACTAAATTATATAATTATTGTGTTTAATATAAACTTAAACCCACCCGAAAGCACGTGCATGAGTGCAAAACATCACAGGTAGAATACTACCGCTTATTGTTCGAGCCTCGGGTTAAGCTTTGTATTCGACGCCCTTATCAGATCTATAGGAATGGAAAGTTTAATAAATGCAAAAGGGTCTAGACTTTCAATGTATATACTATTTAAAACTTGGCAATTTAGGTGGACCACTCTGTGTACGTGTTTGACGGATTTTAATGATTTATTACTATCAACCAATTTCAAATCGAGTATAGATCCTAATAATAATTAGCCTTGGTGATGGATAAGGTTTTATAGTATTTACTTTTTATTTTTGTATTTGTTTGTTGTTTATTAATGTTGTTTTTCTTTTATATAAAGAAAGCCAAAGTAAAAGTCCGGCATAAATAAATGAAAATGTGGTCTACAGATCGATACATTTATGGTATTATTGAGTAGTTAAAAAAATGTCTAAATTATTAACACTAAATCAATATAGTGTTTTAAGTAAACATCTAAATTAGTAGTAAATTTGTCGCATGGATTTTGAAAAGTCCGTCTATTGTTTTATGTATTCTTTATAATAAGACTATGTATAAAGTAATTTTGTTTGTCATTTATTATATACTCTAGCAAAGATTAACATGCCTAACTATGTCAATGAAATTCTAAGTCTGGGGTCAAACTTTGCAACACCCCTTGAGTCCCCTGAAGAAATTCCTATTTCAGATATAATTACAAACATTGAAACATCACTACTAAACCTCAGTACAGAGACTAAGGATGAGCTACGCTCTAAATGTTGTACCATAATAACAAATCATAAAAATAATTTCAACAAGAAAAACAAAAATAAAAAACAAGAAATCCTCTTAAGTAAAGTTAAAAAAACAAAGTCATTTCTTAACCCTAATAAAAATCAAAGATCTAAAACCCGATAAATCAAACAAGACAGTAGTAATGACCAAGATTACGATAAAAAAACCTCTTACAGGACAACAGTACCTATATCGAGAATTGAGAGAATTTTCAAGAAAAATAATTAGCAGAGTTAGTGGTCGTACAAAATACAAGAAATTATCACTTACTAATGCACTTTTGTCCCTTTCCCATTGTTTTAACAAATTTTCTTTCTGTGATAATTTTTCCTTGACTTCTGCTAGGTCGTTTTCCAATTCCAATATTCTCGCATCCAGTTCCGATTCCTTGTTTGTAAGTTTTTTCCGTAAAAGATGTCTGTCCTGTTCCACTACCTGAAACAAAAAATATATACTAAATTTCAATTTTTTTGCTAAAATGGTGAAAACTTTTCGGCGAAAGACATAGGCTACTTTTTATCCCGACTGTATCGGCAATTTATCATCATAAAAATAAGTCTTTACCCGTCACCTCCACCAAAAATGACTCAGAAACTGGGCAATTAATGGAATTAAAAAATTCTTTCGCTAGGAAGAATTTAGATTGTGTTACCTTTTTGTTAACAGTATTTTATGTACTGTGTTTGTTTTGGTAAGATTTGTTTACTGTATGAAAGTAATATCTAATTTCACCATTTTTGTGTATTAGTCATCTACAGGGTTTATCACGGTATGCATTGCACGATGAATGCTAATAAGCATTAAACTAATTTAACTATTTTTTATTAAAGAAAGCTTATAACTTCAGGAGTTAGGCTAATTTCTATACAGCGTAACGCATAAATATCAGTGTTAAATAATGCATCAATAAAGTCTTAAGGTTTGAAATTAATACTTAAATGCGATGTTTGTCCCAGGAAAACACTTCCTTCAATTTATCCTTATCCCTATAGCAATCTAGATTAACAAATCAAAAAGAATACGTCCAGAAATCCACTGGATCGCGAATTTTTTTTTATTTATACACAACATACAATAATCTTTTTATAGAACAGGAAAGATGGGGTAGATATAAAAGGGCTGAACATTTGGTCTTGCCAGGGAATTTAATTTATTTTTTGTCAGTGTAGATAATTGGGAACGAGGGGAGATTTAGTTTTAGAAAGATTTATATATTATATAATATACAAAAAGAGATTGAAATCTTTTTTCACTACGAAAATAACTAAATTTTCAAAGTTGAGCCTGAAAAATCATTTGGAAGCCGAGGAAATCACAGAAATACATAATACAGTGCGTTTTTTTTAAAGATGAAGAAAGGATACATAAAAAGGCGTCTTATATCATATCACGGAGGAAAATAATACTGAATACGAATAAATTGTCTTCGTGTTCGACGCTTCGTGTTTCTAGTTGTTTTAAATTTTACAAAACAAAAATAGCCGTGACCCTCATTTCCAGAAAACTTTATTGAACAATCGATAGAAGTGGGTGTTTTTCCTTTTTTACATATTTATATTAGCCTTAACAAGGAAAATCGATAGTTTCATTGTCATAAGGCGGTTTTAATCTGCGAAAACAATCCAATTAACGAATTGGTTACAAAATTTTCGAAGGTTAACGAGTGGTATGTGGGTAGTAAAATATAGAACTATGAAATTATACTACTTTTATTAAATTACTGAAATCAAGGTAGTAGGTTTCATGGGTGTCGGCATGGGGAGCGTTACTGCATCCCTTGTAAAAAAAAACTGTCAGCAAGGTGACAAATGGTAAAGTTTATTTTCTTTCTATAACTCTGTCAAATTATTCTAACACGACACAACGAATGTCAATACATTTAATATTGTATGTTAATCTAATATTACTACAAAAGGAGGTCTGAAATTTTAATACTTTTGTATGAAACTGGAACAGGTCTTTGGAATTTCATGGGAAGCCCAGATTGTTGCCCTTAATATTTCCAATGCTTTTGACTAAGTATGGCATGCTGCACTCCCCAACTACCTTTTTACGGTGGTCCTCCCAAACTATGTACCTTGATCGGAAGGTTTCACTCTAATCGGCGCATATCTGTCGTGGTCGACGTTCACTCGTCTAACTTCCATCCTATTAATGTTGGTGTACTCCCAGGTTCAGTCCTAGCACCAACCCTATTTCTTCTTCACATTAATGACCTGCTCTCTTCAACGACCCATCCACAGTTACCCTGATAGTACTATTTACTCCAACATTTATTTTTCCTGATGGAAAGTCTCGAATCGAGAGCTGAATAATGGACGTAGATCTAGGCACTATCCCTTTCCCAAGATCTAGTCACAGATTGAAACTTTTTATACTTGTCAAATTAAACTGAATGAATTTTAATAAATCCAGATCCTCGACACTGCTATACACGTGAGTTCTTATGAATGTATCTAGATTAAGTAATGTGACAGAAACGTCAGTGATATTTCCTTGCGGCCACAATAATATCCAGATGAAAGGGAATTAAAGTTAGTGAATATTAATTAGTACCAGGCTCTATGTTACGCAAACCTCATTCTCGCAGTCTTGGTTGTAGCCTCTCTCTTAGATCGAAGAACTTAAAGTTTCTCGCCACTTTTTAGATCAAATCGTTTTGAAGATCTTGCAGATATCCAGGCTTGTGACGGCTGTCGAATCATATATTCTATCAGATTGAAAAAAAGTGACGTACTTATTTTTTTTTTAAATTAAACCTCGGGCGTTACCCCTGTGCCCGTCACTGGTAAAATTAGAAAAAAAGTTTTTTGCATTAAAATCTGTCACCAAGTTTCAACTTGACACTAATTTGCGTCTTCTAGATATTGATTTTGTTACTTATAATGTGGAGATCAATAAAATGTCTATTCGTTTGTGTTGCCACGAAACTGCACTAACCTACACTAGTTTTTTATTTGTAGAAGACACCCATTAGAAAAAATCATTGCACGTTAGTGCAGTTTTGTGCAACACAAACGAACAAACCCAAAGCTAAAAAATTTAATTAGAGGTTCACTAACAATCAGAATAATTTTTAGATTTAAAGCTTACTAACAGTTCGAACAGCCGACAAAAATGTATCATTCATTCTCTATTACTAGACAGGAAGTGCTTGTTTATCAAAGGAAAACGTGAAAATATTTAAGATTTCCTTTCCTTCTTTCTAATGTATAGACTGAAGTCGAGCAGTTTATTGTTGTTTAATGGGTTTTCCGTGAGTTAAGTTTTACACTTCTCACGATGAAATAAAATAATAAACGTTAGATATTACAAGCAAGCAATTAGTAGTTAATTTGACATTTTAGATTGATCCCTTATTTGTTGTCACGCCGATTTCAGGGTAGTTAAGTATAGAAAAAAAATTAAGACATACGCATCTGCAATAATGTGTCCTACAAAAGGTTTTTTCTCCAGTAGCTCAAAGCATTTTAGTACCTAGTCGACTTGTGTATTCCACTTTTCAGTTTATTTATTTTTATAAGACTCCGTCCTTAATGAACATCCCAAGATGTAAAATATCCAAGAACATGAGTCTTGTATTCAGATTTAGAAAATCATGAATTATTCAGCACACATGTATAGTTAAAAATTCACAATTGTCCAATTCTCTAATAGCACAATTGTTGTAATAGTACCCACTGCCGCGCCATATTTAGAATTATAAGTATTTAATTATCATATTTAAATTTTCTTGTAAGTAGATTTTCCGTTGTCGCAACTGTATCGATTTATTGAAATGACAAACGAGGAAAATGGTCTACAAGTCTACAATTACTATTATTCATGTTCTACTTTTCCGTATAAGGTCGTTGCTCTATTTTTTGGCGGCAATTGCGTAATTGCTTTCATATTTTCTTATACTTTGCGTGGTATTGTGTTGTTTTGCACTAGCGAAATAATTAAAGTGTTTGCAATATAGTATATATATATATATATATATATATATATATATATATATATATATATATATATATATATATATATATATATATATATATTATATCAGAGTATATAACAGAGTTACTGGCTTAGATTATGTAGCTAAAAAATAGATAAACTCACTCATAAATAATATTCTTGGCGACAAAACAGATCTAAATACCTGTTTCTGCTCTTCACTACATAATCTAAGGTGGCTCGTATGGGTGTATCAAGTGTAAGTCTGTGACTTTATAACTTTTAGCATGTGTTGTTGACTATACAACTTTCCGAAAGAAAATACACTGCTTTTTAATACGTAACACAATTTAAAAATACAACTTCTTCCGATTAAAACTTTTGACGATTTTAAAGGTACAACCAAATACTAATATGTAGCTATATCAACCCAAAAAGGTTACCTTGATTGACATTTATGATATTTTGGTACATAATAATATTTTAATAACTAGTAAGTTTTTGGGACTATATTATTACCTTTTGTATATCCACGTCTTGGGTTATCAAAATCTATATATTAAAAAGAAACGGTATTCCTTGAAATTTTGGTATTAATAAAAAACAACCTTTTACATGCTTTAAAGATCTATTAGAATTTTAAAAACTGTAAAGAGTATAGGTATGTGCGCTTAAGTTAACGCATAAATGCATAAATAAATAAATTATATACTTATCGTTAGATATCTTGTTAGAACTTAACTGTATTGTTTTATTATAATTATAAGTAATTTCAGTACAATGGCATACCTATTTCATATAAGGAGTTGTGCTTAGATAGTTTCACTTCTTTGGTATAAGGTTTGTTAAGGTTTGAAAAATATTCATTTGCCGACCACACCCATTTATTGCCAACTTAATTTTATTTTAACATAATTTTTTGCTTAATTTTTCATTTGTATGAATATTTACACAATATTAACCGTAGATTCATTATCTATGGGTATTTTAAATGTATTAATACAAGTTTCACGATATTTTATGATTTGTTTTAGGAAAACTAAATTTAATTAGAATACTGAGTTCCTAGTGACAGAAAAAATGGCACCACAGATCTCTTAAAATATTAATCTTCTGAATAAAATCATTATACACGTTGAAACTTTAAATAACTGACTGAAAAACGCTTGCAGGATATCAATCTATACCTAATATACTCATAATGTTATTGTTAAAAATTTTAAAGGTGAAAAACCATGTCAAAATGAAATTAAGTTGGCCAACATGGACGCGATTGGAAAATTCCACCTTAATATCATAGAGACTTATCTACACTAAAAACGCTATTTTGAATTGCAGTAAAACTTACTGGTTATGGGTGCTAGAACTAATTGGGTATAGTTTACAAAGGAATGATTACCAAAAGAAGGCAAAAGCTCTTATTCTTTTTACAATATTTTTGTGTGATTTACCTTATTAATACACAAGTCACACACAGTATGTAATTTTTCAAAATAACTGTAAAAATAGTACCAACTTTCACCTAGTTTTAGTAATTTTACGTTTGTAAAATATACCCAATTAGTTCTTGCCACCCATAACGAATGATTTTTACTGTAATTTCACACCATAGTTTTTTCAGTGCACTGTCCTCCTCCATAGTTTTGTTTGTCTCGAGCTTGACCTGCGCTGGAACGGTTACGCTTGTTATCTGGATCAACTGATCAATCTGTTAAGTTAAATAACGTCTTCTGGATCTCTGAGCACAAAAGAGAGCAAAGAAATGTCACCAGAATGAGGGCATTCTGCGACATCAGCAACAAAGTTGCTGGACAAGCTCGACAGGCGATAAAGCGTGTAACCCTATAAGTATTAGTCTTATTATTTTGGAAAAATTTATTTGTATACCTACGAAAATAATTTTTTTGCAAAAATACTTTCCAGATCTGCCAAAGATATACCAGTATATAACCAGCCGATACCGATATACGCAACTAAAGTCTAGTACTATATTACGATGTCCAAATTTCCTTTTTAGAGTCCTAAATATAAACTGCAACTGCATCTTTTCTATTTTTAAAATGGAACATCACCTATGTAATGTGATACTATTTTATATGAGAAAAAAGCAGGTGTTTCTCACCCACACAGAACATCTGGAGCATATAGATAGGTACATACTTCCAACGCTGGCACAAAATTTAATATTAGTACGGGATTAAATGGCCATCTTTATGGTTTCTTTGATGTGATATTTTATTTCTTAAATAGTCTGTCTTGTCTATTATAATTTATAAACCCTAGGTATTAATAAAGATGTCACTTCTGGTCAAATTTTAGCATACAACTTTATTGTAGTTTTTGTCAGATTTAACTGGATCTTACTATGAAAACTTTTTGAATAACAATTTTTAGAAAATGAACTTCTGACAGTACATTTTCCGAATGTGAATCTTGAACTGTATTTACAAATTTTATTAATGAAGAAAAGAGTCAGAAAAATATCCTCAATGTTGCCTTTTTTGGGTTTCATCAGGATTTCTTAGGTTTGAATTTCAAGCAATTCTTCAATTGCTTTAGTCCGAATAAATTAAGTACATAACAAATCCCGACAGCTGGGAATCTGCTCTAAATGCGGTTTCTGCGAAATTAACTTAACTTTTAACATTCTGCACTATTACTATTATGTTTTCAAAATTGTTGTTGTCTTTATTTGCTATAGAAAAATAATGACTCTAGGCATATAAAAAAGGCATAAAGTACAATAAAGAAATCAAAATTTTATTTTATGCTTTTGCTTTTACCCAATGTATATCTGAAAGTTTGAGTTGAAAGGCTGTACCTACATAAAAAGCATTGATGGAAAGCCCTAATTTGACAACTTTAAAGAATTACGCCGATAAAGTACTAATAAATAAGATTGTACGGGACAAAATCTGACATCTCATATCCCACTAATAGGCATGTATGCACCCTCTTTAATAATTTACCACCGGTAAAATTGCGGAAGCTCAAGAAATATGGGCGAGGGGAACTACCCATAATAACCGGAAGTTCTTACACAACGATCTCTTGGATCTTATTGTACGTCGACACCCCCTTGTTTGGTTTTTCTATATTTTGTCTATTCATTCATGAAGATATAGCCGTGGTAGTTAAAGGGAGTGATTTTATTGTTCAAGTAAATTAAGGATAGAAAATTGGAAAAGGTCCTGCTTCATATTAAATCGAAAACGGTAATTTATTAGGGTAAGGGGGGCCTCAACAATAATTATTGCTTTTGGACAATGTTCTTTAATCATAAACAACAGAAAAGAAAAAAACGTGCAAATACCACGCGTGTTATAATGAATTTCACACCGTGATAGTAAAAAGGGCATTAAATGTAATTTAGTTTGGATTTTCTATATTTTATCTATTCATTCATGAAGATAGCGCTGCGGCTGTCAAAGGGAGTGATTTTATTGTTCAAGTAAATTAAGTAAAGAAAATTGGATAAGGTCCTGTAAGTAATTTGATAGGGTAAGGGGGTCTCAACAATTGCTTTTGGAAAAAGATCTTTAATCATAAACAGCAGATAAGAAAAGACGTGCAAATAGCACGAGATTTTAACACGTGATAGTAAAAAGGGCATATACAATTATAAACTAAGTTTTAACCTAATTTATTTTTGTTTTTCTACTGTCCTAGAAAATGCCAAAGGAATAATTCCAGTATTCTTGAATTGCCCTTGAGCATTCCTCAGGAACATAAAATGAAATTTGGGTTTCTTTTTTTAGTTCCTTTATTTCACTATCAAAACAAATTGATTCAATGCTTGTTTTCTTTAATTACACGTCCAAAATCAAAATTACAAGCAACAAAAAATTAATTATTTACATTAAATGCGTACTAATTTACAATTATTACAACTTTGATGATTTCTTGAAAGTAAAAGTTGTGAAAAACGATCATGCCGTGTGCAATGTAATATTTATGGGAAACGAACTCAAGCAAATCGAATATTATCAATAAATCTACATAAAAGTAAAACTAAGTCACTGATACGGATTACGAAAGGCAAACAGATACTGTATCTAAAGTATCTTAGTAAAGAAGTTTAAAAATTCTTTTGATTATGCATTGTTGTATAATGCGTAATTAATTTTCGAAAAAATATATATTTATGTGGTCAGTAATCAATAGAGACCGGATTCGAATATTACATTCCAGGAACGGACTCCATTGAAAAGACAATGTATATAGAAAATATTAAAAATATTTTTGACAAGACCATATACTGAGGTCCGAAAATCTAATTTTGTCTAACAGGGGGATAAAAAGGGAGCGACTGGCAATTTCTTCCATTGTATAAAAAGAGGCGACTGGAAATTTTTTCAAGATGTTCATTTTCGGGGTTATTGAGGTCAGAAAATCTAATATTACGTGGACATTAGAAATTTAAAGAGGGGGAGATAAAATGAAGGGAGGAGGGAAAAATAGGTGAACTAAAAAGAAAAATAATCATAAAAGTTAACAAAATTAAGTTGACCATTAACCGCAGTAATAAATACGTAACAATATGTATTATTTCATACTTTTCAGTGCTTTTCAGAAATATTTTTAAGGAGCAATAATTCATAAATAGAACCTGACAAGATCTAATATTAATTTCATTTCATTTACCTTTTCTATCAGTTACCTGAGTCAGACAGACCCCGATTTTTGCGTCATGTAATATTGAAATCCAGTCTCTAGTAATCAAACATAAATGAGATACATTATAACAATATGCTATGCTATCCAATTTCGGATTCATAAGATTGTAAAATATGCAAGTACGGTCATTGCTAGCACAAATAATATTTTTTATCGATGATATAATCGATGAAGCTAGTCACGATTTCGCCTACACGTTTTTTACGAAATCATTGTAAAATAAAGGTAACTTAGCGGTAATAATACAAATTACTAATTAAAATTATTGCCGTTTTAAAAATGAATCAGCAAAGTCGTAGGAAAAAGAACGTGTATGAAAATAGAATATTTTTTAAATAGGCATCACATGCTTCGTGTCTGGCGCAGTATAGGTAGAACAGAAAAGCCATGGTATGCACAACTCATTTTTTCCAGACAAGGGTATTTTCCCAGAGAAATGGAAGACTGTTCGTGTGCAGCCTGTCCCGAAGAAAGTTCCCAAGTCCCTTCCATATAATTATGGCCCTATCTCTCTTCTCTCTGTTGTCAGCAAAGTTATATACAAAGTATAATATCGAGGAAAACACAATCATGGCAAACAGTACGGATTTCGTCACCAAAGATCCACAGCTGATCTCCTTACCTTTGTCACACACAACTTGAACAAGTCTCTCGAATTTCCTCCGAAACTATGGCCTGGATCGGTAGCGTACTCTCTAATTGGCGCATATCTGTCTCCAGATTATGGATCAAATTACCTGCAGGTGTTTTCTCTTTCCCTATTATCCTCCAATTCTTTAAATCCCGTATCAATAGATTACATTTCCCTTTTCTTCAGACGCCCATGGTACGTTAGTGCTTAGGCTTCAAGTCTACGTGGGTTGTCTCAGATAAAAAAAATCTGCACCGATAACTAACCAGCCAATGCTGGAAGAGTACAGCTTTATCGAAACATTTATTTGATACAGAGTATTTCCCTAATTATGGAAAAGCGAAATTTGTGACTGTGAGGACCAATTTTTTGAAGAGCACTTCACTTGGCTGTTATAACTGTATACCCATTTCTAATAAAAATTGAAAGAACACTAGCCCAAGGTATGGGTAATAATATTAACCTGCGACTCCCTTCTACTTTATAATATTACTCAAAAAATTCAGGCCTTTTTTACAGTCAGTGTATTAATATACCTATACTCGATTTGAAATTGGTTGATAGTAATAAATCATTAAAATCCGTCAAACACGTACACAGAGTGGTCCACCTAAATTGCCAAGTTTTAAATAGTATATACATTGAAAGTCTATACTCGATTTGAAATTGGTTGATAGTAATAAATCATTTTTAGCAGCCGATTCCATAGGCGCACCTACCTGACGTGCCGGTTTGAACCCTATTTACTTATCCGAATAATTTAGTAATCATTATTGTCATAACAGGTAAAAATAATTATGCCGAGAATTCCGGGAACAATTAATACACAATGTTACTTTTCAGGTAGTTACGAAAAATTAGGTACCTCTACTTATTGGTATAAAACTGTGAGTCATTTTAAGAGCGAACAAACCTAATGCGAGTATTCTAGGACACACATTTGGGTAATTTTTGAAAATGGAGAGTCTTTCAGGATTTATTCCAGTTAAGCGAGCTGCGAAATCAGCGCTAAGCATTAGTGAAAAGATTATTGTGCTTAATGTATTTAATGCACTTAGATATCAAAAAAGTGCAATAAGTATCGATTCTGCAGTGGAACTTTGTTCAAAGATGACAGGTATTGGAAAAGCAACCATCTACAGGCTGATGCGGGAAGAAAAGACAGGAACCGTGACGCCACCAAAACCATCTCCAGGAAGGCGAACAATACCGATCGATGAGGACGAAAAGGCCATCATAAGACGAAAGGTGCATTCATTCTATTTCAATAAGGAGATCCCTACTTTGGATAGAGTTTTAGGGGCAGTAAAAGAAGACTTTCCTGCAATCAAGAGAGATAAACTATGGAAAGTTCTAAGAGAAATGAATTTTAGATGGGAAAAACATAGTCGGAAGTCTCATTTGCTCGAAAAAGATGAAATAGTATGTTGGAGACGTAATTATTTGAGAAAAATAAGAAAATTTCGCAATGAAAACAAAACAATTTTCTATTTGGACGAAACATGGCTGAACGAAGGCTACACAGTTGGAAAAATATGGACAGACAAAAATGTGACTTCTCACCGGCAAGCATTTTTAGACGGTCTATCAACAGGAATAAATCCGCCCTCTGGAAAAGGAAAACGATTAATTATAACTCACATCGGTAGCTCCAATGGATTTTTAGAAGGTGGACTATTATCATTCCAATCAGTTCGTACAGGCGATTACCACGAGGATATGAATGCTGATGTTTTTGAGGAGTATTTCGAACAAATGATAGAGCTGATTCCACCTGGCTCCGTCATTGTGTTAGATAACGCTCCGTATCACTCCAGAAGATTGGAGAAGATGCCTACAACTGCTTGGCGAAAAGCAAAAATTATCGAGTGGCTTGTGGAGAAACAAATACAATTTGAGGACAATATGGTTAAAAAGGAGTTGCTATCAATTGTAAACACCCATAAACATCGGTTTCAAAAATATGTTGTTGACGAAATGGCCAAAAAACAAAATATAATAGTGCTTCGGCTCCCCCCCTACCATTGCGAATTAAATCCGATCGAACTGGTATGGGCTCATGTGAAAGGTTATGTGGCTAGAAAAAATACCACTTATAAAATGAGTGATGTTCAAAAACTCTTTGAAGAAGCGCTTCAAGAAGTCAACGCGGGGAAGTGGCAAAGATGTATAGAGCATGTACTAAAGGAGGAGGAAAAAATGTGGCAATTGGATAGTTTACTGGAGAAAACGGTCGAACCACTTATTATCAATTTAGGGGAAGAAGACAGTCCCTCAGATATTTCATTTTCTGATGATGATTAATTTAACGCGAAGAACTGTAATGACTTACTATAAATTTTATAGAATTTCAAATAGAAACATTTTTCCAAATTTACTTGTTTATTAGTTGCTTTATTGTTATTAGTATTATATTTATTCAAATACAAGGGTAACAAATTATGCCACACATCCGAATGTTCACTAAATTATATAATTATTGTGTTTAATATAAACTTAAACCCACCCGAAAGCACGTGCATGAGTGCAAAACATCACAGGTAGAATACTACCGCTTATTGTTCGAGCCTCGGGTTAAGCTTTGTATTCGACGCCCTTATCAGATCTATAGGAATGGAAAGTTTAATAAATGCAAAAGGGTCTAGACTTTCAATGTATATACTATTTAAAACTTGGCAATTTAGGTGGACCACTCTGTGTACGTGTTTGACGGATTTTAATGATTTATTACTATCAACCAATTTCAAATCGAGTATAGACCCTTTTGCATTTATTAAACTTTCCATTCCTATAGATCTGATAAGGGCGTCGAATACAAAGCTTAACCCGAGGCTCGAACAATAAGCGGTAGTATTCTACCTGTGATGTTTTGCACTCATGCACGTGCTTTCGGGTGGGTTTAAGTTTATATTAAACACAATAATTATATAATTTAGTGAACATTCGGATGTGTGGCATAATTTGTTACCCTTGTATTTGAATAAATATAATACTAATAACAATAAAGCAACTAATAAACAAGTAAATTTGGAAAAATGTTTCTATTTGAAATTCTATAAAATTTATAGTAAGTCATTACAGTTCTTCGCTTTAAATTAATCATCATCAGAAAATGAAATATCTGAGGGACTGTCTTCTTCCCCTAAATTGATAATAAGTGGTTCGACCGTTTTCTCCAGTAAACTATCCAATTGCCACATTTTTTCCTCCTCCTTTAGTACATGCTCTATACATCTTTGCCACTTCCCCGCGTTGACTTCTTGAAGCGCTTCTTCAAAGAGTTTTTGAACATCACTCATTTTATAAGTGGTATTTTTTCTAGCCACATAACCTTTCACATGAGCCCATACCAGTTCGATCGGATTTAATTCGCAATGGTAGGGGGGGAGCCGAAGCACTATTATATTTTGTTTTTTGGCCATTTCGTCAACAACATATTTTTGAAACCGATGTTTATGGGTGTTTACAATTGATAGCAACTCCTTTTTAACCATATTGTCCTCAAATTGTATTTGTTTCTCCACAAGCCACTCGATAATTTTTGCTTTTCGCCAAGCAGTTGTAGGCATCTTCTCCAATCTTCTGGAGTGATACGGAGCGTTATCTAACACAATGACGGAGCCAGGTGGAATCAGCTCTATCATTTGTTCGAAATACTCCTCAAAAACATCAGCATTCATATCCTCGTGGTAATCGCCTGTACGAACTGATTGGAATGATAATAGTCCACCTTCTAAAAATCCATTGGAGCTACCGATGTGAGTTATAATTAATCGTTTTCCTTTTCCAGAGGGCGGATTTATTCCTGTTGATAGACCGTCTAAAAATGCTTGCCGGTGAGAAGTCACATTTTTGTCTGTCCATATTTTTCCAACTGTGTAGCCTTCGTTCAGCCATGTTTCGTCCAAATAGAAAATTGTTTTGTTTTCATTGCGAAATTTTCTTATTTTTCTCAAATAATTACGTCTCCAACATACTATTTCATCTTTTTCGAGCAAATGAGACTTCCGACTATGTTTTTCCCATCTAAAATTCATTTCTCTTAGAACTTTCCATAGTTTATCTCTCTTGATTGCAGGAAAGTCTTCTTTTACTGCCCCTAAAACTCTATCCAAAGTAGGGATCTCCTTATTGAAATAGAATGAATGCACCTTTCGTCTTATGATGGCCTTTTCGTCCTCATCGATCGGTATTGTTCGCCTTCCTGGAGATGGTTTTGGTGGCGTCACGGTTCCTGTCTTTTCTTCCCGCATCAGCCTGTAGATGGTTGCTTTTCCAATACCTGTCATCTTTGAACAAAGTTCCACTGCAGAATCGATACTTATTGCACTTTTTTGATATCTAAGTGCATTAAATACATTAAGCACAATAATCTTTTCACTAATGCTTAGCGCTGATTTCGCAGCTCGCTTAACTGGAATAAATCCTGAAAGACTCTCCATTTTCAAAAATTACCCAAATGTGTGTCCTAGAATACTCGCATTAGGTTTGTTCGCTCTTAAAATGACTCACAGTTTTATACCAATAAGTAGAGGTACCTAATTTTTCGTAACTACCTGAAAAGTAACATTGTGTATTAATTGTTCCCGGAATTCTCGGCATAATTATTTTTACCTGTTATGACAATAATGATTACTAAATTATTCGGATAAGTAAATAGGGTTCAAACCGGCACGTCAGGTAGGTGCGCCTATGGAATCGGCTGCTAAAAATGATTTATTACTATCAACCAATTTCAAATCGAGTATAGTAGATATGTGTCCACGTAAATAAGCATTGCCATTTTAAAGTTTTAAATCGGAGTTTCTGGAAAATTCCTTGCTTTTTTGTAATTATTTAAAATTTGTAAAAAATATCAAACTTATCGAAGATACAAACTGTTGTGGGTGTAATTATTGTCAAAAAACTTGCTACAATTGGAAGTTGCATGTATAGCTTGTGGATAAAACATATATAGAACTAAAAAAAGCTGCAAGCACTTCTGCGATCGGGTAAATAACAGTAATTTTGAAAACGAAGCGCCAAAAATTCAACTATAACATTATACTAATAAAATAATAATATAGTAACGACAGAAAAAATGTATAAACTATTTAGTTGTAATTCCTATTTACCAGTTTTTTAACAACCTTAATAATTATTACTTAAGCACAACACGTTATTAAAACATAACTACTGGTACCGATATAACACTAGACATAACGACTCTTGTCGAGTACTACACCTTGTTGTGAAATAGACGTACTTGTGTTATTATTTCCTGACATGCAAACTCCAGTTATTCCCACAAAAACCGGAAGTATTTATGTTCTATAGGATAACACCGCGTGGTATTGACCTGACTCGTTTTCGAAGCCATTGCCTGGTTTATTTTGGTTTTAATGATCAAACCTTCTCTAATGAGAAGGTTACGAAAGATTTTTATAATGTGTTATAATTTGAGTCAGTTTGGTTACACAATGTGCGCTAAAAAGCCAACTATAAACGACGTCTCATTAGGTTATTACTAGGCTATTAAGATCAGTATTCGTCTAATTAACATCACAACACACCGCCCTGGTACGAGGATGTGTACACATTTTATTTCAACAGAAAGAAGACTGCAAGAATTTTATTTTTTCAACCAATTTATTGCATAGATCACAAAAATTTTTGAATTAAAAATAACGAACCCGGTAGAGGAATAGAGCATCCTGATTTTCTGCATTTAGATTTGATTTTCGTACATTCTATAAATATTTTGTATTAAAAACTTATCGCGCGTTATAGACAATAAAGTTTTACCACGTGATGTGTTTAAAAATTAGGGAAAACAACGTGACAACGTAGAGAACTGAATGCATTACAATGAGTGTGACATCAATAACGAAGCAACACAAGTGCTAAAATCTGAGTTTAATTGCAGAATATTGGATTCACTTTAATAAAATGTAGTAGTTCTGTTTTTACCACACACAGATATTAATTGTCTTTGAAATATATACATGTGGGGTTGCCAAATGGCATGTTGAAAAAAGCGGATCTTATTAACAGAAAACATGCTAGTTCAATATTGCCAATTTTGGCAATCCGCTCTAAATATCTATTTAATACACCCCGCTCCTTACAGCTACTGTAAGGTGATATTGGCGACAAAACAGTTGTAAATAAATGTATCTGTTCTTCGTTGCAATAATCTAAGATATCTTCTCACTGAATTCAATGTCAGCTGGTGTGTAATTTGAATTATACCGTTCCATAATATTTCTACGTTAAGTTAATTGAATAATTAGAATTGGTATTTAAAGAAATATTCTTTAATTAAGATGCTATTTGAAGTGTAATAACACCGATATGGTAATTTCTATGCGATATGTTAAGTTACATATATGTGCAAACATATAATTTTCGCTGAAAAGTTTTTTATTTTATGCTGCAGTAAACGTAATTGCACAATACGTAAAATAATATACATACCTATAGTTAGTTTAAAAATACTTAGTGAAAAGGATTTTTGAAAGAAACAGTGGTGTATAAATTTGTTTATAAATAAAAGAAGAATCTGACAAAGTGATTGACCAACATCTCAACGTGCAACGCACAGGTCACACCGCTGGGTTTAGAAACTTGAAATTTTGCACAGAGGTTTCTTCTATAACGTTTTCATTTACTAAGGAAGGGTATTCAAAGTTCCATTCCTAAGGGGGTGAAACTAGGGTTTAAACTTTATATGGAGAAAATATATGAGATTGCCCTATTAACTCAAAACTTCATAGAAGTACTCTAAAAAATGACGGCCTGATTCTCCAAAGCTAGTCCGGTCTAATTTGACAGCCAGAAGTTTTAAACTGGCAATTGTAAGAATGAGACAACTAAGTTTTATACTATGACTTTGTTTCTGAGGTTTTCGGCAAATTTATAAAGAAAAGGGCAATTTTAGTACGTACTTTCGACAATACTAGAACTAAATTCATTCTAGAAACAAATCATTTGGAAAGCAAGCAAATCACTGAAATATTAGAATAATTCATAAGTTTTCAATGACGACATATTAATAATGACAGGACAAAAACCTGTCAAAACATAAGTGATCAACTAGAAGATCTTAATTTAAACCAGTACTAAATCTTAAACCTTCTTAGTGAATCCGAACGGTCACGTTTAAACATTTTAAAGTTTTTAATAAATCAACCCCTAAGGGGGTGAAATCGGGGTTCAAAATTTGTAATAGAGTAAAATAACTGTTATACCGCGGAGGAAATCGCAGTCGGAAGCTAGTTTATCATTATCAAGAAAGTTCTTTTGGATTAAGATCAGCTCAATCACTGAGGTTAAGAGATTTTAAACGATATAAGTTTTCTTGAAACAAGAACATTTTTTTCGTGTCGTTCAGTGGAATACAAGCATTCGAACATTTTTGTGTTAGTGTATTGTGTTTCTATATTTCTTTGTGGTGAGTATAAATATCTTAAAGCACACATGGTATGTCTGATACCAACAAAACCTAATTAAGTAGCCCATGCTAATTAATAATACAGATTAAGCAACCGGACACATCATTGGTGCATATAAAAACGGTATAACTATATAAGCTTACCGTATAAATTTTACTGGTCCATTTTTAGTAGTTATACTTATAACCTTGGGCTAGAATACAAATATAATTATTTAATTTTTAGTATAGGAATGTCAAAATATCTGGTATTTAGGAGGAGTTGCTTCTATCCTTCCATCTTACAATTTTTTTTATTTTTGATATGCATGGTTATTACTTTGTTGCGTGATAAAAACATACAATTTATTAGGAAGGATTTAAAATTTTATTCTGTACTTTTCCTTTAATAAAGCCGCACCCGTTCGGTAATAAACCATTTTTGTAAAATTTCGCAGACCTAGATTACCTGGTAAAGATGTAAGAAGAAAATTCTTGGAATAAATTAAGTTGCAACATCAAAAGAAACTTAACATTTTCAATTTTGTTCCATAATAAAAGTAGACTTCGTCCTTAAAATAAGAAATTCAGGAGAGTTTTCTGTCTACTATTTAGGGAAAAGCCGTTAAGTTGTATGAATGACGTTAAGCAAAATTGACTTTTTTAACCAAAAACATCCCCCATTTATTCGGCTTTAAATTAGTGAACTCGCTGATTCAAAATTAATCGGGTTTATTGTTAGATAAAATCTAAGTTAATAGAACTACCATGTCAAGCAAATCCAGTTCTATATTTGTTATCTGTGTCTGTGTATATTTCAAAACCATTTTATAAAATAATTTACCATACAATATGTACATCGTAAATTAATTTTTATAGGAAGGCAACTCTTTCTTTTTCAAATTAACGCTAATTGGCGGATTTGTTTCTGTTCCATTTTACCGCACCATCACTCGAATGACTAATACCTATTTTGCAAAATTACTCTTCCAAAACAAATTTCATAAACAAAGAAATATACAAGAAAACAGATTTATTGCCTCTAATACCGATATAATGAGTAATTCAATAATTAACCCATATCGTTTCTTAAAACTCATTGATTTGATTTATTAAATGAACATTTATTCAATAGGTAGTTTTTGCACTGTCATACTTATGATTAGCCGAAGCGTTAATTACTCAATGCTTTAAAAGATTAATAACAAACAAAGTAAGGTATTTAGATTATGTAGCAAAGTTATTCAAAGAGACCAGCATGAACTTCTTGGTAGTAATAAAGTCGATTTTGGAACTCTGCTAAAAAGTAACACCTGCCATTCTCGAAAATATGAAAAGTGAATTCCAAAATCTGCCAAGAAGTCACGGTGTTCATTTTGAACAACTTTTAAAGTAAAAAGAGAAATAAAGGTATGTATTTAAATTTTTAATTTTTTTACGATTTTTAATTTTTAAAGGCTTACCATTTAAAAACGAATTAAGATACGAACCTCTGGTTTGCGGTAAAATGTTACTTTTCGGAAGGCCTTTAAAATGAGGTAGGTACCACACGGCATAGGATTGCATTTAAAATTTTTGACCTCAACTCCTTAGCGTCACCCTTCAAGCGGGTTGAAAAAATTAAATAAGATAAAAAAGTAGATTTATTAACCAATAAGATACACCTAAAGTTTGGTATCTCTATCTTAACTAATAGAAAATATATTTGCCCATAATAAAACTTTTCGGACACCCTGTATATGAAATACTATATAGAAATGAAACTGGATAATATTATAGATTTGAAGATAAGATCGTTATGGTCATGTAAATTTTGTTCATGTTGTTGTGTCATTTTTTCATGTTTAGGACATAATTTATTGCTTAACAACAATTAAAAACAATTAAATTTAAATAAATAAAATCTTAATTGTATTTTGTTTTAAAATCCATCCCAAATCCAATTATATTTTACAAAATTAATGACTTAGTAAGTCAATTGAATTTTTCTGGTAATATAATTTCTATTAAATTACACACTTCCATTTTTAATGCGTAACAACAACCTCTGCGTATAAGGATAATTAACCAATTAACGAATGAGATATGTTAAGATAGGAATTTATCTTTTTAATTCTCCAGATTATTTTTGAAAGACATTCTGGTGACAGTTTTTATGGGAACCTCTAATAATAGAATTAGTTCGAGAGCGGACCGTCAAATTTCCTACGTACTAAACACACAAAAACCTATTCTCAAGAAAGGTTTCCAGTCCTTTCCATCCCAGTACGAGTATAAGCCTATCCCTATTATCGCTATTGTCTGCAAAGTTATGGAGAAAGCCATCAACTGCATCTTCATCATCAAACAATTCTCAAACATCTAGAAACACACAAACGCATCCACAAGATTTCGTCACCAAATATCCACAGCTGATCTCCTTATAGTCCTTACACACGGTTCTGCATGTGTGTAAAGCGGCGTGTGTTAATAGGTTCTTTGGTAACAAAAGTAGATAATTTTAGAACCTTGATAGTCGTCATAATGAAATAGGACCTAGATATAATATTTTTCCTTACATGCCTTTGGTTAAAATGAGGACATACCTTAATTTTAATTGAATATAATAAATAAAACACAATTAACCTACTTCTCTTCTAAAGGTATTCCATTGTTTTCGGAAAAATAGAAACTTAAAAACTTGTGCAAGTTCTTTTATTAATTTTCGTTATTTACTACTTAGTGTTATAAAAAGTGATTTTTAATTGTGCCTAATTGTTTCTATTATATAAATTTTCAGGAAAAACTATTATAATTTCAACATAAACTCAAGTTTTAGAATTTGATTTCACATATACGTACAGGGTTATTCATTATATTTTGACTCCCACCTACATCTCTTATTACAAGTTATAGAAAAAAACTTTGAATACAAAAGTTTTAGGTTTTTTCACGTAGTATCTATTGGTAATAGCGGAAATAAAAAATCGACTTTACAACATTGAAAAAATTAATTGAGTCATATTTTTTAAATGGAACACCCTGTATGTTATTAGCTCAAATGAAAGATCTCTTTGTTCTGATTTCAAATATATATAATTTGTTGGCATTTGGTTCAGCCCCTTTTGAAATATTTGACTTTATAACTTATTTTTCCACAATTGGAGATCATCAGTCATTAAAGTTTGTTGCTTTAATATAATCAAGTTGCATCGAAAACGTATTGTTTTAGTTTAAATAAAGTATTTTTTTAAACTCAAATATTTCAAAAGTGGGTGAACCAAATGCCAACAAATTATATATATTTGAAATCAGAACAAAGAGATCTTTCATTTGAGCTAATAATATACAGGGTGTTCCATTTAAAAAAATATGATTCAATTAATTTTTTCAATGTTCTAAAGTCGATTTTTTATTTCCGCTATTACCAAAAGATACTACGTGAAAAATCCTAAAACTTTTGTATTTAAAGTTTCTTTCTATAACTCGTAATAAGAGCTGTAGGTGGGAGTCACAATATAATGAATAACATAGTGTGATTCAGAAGGATAAGGCATTATTTCTGGTGTACATTTAAGGACTTCAAATAAACATATCCACGTTTTATTTTAATTAATAAGATGTGTATGCAAAACCGGCTTTCCCCCTTACGTGCACATTTGCCTGTTCAGGTAACTCTTAACACTTGCATGACTGTAAGCATGAATGTTAAAACTGGTCTAATTTGACAATAAAAGACTGCACATGCGGCTAGAAAGTAAGGTTGTTCAGATACTGATTTAATATCATAATTATTTTGATTCGAAGTATAATAGCAATAATTTCCAAATTAGACAACAATAATACCTGGAATTGTTGAGATCAATAACTACTCAGTTTATTGACCCGCCAAGTTTAAAATAATGACGAACTACACGCAACCTATTCTGTTTATTTTTTTGCTTGTGTTTGTAAACTTGGAAGTTTACTGAAATCCCCGATAGCTGTATATGTGGATTCTAAATTTAAGATTGTGCGCTTTATTGCAGCATGTTGCCCTTTAAATACTGAGAGCTTTCAAAGTCTGGATAAGATATTTTTAAGACCGACATTTCATCAACTGATAGTCTTTTAGATACAGAAAGTATTTTCAGTATTTGTCTTTTGAAATCTTTATTTTTTTAACATCTCTAAATTGTAATTGGAAGCTATAGGTATGTATGTGTATCCAAATACTCTTTTTAAACGCATTTTCTCGAATTAAATCATATTTGTTTCGGATAAACAGTGTACCAATTAGAGCAGAGACAGTTAATTTGTTGTCCACCCTGTATTTGGGAAATCAAAAGTAGCTTTATTTGTATAATGAAAAATTTAGTTTTCTTGATCAAAAATAAAAGTTGCGGATTGTATCGGACTATGACACCACACTTTCCATACCAATTTTCGATATCGACGTCAATAATTATTAGTTCATTAGACTACTAATTATCTAATAAATGATATAATAATTTCACATATTAATCCATTATTCCTCTAAACCATTTGAAAGTTGAACATATTGGCGACAGTTGCAACAGAATATGTGAATTCCCCATAGCTCTATGGAATTCCCTGATAATAAATAGGTACAGCATGTACGTATTACTACTATATTGTTAGCATCCAATCTACCCGTTGTTAAAATTTGAAGCAAAGATAAAATCTCCTTTTCTTTTGTTTTGTACCACGTGATGTTCAGCACTTTTGACGGAACTGTCACTGTTAGTTCTGACAGCAGTTTAAAATGTGAGCTTGTCGGTTTCCTTTTCGTCTTTTTACCTTTCAAAAGTAAAGATAAATGTGTTTTTCAAACGTATGAATGAAAGTCTACTTGTCAGGGGTACATATAAATATGCAAAAATTGAGAATAAATTCTCTAACCACCTGAAAATTCCTTATACAATAAGGATTTCAACAAATAATGGCAAAACAGCTATTCTCCGGGCTATATGCCCCTCCGAGCGCTGAATTACATGCCAAAATTTGCCGTATTTTCTTCTAACACAGTTAGATAAGAAAATATTAATGTTTCGAATGCAAGAAACTACCAGGAAGAAGGAAGCTTTTTCTTTAGTTAGAATGTCGTCACCTGCAGACCGGTTTCGAACTCGTTGGTTCTCATCAGTACAGGATAGACGAACATACCAACCTTCCGAAAAAGTAATCCCTTAAAGCTACAACTGTCGTACTGCATAAGCAGTGAGACACAGGCAGCGCCATCCATTAGCAGTTTCAAGCATTCAGAGTAGAGTTTACCGTAAGGTAAAATATTCAAACGTATGAATGAAAGTCTACTTGTCAGGGGTACATATAAATATGCAAAAATTGAGAATAAATTCTCTAACCACCTGAAAATTCCTTATACAATAAGGATTTCAACAAATAATGGCAAAACAGCTATTCTCCGGGCTATATGCCCCTCCGAGCGCTGAATTACATGCCAAAATTTGCCGTATTTTCTTCTAACACAGTTAGATAAGAAAATATTAATGTTTCGAATGCAAGAAACTACCAGGAAGAAGGAAGCTTTTTCTTTAGTTAGAATGTCGTCACCTGCAGACCGGTTTCGAACTCGTTGGTTCTCATCAGTACAGGATAGACGAACATACCAACCTTCCGAAAAAGTAATCCCTTAAAGCTACAACTGTCGTACTGCATAAGCAGTGAGAGACAGGCAGCGCCATCCATTAGCAGTTTCAAGCATTCAGAGTAGAGTTTACCGTAAGGTAAAATATTCAAACGTATGAATGAAAGTCTACTTGTCAGGGGTACATATAAATATGCAAAAATTGAGAATAAATTCTCTAACCACCTGAAAATTCCTTATACAATAAGGATTTCAACAAATAATGGCAAAACAGCTATTCTCCGGGCTATATGCCCCTCCGAGCGCTGAATTACATGCCAAAATTTGCCGTATTTTCTTCTAACACAGTTAGATAAGAAAATATTAATGTTTCGAATGCAAGAAACTACCAGGAAGAAGGAAGCTTTTTCTTTAGTTAGAATGTCGTCACCTGCAGACCGGTTTCGAACTCGTTGGTTCTCATCAGTACAGGATAGACGAACATACCAACCTTCCGAAAAAGTAATCCCTTAAAGCTACAACTGTCGTACTGCATAAGCAGTGAGACACAGGCAGCGCCATCCATTAGCAGTTTCAAGCATTCAGAGTAGAGTTTACCGTAAGGTAAAATATTCAAACGTATGAATGAAAGTCTACTTGTCAGGGGTACATATAAATATGCAAAAATTGAGAATAAATTCTCTAACCACCTGAAAATTCCTTATACAATAAGGATTTCAACAAATAATGGCAAAACAGCTATTCTCCGGGCTATATGCCCCTCCGAGCGCTGAATTACATGCCAAAATTTGCCGTATTTTCTTCTAACACAGTTAGATAAGAAAATATTAATGTTTCGAATGCAAGAAACTACCAGGAAGAAGGAAGCTTTTTCTTTAGTTAGAATGTCGTCACCTGCAGACCGGTTTCGAACTCGTTGGTTCTCATCAGTACAGGATAGACGAACATACCAACCTTCCGAAAAAGTAATCCCTTAAAGCTACAACTGTCGTACTGCATAAGCAGTGAGACACAGGCAGCGCCATCCATTAGCAGTTTCAAGCATTCAGAGTAGAGTTTACCGTAAGGTAAAATACGCTGCCTGTGTCTCACTGCTTATGCAGTACGACAGTTGTAGCTTTAAGGGATTACTTTTTCGGAAGGTTGGTATGTTCGTCTATCCTGTACTGATGAGAACCAACGAGTTCGAAACCGGTCTGCAGGTGACGACATTCTAACGAAAGAAAAAGCTTCCTTCTTCCTGGTAGTTTCTTGCATTCGAAACATTAATATTTTCTTATCTAACTGTGTTAGAAGAAAATACGGCAAATTTTGGCATGTAATTCAGCGCTCGGAGGGGCATATAGCCCGGAGAATAGCTGTTTTGCCATTATTTGTTGAAATCCTTATTGTATAAGGAATTTTCAGGTGGTTAGAGAATTTATTCTCAATTTTTGCATATTTAAATGTGTTTTTACTTGTGAAAAGTGGATTAAAAGTTAATTATTATCCTGTTTACGATATTGACATAGCTAATGTACCGATAATGCCAGTGTTAAGCAGCAAGAAGTGAAGAAATTCCTTGTAGTTTTAGCGGCGGATATTCTTCACAAGAATGTAAACTGAAGGGTGAATACATCATTTTTAATTTTTAATTTGGAATTTTGGAGCAAAATGGATAAGAACATTATGTAAATAAAGCGAGGCATCTTTTGGAAATCTAAAAAAAAAAACACATTATTTAAGCTCGAATTAAAACTCAAAATACGTAAGTATAATTTATTGTAATTATTAATTTTTATATAATACATTATAATTAGAATCAAAATCTTCTTAAATAATTAATTACCTACCTATGCAAAATCACTTTGTCTTTCTCAACTGACCGTCGACATGCGAAACAAGATCTCATTTTCTATCTAAAATATTATTAACTCTGTTTCGATATTGTACTTTAAAGTATATAATAAACTTTATACTTACTGGTTTTTCTGATATTTTATTGTAAATTAAAATAAATATTCACAAAATAACGCTACGGCGAAATCGAAGGCTTGTCAGATTCTAATTTGAACTTTTGAATATGACAGGCGCGAGCGGCCATGTTGTCGTATTTGGTGTTTTGATTAGCGGACGGTACGTAGTATTGAGTTCACTGGCTGGGCAAATCACGTTGGGATTTATGATGAGGAATGTTCAGAACATCACGTGACTGGTTAGCAATTGTTTCCAAAGGCTACGTCTTTGCTTCAACACTTTTTCATCGTTCGCTATATAGTAGTAATACGTATATGAGGTACAGATATTACTAACCTTAGAATATGTAGCAAAGAACAGATACCTTTATTTACATCTGTTTTGCCATGAACAATACCTCACACTATGCTACAAGGAGCAGGTATTAAATAGATATTTAATAGCAGCATTGCCACATTGAGCAAAATTTAACCAGCATGTTTTCGTTTAATAAGGTCTGATCATAAAGATTCGCTATTTCTAGCATTGACATTTGGCAAGCCCACATGACGTTCACGAAATGTGCGCCATGCGAACGAGGATAGTAACACTAAACTTGTCATCTCCACCAGTATTGCCAGTACAATTGTACTTTTTAAGACATCTAGTACACTAGAGTCACAATCTAGTACGAAATATTAGCCGACAACTTTAAGAGACGCATTTTAGAATTCTCGTATTTCCGGACGCCAGGCAGGCGTCTCCTCTTGTTAAAGCTCTATGGCTTTATCTAAGCCAGTGTCATAGCTAGGCTAAATTTGACGGAAGGCAAGCCAGGATTTTGATGCCCCTATAACAAGACCTAATTAGCTTATAGACTGTTTTGCCGCCCCGTGCCATCGGCGCCAGGGCCTACTTTGCCTATACCTAACTGCGGCCCTGATCTAAACTAAGGAACGTAGGCCGTCTTAAATTTAAAACAATAAAAATCACATAAGACGGCTCAAATGTAAGTCTAGCTTAAACAGTTTGTCCAAACGGCCATAAGAGAGGCTTTAAAATATATTATGCATGAGGAAACAACAAAAGTTGGTTGGGTTGGGTCACATATTTTTCCTACATTATTTCATACTAACTTAAAAGTGTTATTAATAAAACACACTTTCTCTAAAAAATATTTTTACAAATTAGGTCAAAACGATTTGTTTCCAAACAATTTAAAATTATACTTATATCGTATTATTTTCTATATGCTTAACTTATCTGCGTAATCTGCCTTAATTGTTTCAAGTTACTTTCTTTAAGTTCTCCGCAAATAGAGAGAAACTACCGTGACAGCGACAAACGCAAATAATTGCAAAATTGCAGTGATTCGTTAACGTGTAACAATGCGTATTATTATATGAAGATACAGTGCCTTCAAATTAATTTTTTTTAATTTTTGTCATATGAACACAAAAACAGTTCAACGTCCAATTAATAAAAGCCAGAAAAGCTTTTTAAGTAAATTTTGAGACTGTGTTTGCTAGGTACGATTTCTACAGAACCCTGTTGATATTGGTGAGGATCGAAAAATGGGAAGTAATTGTTTTGAATTTTTGAGTCAAAAATGCCATTGGCAAGACCCATCTTGGTCGGATCGAAAAACGTCAAACTTTAGAATCTCACATCTTTGTTTTTGCAATACATCTTCTTATACCTCAAACCGCTAGAAATTGGGAAAATTTGAAATAAAAACTGAAAATCACGATTTCTAATTTTTCAGTTGCCAAAAAGTGATTAGTTTTTTTATATATTCCATCAAAACCTATCTATACCTTATCTTACCAATTCTTTCTGGGATTAGTTCATTTCCTAATCATATACATATGTATCAGAGTATGTATGGGTGTATGTATGGATGTATAAAGGGTGTCCGAAAGGTCTTAGTATGGGCCAATATATTTGCTATTAGTAAAGATAAAGACACCAAATTTTAGGTGTATCTTATTGGTTAATAAATCTTCTTTCATATGTAATTTAACTTTTACAAACCCCCTTGAGGGGTGACGCTAGGGAGTTAATGTCAAAAATTTTAAATGTAACCCTATTCCCTGTGGTAACTTATTTTAAAAGTATTCAAAAAAGAAACATTTTGCCACAAACCCGAGGTCCGTATCTTAATTCGTTTTTAAATGGCAAGCCTATAAAAATTAAAAATCGTAAAAGAAACGAAAAAATTTAGGTGCCTTTATTTTTATAATTACCTTAAAAGTTGTGCAAAATGACAACCATAAACTTCTTGGCAGTAATAAAGTCGATTTTGGAACTCTGCCAAAAAGTATCACCTGCCATTCTCGAAAATGTGAGAAGTAAATTCCAAAATCGACTTTATTGATGTCAAGAAGTCCATGGTGGTCATTGTGAATAACTTTTAAAGTAATAAGAGAAATAAAGGTACCTAATTTTTTTTGAAGATCTTCAAAAAAGAAACATTTTACCGCAAATCGGAGGTCCGTATCCTAATTCATTTTTAAATGGAAAGTATATAAAAATTAAAAGTCGTGAAAAAAAATTACAAATTGAAGTATGTAGGTATTTCTCTTATTACTTTAAAAGTTTTCCAATGAACTTCTTGGCAGTAATAAAGTCGATTTGGAATTGGGATTGGATCCATAGGCGGTTCTAGACCTCTGTGGGGGGGGCTAAAGCCCCTGATTTATATGTAGGCGCTTAGGCCACTCAGTTGGATCTGGGAGGAGTAACTCGAGATTTGGGGGCTTAGCCCCCAAGCCCCCACCTTAAACCGCCTATGATTGGATCTCTGCCAAGAAGCAACACCTGCCATTCTCGAAAATGTAAGAAGTGAGTTCCAAAATCGACTTTATTACTGCCAAGAAGTTCACGGTAGTCATCTTGAACAACTTTTAAAGTAATAAGAGAAATAAAGGTATTATTTAAGTTTTTTATTTTTCCCCGATTTTTAATTTTTGAAGGAATTGAGATACGGACCTCGGATTTGCGGTAAAATATTTCATTTTTGAAGACCTTTAAAATGAGGTACCGTAAGGCATAGGGCTGCATTTAAAATTTTTGACCTCAACTTTCTAGCGTCAGGGGTTGAAAGAGTTAAATTACATAAAAAGGAGGTTTATTAACCAATAAGATACACCTAAAATTTGGTATCTCTATCTAAGGCAGTACCGTAATTTTTCTAGCCGTCAAGAGATGTCATTCATAGTTGGATTCACCTGCGTAATAATAAACAGGCATCTAAACGAGGCCACAATTATATTGTTCATCATATTTTTCCGCGTAATCCCTTAAACAAAAGAAATAGGATTTACGCTAAACAGTTTTCTTGATATACTCGTAAATTACAAATTGCAGCAATGCTATTGACTCACCGAAAACAGTAGTAGATGGCCATGATATTTGAAAGGTGATGGTTGTATTTTACGATCTAGCGTTTAGATCTGAGAACACCGGAAAAAATGGCAAATGGAATGACGCACGTGAATAAATAAAAACTGATGTCACGGTCCACAAACATGGCGAGACTACCATTTTGGGATTTGCATCCCAAAAGCGTAAAAGAGATCATTTGCTGGGAAAAATACAGTGGGGCACACTGCCCCTGAACTCCTCACCACGAGCCATGGAGCCAGTCTCATAAATTAATCACCTGTATTAGAAGGCTGAAGCTACCGAGAGAGCTCTAAATACTAAGTATATAGCGCAAGACCCTGTTTATGTAATAATAATCATTCTAAATGAATCAGAATCATAAATATATTCTTAAATAAATGGCACAGGTGACTCATACTATTATACTGTTTGCAAATGGCTTTAAAGGTTGAGCACGTGTGTTGTAAAACATTTCACTTTAGGTTTGTAGCTTATAAAAAGCTTGTTTGTTTTTTGTTGCTAAATGAACATATGGGTTTAACTTTACCTTGACTGTAATAATAATAAGTAATAAGTCAATTTAAAGTTCACGATGTGATTAAGCAATAATTATCTTTTTTTAGTTTTCCTTTGCTTGTCATTTAGATTATAAGTGGTACCAATTAAAGTGTAAACGTAGGTCGTTGATCAAATTGCAATGTCAATGGGATTTTATGTGGGTTGTTTTTATATTATGTCAATTAAATCTACTAATTGTTTGATAAAACTTTTCTAGCCTCTGGATTCAGTACTTTTCGTATCAACTGGCTAATTGAGTTGTTTGTAAGCCCTATAATCTAGCAGTTTAATTTTCCTAAAAATATTTTTCTTCGTCCACTAGTTTTACAACAATGGTTATAGCTGGTTAGTTCAGTTCTCCTCCCTCTCTTTTAAATTATTTTTATAACAGTAATAGTCTTCCCACTAAAATCTTTTTGAGTTACTTACAGTAACACAAGTAGAATCTACAATGAAAGGGTATCTTACCAACAAAAAGGTGTGCAACTCAACAACAGCTGCTTACCTGAAACAAGAAAAAAAACTATAAGTTACCTTTATTACAAATATTACAATTCTGGCTATCCTAATTTACAATGCAATAATGCTCTAAAGTTCTCTACAATACACTGGGCAACAAATTTCGTTTTAAGTTTTGTACAACAGTGGTCAGGTATGCAATGATGTATGAAGAGTAACCTGGCCAATAAATAAGTGCTTTTAAGGAAGCTAGATGGGACAGAAATAAGAATTTATCAATTTCCAGTTTTTTGGAAAAACAGTTCGGTTGGGAGAAAGTGTATTTTGAAAGATATTATTGCAAATCATGTTATTTTATAGAAAGCACTGCTTAATTGTTTGAATCTCTAGATTACAGTTATAGTTGCCAACTTTAAAAAACCCATTTCCGGGTTTTCTAAAACGAAAATCCGGGACAGCAGTGCGCCAGGCGGGACGCATTAATTTTTTTAAAAATGTATTGTTTTATTTTAAATTTAGAAAATTGTAATATATTTGGGAAACTTTTTTTTTTATTAAATACATAAGGTAAGTGTACCAGCAATTGACACTTTTAGGCTATGATTTGTGGTTTAAAATCATTCCAGGTCATAATTCTTCACTTAGAATACTTATGCATTTTTTCAAACCAATATTATGAAGGTCCGGTTGGGGAAGTTTTTCTAGGATGTCTTCAAAATTAATGGTTAAAATATCAATCTCAACCAGCTTAAAAGATGACTTTCCATTATCTGATTTGAGAGATACAACTTCTATGTCAATTTTAGAATATTTTTGTGTACTAAACAGTATAAAAGTACGTTCGCCTTTTTCCATCCAAAAAAGTTGCCAAAACAAAATCTCCGACTGGAACTTTATCATATTTTAAACTTGAATTAAAGAAACTAGATAGAGGTAGATCGTCCTCATCTTGTTCTTTTTTTAAAGCAATGTAGACATCATCCATACTATCTTCACTTTCTATCCACTTTTCATTACCATCAGATGAACTTTTAGAGTAACTGTTTGTTGGGTAGTTTATATTATTCTTTGGATATAATAAAAAATGACTGCCAATTCTATATTTTAACTTGATTATGAGTATTTTTATAATTATGTTTATTCTATTATGTAATTTTTATCTAGTATTGGTTTATTAGTACCTAATATATATTAAAGTTGGTAAACGATTTCCGGGGCAGTTAGCAAGGCCTTTTTGCTGAACGTGTATAAAATACCTTTAAATCCGAGACGTCTCGGAAAATCCGGGACACTTGGCAACTCTAATTACAATAGAAAAACTGGGGAAATTTCCGCTTGGACACTAACACAAACCTTTTTATCTTAAGTATATCAAAAAGAAATAATCTTTCCCACCGACGAATGATTCCTTATGTTAAGAAATAGCAACGAAGGATTTATAACTTTTTCCTAAAAAATATATATCTATATATACACATACATATGTACCTATATTTCGTTGGGTAGGTGTATTCAAGTATTATAATTTTTGTGTAGTAACTGCTGTGAATAAAAAAAGAAAGCTAATTGTTTAAAAAATATACACTTATTAATTTACATTTTACATACATCAGTAGGAGTAGGTCAGCAATTCCCAAAATGGATTGGCAGAATGATTCAGAATATTTTAAAATTATTTTCATTCAGAAAAAAAATATGTGTAGGAATTGCGGTTGACATAGATAGAAATTTAAACGAATTAATGGGGTTAAGTTTATTTTATGGAAAATGGCGAAAATACCAGTGAAAAGTATTTAACGGATACGCCTCGCTAATACTGATTTTTCTAGGAGAGTTAAAAATGTCGTTATAAACGCCTTCTACCGTAACTTAGAAATGGGGTTCAAAAGCGTATGATTCATGTTAGAATATAAAATATCTGACGAGTGTGTGTCAACCTCAGCGAAAAATGCTCAGGACTTTTTTGGCTTTTATAAGGTAGATCATCTATAGAGACATGTATATCGGGGGCCGATGGGGCGGTCTACACCCTATTTGTAAATTCCGTGCAGAGGTTTGTACAGATTTCTTTATTTAGGTGTATTTATGTACTATATTTCATACAAAAGTTTTTAGTCAGTAACTATACAATCTTCATATCTTATTTACAAAATAATCTTAAAAATCAGTGAACTTGACATGATTCTAAACATTTTTGCAAGAACTCGGATGTTGGTAAACCGACTTACCAATCAAAATCTTTGTTGTATAAGAGCCCAGCTCTGAACACAATGCATAAAAAAAGAACCTTGTCAATGACGTTTACACCGATCACCGTGATTAATACTTTAAACTTTAAATAGTGAAAGGTGTGTAAAATTACCTCACTTAAATAATATCTTAAGTATACCGACCGATTTGCGTCTTAGTCTACATATTTTTTTCAACATAGTTCTTATGGTTCAGTAGACATCGCTTGATTCGTTGTCTTTTTGTTGCGTCAAGTTATAGGTATTTCGTTTTAAAGACTAGAGAACTGGTGCAAATCAGGCATAACGTTGTCAATGACGTTTTTTTAGATTAAGTTTAATGTGAGGAAGACAGGATCCCTCTACTGTGGTCAATGCATGATCTATTATGCCGTGTCCCTTGTGTTACAGTCAGTTAAAATTCTCTGGCATCCACCAGTTCCAAAAACTTGAAAGAATGTCCCTTTAGCCCCTTCTTCAACCATCTTAAAATTTGACTGGCCTGTGAAACAGGCAGACGAGTCTTGTTTGGTTAAGCGTGTATATATCAGTTTATTTCTTAAGTTCTAACGGCTTTGCAAAACCAACATTGCAAGAGAATTGGAGGAGACCTAGCAAATCTTCCACCTCTAGTTTTTGTCTTTGCTCAAGCAATGGAAGGAGGTTCTACATCCAGGGCTACGGATGAGCAAGTCTGCATTGTTCCAGTCATTTCCAGATATTCAAGCAGTTCTAACTCGAATAGTTAGATTGCTTTATGTTTTTCTTTGTTTAAGATACAACAGTAGTGATGACGAATGACAAACTGGTCATAATGGAATTCAAATCTCTATTTATTTACAATGACAAGAGAAAGACTTGTCAAAACACCACTGTTCATCAAGAGGATCCAATATTAAACCGGTTTACTAAATCTTAAATCTGGTTTGTGAATACCGGGGCGAATTTGGATAACGTATAATAATAATTTTTATGCTAGATCACTCTATCAGCAATTTTCAGAATTTTTTATAACAACCGTTTTAAAATTATTGACCTAGCTGAACTTAATTACTCAATTAAAGCATAATAAATTACTAACTAACTGACTGAAAATAATTTAGTGCTGCACAATAGTTGTACAATTATTTACTTAACAAACTAGGCAATCTATTTATTTTAAATCGAAAATATTACTTAAAGGATATCGGAGTTAGTTTTGGGTGGCTACGCTCAAGATTTTTTAGTTTTCTGCTGATCTCCCATAGCTCTAGGTTGAGTCAGTTCTAGTCGCCCTGGTCACGGTCTTTAATATAATCTCTCCTAAATGTGAGGTCCCCTAAAGCTCCGGCGGCCTTACCTTTTCATCCATACTTGTAGGTTCCGGTATCTTTAACAGATCCCCTTTCCGAGTCGTCCAAGTCGCCAAAGTGTGTGCTGGTAACCTCATTCTGATCGCGCACATTCGTAGGTTACAGATCCTTCAACAGATCCATATTCCGATCCAAGGTAGTTTTCTCTGGAGCCGGTTCTTGGTAGGCCTCTCCTTGTTGCTGGTTACTCAAACAGTTCACATGAGTAGCAAGAGAAATGATTCTAGGCTAAACCTATAGCGGAGCCCCGCGTTATAACAGCTGATCTAGTTACTCTGGAAGGTTCCTAGGGGCATGATCCCCAGCGTTTCTTAAGGCACACGTCCCATCCCATTCATAAATAAAATCTTGAGTCAAACTTTGTGTCTGCCTTAGCTTTAGTCACAGTGACATCGCTCTTGCTGGTTCCCCATGTTTTCCATTTCTGAAAAAGCAAGTGGTAAGGAAACTTTACTAGGTCTTACTAATAAAGTAGGACCAGCATAAATCATTTTGGACTTCGGTCCATTTAGACCACACTAAATTTTCTGCAGTATTTCCAACCAAATCACAACCAAATTACCCATATTGCGTACAGCATGCCTTGCGGTTACTGTTTTAGAAACCTTAATTGGACTCGATTTATAAAACTGAAACCACCTTAAAACAAATTAACACCAGTCTATCCGACCATTAATTACATTATAGTCAATTAGTATCTGTAACAATTGTGTAAATATATTGAAGATCTCACATATTTCACATCTCACTAATTAAGAATAAAAAACCCAAGAAAAAAATTGGGTAACTGAGGTATTTTGCATTATTTTATTCGGTTGCCCATTATTAGCTTCCTTTAGAAAGTTCATATCATAATGGTAAATTAAAGGAAATAGGCAATTTTCTGTGAATTTGTTATTCACTTATTTGTGCAATATAAGGCTAATTTTTGTATTCATTCAATTCAGTTTTGTAAGATTGCATTTGCGGATAAAATGGGTAATGAATAAAAAAGAACATCATGCAGTTTCAAGTGAGTTGAAGCAGGTAAAATTATGAAAAACTGGTGACCAATCCTGGTGGTTGATAGATGGACCACGACAGGAATTTTCGGTAAGAGAAGTGGCGTTCTCTTGGACAATATGCAACAGTTTGCAGGCAGGTGAGCAGGTAATGAAGAACCATTTTGAAACTGCTAAAAAAAGTGGAAAAGTTAAGTTTATGGGACAGATTTGTTCTTCTGAATTACCAAAAGTACTGCCTTTAACTGGAGAAGTGATCAGGACATCAAGTACCGACACATCTTGCAAAGAAATGAGATTGACTTAAAAGACTAACGTTAGGGAAGAAAAGAAATACTTTTGCAGGCAAAAGGCTCCATAATTTGGAGATGCAAGAGGTATGTAAGACACCAAGAAGACAACAGGATGTTTTATACAGAAGCCGAAAAAATAATTGGAGAAAAAAGACAGTACACCCACAGCAGACAGAGAGAAAAAGAGCTAGAAGAGCATGGTTACTGAAGTAATGTGTCTGTGCTGGGAAAAATCGAGAAATTATTTATTTTGTAGGGCTAGGCCAGATGATATGAGCATTGTTAGTTTTTTTGTGCCATAGTGTTCAAGCCTGGGTTTGCATGATCCAGGTTTTTGCCACCTCTGTCTAAAATATCTTGGTGGTCTTGCGAAGGGGATATTTAACCGTATGTGAAATGTTTAAGTAATAAGCTCAAAAATTAATGATTTTTCGTCTTATGTGGTGCAGTTAGTGTATTAGCAGATTTGGTAACGAATTTGTATCATCAAATTGAGCAAGTCAATTTAAAAAATGGATGGTATTAAATGACAGATTCTTACTGCAGAAAAGGCAATGCGACACTTAAGCATTATTAATGTCTTCTCAATTAAACATCTGTAATAAAACTACAGTGGCAATTCAGTTCAGAGAAGTAGAAATTTAATTTTAAACATCTGCAGATCGTATCGCTAATTACTTAATTAAGTAAAGATTAACTTTAATATTATTACACTAATTTTGTAAGACAATAAATCTTGAACATGTGTGTTCTTATGGTATTCTTGTAATATTATTATTCTACTCTCTTTTTGCTGCAATATTTCTTCAACATATTGTTATACATAATTTAACTTTTATATAGTCAAGCTTGACCAAGCCACAAGCAGGGAGATTTCTAAAAACTCTCGACGATAAGAAAGATAAGGAATCAAGATTGCAGACATTACTTACACAAGGAAGGTGGTAGAGGAGTTCTTCCTCAGCTGAGGAGGTACCACCCCACACACCCACTTCAAGGGCACTACGGATGTTTTCAGCTCTGGCTGCGCGACTCTGACTTGTCCAAAACACCCATTATTTAGCTATATTAAGATAAACTCAGCAGTATTCCGCTTTGTTTGTGGCCTTTTTGTGAAGGGGGAAATACTGTTGTTCCGCCTATTGCATTTAAACCCCAACAGAACTTCGTGAATGTTCGCCAACGACCCTAAACTACTTTGCATGTTCATAAAATTATTTAATTTCATCGCTGTGTTTTGTCCCTTTCTGACATACCTATTATGATAAAGACAAAAAATATCTGTTGCCATCGATGGAACAATCCGCTGAATTTAAGAACCCGCCTACTACTAAAATCAATAAAACCGAACAAAAACGAATATCTCAGTGTCACGTGATCATTGCATTTCTTGTAAATATTTGAAAAATAAAACATATCGCCGATAGGGAGGTATAGCAATTGGAAGTAACGTTATACGTAAGGCTCAGTGCTTTGATGATAACTTATTACCGTTTTCGTTATTTTGTTTAGGATATCTTAGATATCTAATATGCAAATACAGGTCTGTTGTATATCAATAAGACGCCGAGAAATTGGAATGACATTTCCCTTTCCTCTTTCTTCTATAAACCACCTCCGGAAGGCTCATAATAACCTTAATAGGGTTGCCATCCGTCCTAGTTTCCCCGGATTAGTCTTCTTTTTAAAAGAGTTCGGGGGCGTTTTTTCAAGTCGTCCGGGGATGGAGCTCTCTTGTTTTTTTGTTTTTTTGGGTCGACAATGTTCACAGCCCAATTTCGACCCGGTTGATAAAAACTTCCGACGTCACTGCCGAGGTTTATTTTAGAAAAAAAAACGTCCGGATTTCAAGCTCAAATTCCAGAGTTTCAAAGATTTTTATTCTGGCTTAGTAAATTTACAGAACGCAACCCTAAATCTTCTTTCTTTCTCGGACGCACTTTGGGCTGCCTCTTTCTTAGAGACTTATTCCGCAGCCCGTCAAACTTACGCTTAGTAAGTTGGTCTTTTAGCTCCTTGTTTCCAACTAACATTAAGTATTCTTTTAGTTCCTTGATCCCAAATGACTTTGGGAAAAAATAAGTCATATCCCGTTACAGAACATGTTAAACAGATAAACTTTTGATTCAAACAAGCGGAAAACTGTGTTTTTGTTATCTTTGTAAACTTTTAATGGGCAGTAAAACATTACTATTATACCATCTTTTACTACCGTAAATTGGAATAAAAGACATTAGAGAATAAACATCTAATAAACCTTAAATATAATGAAGGAATAAAACGTTAAAGCTACGGTTATTAAAAAACAATAAATTTCTCAGTATCTGGTATATGTACATATGTACATCTGAATCATGAAACACAATGCGAAAAAAATAAATAATGAATTAAATTCTTCAATTTCCTATGCGAATCATCAACATAATTAATATCATACAATTAAAGACAGGTATATAATTGCAGAATACTGAACCCAGCCAGCAGAATGAACTTTAATAACTTTATTATACATTCGATTCGGAAATGCCAGTTCGTTTCCCTCTGTGATCGTTTCTGTATTTTTTTATAATTAATAGTCTGCTACTACATGGATCGGAAATCTCTTTACGCTTATAAGTATATAGCAAATTATTTCACGTTTAGATACATTGTTGTTTTAAAAAGTAGACGTAGTGTTGCCCATGTATTCTTGGTCTAGCAGAAAGAGGATTCCGTCTCAGCGCGCCACCATAATGGCTTTCCTGTATTCTGTATTTCACCAAGCAAACCAATGATCTGCCACCATTAGATAGAACTTGGTTAGCCAAACTTATGCTTTTAAAAGTAGTAAAAGTGGAAAATTTCAAACATTGTCTAAAATCTTGTAAAAAATCTGCAGTATGGCAACGCAGCAGTAAGGGATCCGTCCAGATCGGCTATTTTCGAGGCCTGAACCCATGGCGTTGCTTGAGTTGTTTGATTCATTTTCATATTATATAAATAAAAATATATTTCATGTTGGACCCTGAAACGAGACGTCACTGGTGAGAAACCATGTGTTTATCTTATAGTAGCATGGTCACATTCAAAGGTGAAGGCAGCGTAATCCCCACTCCCGGCCCCACCCAGCTCCTCGCCTCGTCTCTCCTACAAACGATGTTGTCAACACATTTTTATATCATTTATGAATGATTTGTGCCATCTATAGGTAGTAGATCATTGAAGCAAACCTCTGAAAAGGTAGGTGGGGGGTCATATCGTTTGGCGGGTTTTAAATAACTCTGGAATCCCTGATTGGTCTAAAATGTAAATAATGGTATCTATTTGATTCGGCATTAATGCTGTAGCTCCATATTTCTATTGCTTCTATGGCCATTCCTTCCCTAGTGTCAAAGCTTTACACCCATATGCTTTTATGAAAAGTTTCCTAATTCCCATATCTGTCAGTTGTGGTACCGATTCTAAAGATTCTAGATAAGTAGTTTCTAGATATTTAGAATTAAAAAGTGTTTCTGCGTTTGTCGTACGGGTCATTAGAGCCTGTTTATACAGCGTGTCTTCGGAAGTTCTTTTGGAAAAAAATTTTATTATTGATTTTACGAAAAAAAGTACCTCTTTATAAAAAGTTCTGCATCGTGGGAAAATAGCGTTTCCATTCAAAAATTTTATCTAGTACATACAGGGTGACTCAAAAATGTAAAAGTCCTAATACACGTGAAGCTAAAACGACATCAAATCGGTATTTAAAGGTAAACTGCCACTGCAAATGTGCTAGAATTAACTTTTGTATGTTAGTAAATTAGGTTTGGAACATACAGGAGGTCCCAAAAATAAAATTAATTTTTTTTTGTCGCCTTTACAAAAAAAGTATATCTTCATAAAAAGTTCTACATTGTGAAAAAGAGCATGGTTATTCAAAAATTTTATATAAGACATACAGGTGGCAAAATAATTTAAATTTAAATTGTGGCTTTCAGCTGTTTAAGCCACCCTGTATTGTCCTACATCAAGTTTATAAATAACCATGCTCTTTTTTTACAAGGTGGAACTTTTTATGAAGATTTACTTTTTTTGTAAAGTTGATAATAATTTTATTTTTGAAACTCCTGTATGTTCCAAACCTAATTCACTAACATACAAAAAGTTAACTCTAGTACATTTACAGTGGCAGTTTACCTTTAAATTACGATTTTGTGTCTTTTTAGCTTCACGTGAATTGGGACTTTTACATTTGTGAGCCACCCTGTATGTCGAAGATCAAATTTTCGAACGACGATGCTATTTTCTCATGATGCAGAACTTTTTGTAAAGAGGCACTTTTTTTCATAAAATCAATAATAAAAATTTTGACCATATGGTAAGAACTTCCGAAGACACGCTGTATATAAAGGTACGAAACATGAATCATGTAAGACTCTGCTCGCACTTGGAAAGTCTTATTTCATTTTAAGACATAATCCATAGTCCATACATAATTTGTTACTAATAGCTAATCCATTCCGCTATTTATGGTTTCGCAAAGGTAATGAATTCCTAGAGTATATTACAAAAAAGCCTTTATATTCGGATTGGTTAAGGAAAATAAAATATGATGTTGCGTGATGATTATGTAACAGATTTACGAATACACCACCAGTTCCTAACTGTTTTGTATAATCAATATGTACCTAGATGCCCTACATATACAGTGTGTCCAAAAAAGTATGCCCTACATACACAGTTTGCCTAAAAAAGTATGTAACATATAGAAAACTATTCTTTTTATTGTTGTTTAAAAAAATATATATTTTGGGTGAAAGTTGATGTGCTTATTGCTAAAATAAAGATACCCATTTTATGTAAAATTGTTAGTAAGGATGGAAAATCAAAATTTAATATTTTTCCTTTTTTTGTCATTTTTTCCTATGATATTTATAAAAATAAACTCTATCAATACTATCAATAATAATTAGTAATATTTCCTTATTTGCTTTTTCTGAATGTTATCAAAACATGAAATTACCATTTCATCTGCTTTTATGCTCAGTTGTTACAGTTTGCACTTTGGCAAAGAGAGACTGTCTAATTTGACAATCAAGGCTTTAAATTGACAAGTGTATGAATAAGGTAACTAAGTTTTTCGCAGAAAACGACAATTTAAATATGTAGTATATTCCACAATAACAATAATAAAACTAAATTCATTTTGGCAATAACTTTTTAGAACAAATTATTTTAAAACCAAAAAAAAAATCGAAAAAATAACCTAAGATTGTTAAACTTACATGATAATGAAAAAGTTATTAAATAAGTGCTGAAACGCTTTCACGACATTGCGTCGCCCTGTAGATAAAACCTATATGTATTTAAGGAAGTTACACCCTATTAATATGAGGTTCTAATAATAGTTCTAATCTAAAAGCTCAGAAAGCTCCTGAATTAAGGATATTAGCCTTGGAAGGTAATTAATTAATAAATATTTTAGCTGAGATTTAGTTTAGGATTTAAGGACGAAAACCCTATTAGGGTTATTAATATACTATGTTCTTAATATAAAGGGTGTCCAGAATTTCTCGAAATTCGAGTTATAGATCCTACAGTAAAAGTAAAGAAAAAAGCTTCTATATGTACAGTTGTGGTCAAAATAAAGTTTTATTTTTAATGATTTTTTACGGAAAATCAAACTTTATTTTAGCCACGACTCTACATTACACCCATGTTTAGAAATATTTTGTTCACCAAGTGTTTAATGTGAATGATAAAAGTGGAAATTACATTTCTAGAATTAAAATTTGAAAACCAGATTCACTGTGTTTGGTGTATTAATCTACACAAGATGTTACAACTTAGGTTACACTTCTACAGGGGGAGTTTTTTAAACATATTTTTGACACTTGTCCCTATTGACTACTCTACCCTACTGATTACTAGACGTAACCAACTATCGACCAATTTCTGGCCTGTCAGGTGTCGCTAAGGTTCTGGACTGACTTGTGACAGATACCCTTTTCGCGTCATTTAAGGACATAATCACGGCGAATCAGCACGGATTCTTTTCTGGCAAATCATGCCAATCAAATTTATGTCTATAGCAATGTTCTAGCAACTGCCCTTGATGCTGGTTTACAAGTGGACGCAGTTTATTTTGACTTAAAGAAAGCGTTTGACCGAGTCGACCAATACATTCTACTACAAAAATTAGAACATTACGGTATTGGAGATCCATTACTCTCCTGGATTAACAGTTATCTCCGTAACCGAATCTAATACGTTAAAGTGGATAATTATCTCTCAAAAGAGATCCTGGTTTCATACATAACTTTGTCCCTCATGAGCAAATCTTGCTTTTCGGATATTCTATACTATGGATGCTTTTAATTTTTCATATTTTATGAATTTCATTAGTGTCATTATTGGTTAATGTACCATCCAGAATTTTGTGTAGCTACTGACCAACACATTTTCAGTTAATAGGAAAAATTTTACATGCCATAGAAACCTAATCTGGTGCTGCCGTCAACAGTCAAAGGAGTAATTGAAAAAAAAATTTGAAAAAAAAATAAATAACTTGTTTGTTTATATCATTATTATTATTTATACTGGTCATGTTTTTATTTCTCGCCTAAATCTACAAAATGGGCAAAATCAGTAGCACCGCAATTCTTTCCTGCTTTAATGTGATTTTTTATGCCATAACAATCATTACGGGACCGCAAGAATTTGGTGCAATATGCTAAAAACAATAAAAATTACTTAATAATAAACAGTCGACTTGAAAAAAAAAATGTTTAAATGAATCTTGTCAGGTAATCTGTGGCCGATGCATTTGGCAACTTTTGTCGTTAGATGTCGTTAGATTAAAGTATTTGTTATGGTTCCTTTCGGGTTACAAAATGGTGTAATGCAATAAAAGTGAGAAAACTATTACAGCAATGATAACAAATAGCTTTGGGTAGTATTTAGTTTTATTTTTAAATAATGCTATTGTTAGTTTTATGGTGTTAATGTTTGATTGATTTTATAATCCAAGACTGTGAGCGCAATAAGCCCTGTTTGACCTGAAGGCTGTGTCTTTCGAAACAATGAATGTTCCAATAATTTCTCAAAATTAGTTTTATTCAAATTTCTGAAGATATTACAAATTTTTAAACAATCAGTTCAGGAAATAGTTTCATTACCGACAATTCTATTGTTGTATAGTTCCGGCTTAGATTACCCAGATTTCTGAAAGGCCCCAAGGCAATTGGACCGATCTTAGCAATTGGACCGATCTTAGCAATTGTGAATCTAGTCGTTATAAGTGTAAAAGATTCACAGTTTTGAATATCTATAGGTATTATGTTTAATAGTAATATATCACACAGTGTTGCTCCCATGGATTTATTAAGAATGGATACGGGATGATTTAACATTCTTTGAAGCCAAAACAAACCATTCTAAGCGACACTGTAAACACAATTTGTAAACATTGGCCACATCTTATTTTACCTAGTATTTTTGTACAAAAAATACGTTAGAAGCATCACAAGATTTACTAAAAGTAATAAACGGCCTAAAATATTTTATTTTTCTGCTAAATAATAATAAATTTAAGTTAAAAAGGTTTTATTATTTATAGGTTATATTATTTCTAAAGGATTATTTAAAGTCGCTCCGAGTCATTTATAAATCTATGTCGCACTTTTTCTTTTCTGGTTCAGTAGACAAAGACGTACGTGTAACAGAGTGTTCAGACTTATTTCCTAAGCAACCAGCAGAGACAGCAACACTTCTGAGCTCCAACACTCCAATGCTATTTTATCTCTTTCTACTACCATTCTTGATTCAACAACGTATTTCCTTAAAGTTCGTAAACTAGACATCTAGGGTAAATGTTTTCATAACAAACAACAAATAAACAGGCTTCACGTTCGGTACGCTGACAGTATACGGAACAGCGAATCCTTTCTAATTCGTCCATGGTTGCTCCCGAACATTTTAGTTATATCTGGATGTGTAAAAATATAGGAAAAATTTCTGACTTAATATATTTAGACTTTTCGAGTACAATCCTGTAAATCTAATTTCTGTGGTAGCAGGATATCATTTCGTATTGTTGAATTACCTGCACGAAATTAACTTAGATTTAAGGATTTTGATTAGAGGAGAGAACAAGAACATCACCTCGGGGTTCTGCTATACAATTCTTTATTCTTTAAATTGTGGTTCTTGAATTTTCAAGGATTTTTGTTGGTTATTGTTTGGTGCGTGCCACGCTACTAGATAATTGGCCGAAGAACACATTGTGAAAAAATATGCCTACTTATCTTGTACTACAATATGTTTACAAGGTCTCTGGAAACTTTATGACGAGAAGCGGTTAAAGAGAATATTTTTTTATTTTGCTTTAGACTGATAATCTTTTCCTAATTTTAGAATTTCTACGACTTACTCGACTGTCTTGTTGGACCCATTTTATTGACGTTTAACAAAGAATTGTTAAAACTCTCTCGCGACATTTTCGTCATCCTGTGTATTTGTTTCATAAAAGAATAATTTAATTTTTCTCTGTCCTCTGTGTACATTTTCCTGATTCTATTTACAAACACTGTGTTTAACGCCAACAGTCTAATTTAGCGTTGTTTAAGTAAAACCAGAAAAATGGTTTGTTTAAAAAACAATTAGCACTACATTGCAAATGTAATAAAAATAGAATGTAATTTTACGTAAACAATCTTAAAAACCAAATTTTTCCATTGCGTTTCTTATCGCGGAAATATTTATCAGATGTGTTAGCCATGCAATTTAGTTATCACAAAAACACTTAAGCTACATCTCAGATAATTATAATTTTTGTTTATAGGAAAAATATATAAATAAGTTATTATTGTTTAATCTAAAGGTAAGGTGTCTCATATGCGTTCCTTTTAAATCTGAACATTCTGGACCAAGCAGTAGCACTTTTTGTAAGTCATCTACTTTTCGCAAGGATTCACCAAAAGATAATAAAGTATTTCTTAAAAGGCCAATAAGCTTCGCTGACAAACCACACGTATTATTTACGACCCATTATATTTTAAATCAGGAAATTCCCCTATAAACCTTCCAACACTGTGCGCAAACAGTCGCGTGTTACTGCACATTTTCGGCAAATTACGAACTACCAAATTCACAGCGATGCGATACACACGATGGCAAAGCTGAATTGAATTGCTTCTGCAGCCGACTGCAGTGCTGCCAACCAGAAAATTACGAATATCGCTATGTCACTACAAAAATTCCGCTACTCTCCGCTACAGCCGAGCCTTTTCTAATTCTGCTACACCCCGCTTTATTTTGGGCTTAAAATTTGGATATTTACTAGAATTTGTATTTAATTTTTTTTTAAATACAAATAAAAACAAGAAAACTTAAAGCAAAATAAACATTTTATTCTGGTAAAGCAAAACTAAAACGGTTAAACCGAATAAGGTGCAATAATTAATATTGTTTCCTTTACAAATAAAAGAATCGGGGAACCTCCGTGAAATTCTAAATACCTAACCTATACCGTTCGGCACCACAGTGCCCTGCCCCTACCCTAAATAAACCAGGCTTGCTTGCAATTGTCCGCAATGTCCGCCTCCGCTAACCAAGAAGGACAGCTTAAAAAATGTTATTCTAAAGATGTCGCTAGCTTTACTGATTTCAGTTTAATATTGGTTAATAATTTTGGTCCATTTCTAATAAAAATTAAAGATGAAATGAAACTAATAAATAACTAATGAAAGCTGTTTATAATAAATAATCCGTTTTAGACGTTTTATTAATACGCATTTAAAAAAATTAAAATCCGGTACGTTTTGCTCTCATTTTGCTCATGCGCTCTTGAGGTTAAATTCCGCTACGGTTACAAACACTGCGGCCGAATTCGCCGCGGTGTAATGCCACTGGAGCGGCACTCACGGTGGGCAGCTTTACTGATCACTGAGACATATTCTTCTTAAAAGTTGGTAGTTGGTACTAGTTGACTGACAAGCATGAAATTTATCCTAAAGATCACTACACCAACAACAGGAAATGTCTCTTAATTAAATGCAAATCGTTTAATTTTCATCATTTTAGTACCTAACCTAGACAGGCTAATTAGCTGTCTACATTGTAATTTCGTTATGTAAAATAATCCGCCGTACTTGCAGCGTGAGCGGTATAACCTACTTATCCAATTTTTATTTATGTTAAATCGATAAGATCACGTGCTCCTTGGATACATTTATGCCTTGACTTATTTTTTATGTATTTTCAATGAACCATTCGTTAACAACACCGGAAAATGTAGGTAGAGAACAATTTTCAATTTGTAACTTGCAACCTTTGGCAGCCTTTTTATCAAAATCACACATTACATGCTAAAACTAACAATCACACAGCGTTCTCCAATTGCATTTTTTATTGTTAGAATACTCTCCCTAAAGGTCACATTAAGGGTAAACTCAATGCACTGGGGGATAAGGCAAAAATAGACTAATTGGATGCTGTTTACGTATTGTTTTAGCCAGCGACTGGAGTCAGAAAAAGTACATTTGCCGACTTGTTAAAACCATAGTAACGCTATTTGACAATAAACCTACTGGGTAGTTTTGCGAACCATATTGGCGACTCGAATTAAGAAAGTGGCGTCCTCTACAGGCAGTTTGCCAACTACTATAACGGAGAATGTTTTCGTTTCGTCCTCGTCTTCATTATCGTATTATTGGGCATCATTGTCAATTTTGCAGCTGATTTAATTGATGCTGATTGAAGCTGATTAAATTGAGTCGCCAATAGTCAGTAAAAGCTTTTAGAGCTGCTTGGAAATGATGAACCAAATAATTTGGGGAGTATTCTGAATTTTAATGTTGAAGAGAAAACAACCGGCAATATCACTCTTGCTAAAACTGGATTGATTTCATGCCTGTAGCTAGGGGGGGGGGGGGGGGCACTCTAGAAAATCAGTGAAATCATTATCATGTCTACTAGAAAAATATTACATTATAAGTTTGCCCCCCCCCCCCCCTAAAACTTCAGTTGCCCCCTCTGAAATCAAAACCTGGCTACAGGCATGATTGATTTTCCAGTAGAGGCTCTATATTGACAAGTGTAAGAGTAAGAAAACTAAGACTTTTCTATGAATTTGCCCTAAAATCCTTTTGCAAATTTATAAAGGAAGGATTCATTTAGGTATTGTATTATATTTTCCACAGAAAACAAAAATACAAAAAGTATTTTGATAGACACTGTGTAGTCCGGAAGTCAGGTGAAAATGACACTTTATTCCGCTAAAATGTCACTGTCAACAAAATCATGCAGTAGAGAAAACCTATAAAAAGTGTATAAGCAAAACATGAGGCTGGCTTTCCAACTCATATGCCATTGGGAGCGATCGATTTTTTTGGAAAAAATTTCACAATGCTATTGTCAACAACTGCGACATCGACACAGACATCGACAAACACAGCTGGACACAGTAACGGAAAAATCAAAATGTTTGGAACCGAAACCAGCGAAAAAATCTTTTTGGAGTTTTTTTAGGAAAACCCCTGAATGCAACGGTCCCGAAAAAAAGCAAAAGAGAAAAGGCAGGGAGAGTCAAACAGTACCAAGACTTGGTATGCTCATTTTTTATATAAATTTAAGTAAATATTTGGAGGATTTTTGTTTAGTAAGTCGTACCATTTATATCTCCTGCAAATGGCGACCGTTTATAGTAACAAATCAATACCAGACTGAAAAAAACTGAAAAAAGTCTACTTTTAAAATTGTTTCTTCTGGCAGTAAAATACTCGAAAGCAGTTAATCAAAAGACCCCTTCATTTTTAGTTTCTGAAGATCAAGCAGAGTGCGACATGCAGAACATAGCTGAAATGGGAGGAAAAGCTTACAGAACCTGCGGCTCCGCCTACATTCTCCAAAAAGACCCCATTGAGGAATCAAAAACAAAAACAGAACCGGAGGAAAATATTCTGGATGAAATGATGAAGGATCCATCCTTGAAGGGCCAGTGTGACCCGATGCCTCCTTTTGAGAGTGTGGAAAAGAGATTGCTGGAATTGAGCGAGAGAAAACTGCATCCTTTATATAAATGGTAAAGTGAAAGCGTACGATCAATATCCTAATTATATAGCAATTCCGATTAAGAGGAACAACCCTTTTTGCTTCTTGATTTCTCTGAATATTTGGGTATTTTCATATCGATTGTATTTTCGAAATTTTTTCAGTAAAAGAAGTAAGATCAGGATATCATAATCATAGGCGAGTGATGTTATCGCTTTCCGGGAGTTTCATTAGTTTGCTGACTGAACAGCGTTGCCAGTTTTAACAACATTCTAACCTTTACAGTAGATTACAGTAGCAGTAAATTGTTTCATTATTATATTGGTTTTACTTAAAAATATTCAAACATGTTATTAGTGCAAAAAGGACCAACCACTAAATATAGCTTTAAATAGGTGTATCTTTTTGTATTTGATGGCAATATATCATTACATTACATATCTCTTAGGATGATGACAATACCCAAGAGACCCCCACCTGGACCCAGTAAACCACCGAAGACGCCGTACAAAATGAGGAGTGGTCCTGTTTTACCAGACGAGATTCCAGAGCACCTGAAAATCAACAAAGAAATGTTCGAAAAGAAAAATATTTTATATGAATTTAAAAAGGCCCTTCCTCCTCAACAAATGCTATCCCACCTGGCTGAAATAAGACAAAATGAGAAACCTACCATGCAGCAGAAGATCGAGGCTAAAAAAAGAGCGAAACAAGATCAGAGTGAGAAAAACTGAAGTTACTAATTTTTTGTGTAATGGAAAATATTTGAAATATTCTATACGTATACAGTATTTCTTCCCAAATTTTCTGTCCCCTCTGTTTCAATAAACCTATTAAAAAATAACTGCGTTGATTTTTCTGATCTTTTCATGATCGCAATGACAATGATAATGGTGGGTCAATAGCTTTTTTCGAAAAAACGTAATATCCAGGACACTGTTAACTTGATATGGATAGATAACAATGCACAAAAAACGAACATTAATTGTTAAAATAACCGGTCGTAACCCATAGCCCTTATTAAGAAATAATTGATGATTAAACGAATACAAAATAACATTAATTAATTTAATTATCCAAACAGACACTAATCCTAAGATCTATGGGAATTTTATATTAATATTTTTATTTAAATAACTGGTTTTAAGTTCATACAAATATAAAAACTTGTACACGTCATTCTACTTCTAAAGGTGTTTTGATGTTAATGATGATAAATAATATGCATAAAATAAGAAGAATAATAGGATGATCTCAAATCATCGTTCCACAATAAGGAAGTAACATTAATTTTCAATGCATTTTAATTGGAAGGTGACGAGATGATGAATCAGATCAAATATCTTTGTATGCATTACGTTATAATTTGCAGAGTGTTCCAGCTAAAGTCGGAACAATAACTGTTTAACAGTCATTGTTAATTTTGTAATATTATTTTCCCAATGATTTTCCTGCAAAACAAGAAGAGCGTTGGGTTTTTGAATGTTTAACGACAAAAGCCCAGAACTTCCCATTTTCTGGTTTTGCTATTTGACTGTCCAAATTTTGTAATTGCTTGCTGCAAAAATTTACTTTTTCCCCTAACCAACAAGGTCTTAAGTCCCGTGTGGGTAGGGTTACCAGATTAAAGATTTTCTAGCCAGGACAAGTTATAAACGGACGTACCCGGACGTAGTAAAAACCTGAACAAAAGTGTTCCGTTTTGGCAATTTTAGCACGGAACACTAAAAAAGAATGAAAGCAAAGAGATTAGGTAGAGTGAAAATGAAATGTATAAGCTAATCTTTATTAACAAATTTAGATCATTAGAATCTGCAGCTTTAAAGCAAAGAATGAGGATCCATACGGCGAGTTTTTTGCCCCAAAAAAATGGCGGAATTTTAATACGTTCCAAAATCAAAATGATGATAATTACTTTAGTTCCTATTCAAATTTTCCTCGATCATTTTGGGGCCAAAAAACCGACTCATTGAACCCCATCCCCTAATAATAAAACGAATTCCACGTAACACCAATAAAACAAGTTCATTATACAATTATTAGGCAAAAAATTGTGCCAAAAAACAATAGATATGCGTCGCAATTCTTATTAGCATTATTATCTAACACCAATTCAATTTTAATGACTGGTTTTAATATAAAAAAACTGGGCCAAATTATGTCCATCTCGTTACAGAAATTTAGAGACCATGCCAATCATCGTAGACCGTAATACATACATACGTCTCTTCTATTATTTCCTTATTAGTCTTATTACCTGTCCAGTCCTCTCATCATCAGCTTTTTTTGAAATTCAACACAGTATACTGAGTCATACATTGTTACGAGTTACGAGTACCACAGAATGATGTCACGCCCGCCGAATACTGGCACTCGTACTGCATAATACTTTTTTGTGATTTCTACTTGGCATTAATGCGAGAGTAAAAGTTTATTGTAAATTTTAATAATAATTTTAATGCATATGTTAGAGGGTTTTTACAATTTGTTGCTATTTTAATTGGCAACTTTCAAAAAAATGTACTCATAACTACAGTTTATTTAATCAAGATTGCACTAGTAGGTATGCTGTAAAGTAGCAATAATTGTGGTAATACCACATTTATTCAATGTGGTGTTTATTAAGAACCGTAATTGGGTACTAGAAAGATGTTAAGAAACAATTACCGAACATGGTGTAATTTTTATTTTATAATATTTTAGGATTTTAGCACAAGAATAAAGAAATAACTTATTTATTTATTCTTGTGATTTTAGTATTCATTGGATAGGGTACGCAGGTGATGCAGATAAAGTTTCGGTAATACTGTACCATGGTCTTCGTACTTCTATGTAGTTACGTTTAACTCATAGACCTTCAGCAAGAGGAGACGGAGCCGTTCATTCATAACGCGCCCTTTGTTTGTGGACGTAACGAAATACGGGATGGCATCCTCCAATACGGTGACAGTCCCGTATATACGGGACGTAAGGCAACCCTACACATCGGCAGCAGTGGTATTACATACATATTTCTTCTAAATATTAAATGTTTTTAATAATCCTAGACTAGATCACATTTTTTATATATATTTTCAAAATATATATAATTTTTTTAACATAGGTAGTTCTAAATTTCTAATTTAATGTTATTTAAATTAAGAACTTTATTTATTTGACGACTATGGTAACTAGAACTGTCCATTACAATTACACTGTTCTAGGGCACATTGGGCAAAAGGTGATATTTAAACCAATCTTTAAAAAGTTATACTGTGGTGTCGTCAAGGTAGTCCAAAGATGAATATTTTAGAGGACAACCACAAACAATTTGGAGCCCAACCATCTTCGGAACCAGCATGTAACATGGTAATTCTTTTTCCTTGTTCGATGGGGCTTTGGTTTGGCATTTTCCTGATGGACCAACCCAACCTTTTGGGTTTGATTGGGTTTAGACATCTATATTTTGGCGACCATCGAAAATTTTTCCATCGTCCAGAGTCAGATAGCATATGAGTATGTTACAATTTACATATATGTTTAATTTGTTTTGATGCTTTTTATTCTCTACCTAACAATTCCTTGAGTATTTCTAATCTTAACTTACTCACGTTGCTGTAAGCACATTGGTTAAACTTTGATGCGCCAACCCACCTCTTCTTCACGGTGAATTGACGCACAATCTCATTTTGTCCAAATTTAAAATAGTTGCTGTTATACAGGAATTTGCTTCGGCCAAGAATAAAAAAATTATGAATTTTGATGACTTTGTGTGGGAGGATTAAAAAAATAGTTAACCTTGAATATCTAATTTAAAAACAACTTTTATAATATGCGATCATCATCAACGATTTGATGTGTAATATTTTCTCACCACAGCAATTTTATCAATTTCCAAAATAACCAATGATTCATTAAAACAAACTTGATCTAATCAACATAAAACAGGTAATGGCAATATTTGATCAGCACTTAAACGCCGTATGTTTACCAGGTAATCCATTTATTGAGTTTCATGTAAAGAAGGCAAACAACACTATCGATTACTTGGTGCATAATAATAATAATGAGATTTTTGGATTGATGGGAATGTATATTTTAGCTTGTAATGTGTTTTATAAAATACTGTAATATATAACACAGGTCAACATGGTTTTGTTCTAAGAAAGTGAAGGGTCATTTCCGAAGTAATTTTTCATGTAGAATCCGAATCCGGGGTCCGAATTGCTCTATCACGTCAGGATTTTCAGATATCCTAACCTAAAAGTGCAAAAATCGCGATTTTTGGCTATATTTGGGGTAATGTAGCATCAACATATTCCTTTTTCTCAAAAAACAACCAATGGCACCTTAGCGTAAGTCTTTTTCTTTCAAATGCCGTTGAGTTTGCTCAAATAGCTTATGTCTGCATTGAGATATTTCATTTTGAAGTTTTCGAGTTTCGTCAATTTCGTTATTCTCAAAATTCACATGATTCTGTAGTCTTTGACGTCCAAATTCGACACTTATCTTCAATGTTTAGTTTTAAAGAACCTATTGTCGCAAAAAAAAACTTGATACAAATGTGAAAACTAAAAATTGAAGATAAGTGTCGAATTTGGACGTCAAAGACTACAGAATCATGTGAATTTTGAGAATAACGAAATTGATGAAACTCTAAAACTTCAAAACGGAATATCTCAATGCAGAAATAAGCTATTTTAGCAAACTCAACGGCAGTTAATAGAACAAGACTTACACTTTAAGGTGCCGTTGGTTGTTTTTTGAGAAAAAAGAATATGATGATGCTACATAACTTCAAATATAGCCAAAAATCGCGATTTTTGCACTTTTGGGTTAGGATATCTGAAAATCCTGACGTGATAGAGCAATTCGGACCCCGGATTCGGATTCTACATGAACAATTACTTCGGAAATGACCCTTCACTTTCTTAGAACAATTCAAACATCTTTTTTTGCAGACCTGTGTAATTTTTGAGATGCAACTGATAGTTAATTGAACTAAAGGTATACAGGGTGTTTGGTAACGAATGGGTCATACCTTAGCAGTGGCTTCCCTCACTCAACTTCAGACGAATTGACGAAGGATTTAACAAGTTTTTTAACATCCTCTTCGTTTTGTGGAAAAAGCTTTGTCAAGTTATGAAATACTAATTATTCGGTGTGTTATTTCTATAGATCTGTTATGATCGCCCCTGTATGTTTCTCGTTTTATACCGCAATGGCGTTAAAACGCCCTAAATTATTGTTTACCGTTCTGGTAATGGGGTTTTGCTTACCGCACTATGAAAATACACGTCCATACACTGAAAATTACCGTATACAATATTTTAAGTATAAACAATTTCTAGGAAATTTGTTACTTCCTAATAAGCATTTGGGTTATTTTTATTAATTCAGTGACTTTAATAAATAGATAGACCCGCGTAACACTTTTGGTGTGCCCATTGTTGTTGTTCAGCTAATATGAAATAAAGTCATTGTATATTGTAAACTTATGACTGTGAATTTACGGGTAATAAGACATGTGCCACATATAAAGCTATAATCACGATCTAATTACTTTATTGTGCGTTGATTTTTTCAAGTTTTTAATTATGGTTCAAGCATTTTGTATTTTGCATAATAGAAAATATGCATGTATTTTTATAGCATAATTTGTTCAAGCAAGCATGGTGTGCCTCGACTAAGTTTAACGCGCTGGGTCTAGAAACTTGAAATTTTGCACAGAGGTTTCTTATACAGTGTGTCTATGGATGGAGTTGGAAAGAGGAAAAAAGTACTTTATTATCGATTTCACGAAAGATCGTCATTCTTTATAAAAAGTTCTGCTAGTCCAAAAAATGAGTTTACCATATAAAAATTTTAGATTAAATATACAGGGTGTTAATAAATTAGGAAAACATGAAAATGCTTCAAGAGAGAAGTATTTATTATTTTAGACAAAATTTTTATAAAACAAAGTTATTTATAACCTAAAACAAAGACTAAATACAAAATTTGAAATAAACATTTTAAGATTTAAATTTGGAATAATAATAACGGCTGGTACGGTAATTAATTACATTGCATTTGACAAAAAAAGTACAAATCTTGATATCAGATATATAAATTTTCTCATTTCTTGTTATTGTTAAAACAGTTATAATAAACATTATACAGATTTTTTTAATATTCTACAGAAAAAGACGTGGGCAATAAAATTTAATATTTATTCAAATCGTTCTAGGTTTGGTGACTTTTGTCGTTTTTATCTTTTGTCATGCCATTTTAACTCGAGACCAGGGTCATGTAAAGTCCGGTTACTTATGGCGAAACACGAATCACGACTAACCAATGACTCATAAGTGGTTTTTACCTTTTCAATATCTGCAGTGTTTGGTTTTAAACAATATTAAATCAATTTTGTGGCAATAATAATACAAATAAATTACCTATTCGATTTCTTTATATGCATTTTACCTTATAAGCTATTTTGTAGTGTATAATTAAAAACTAGGAATTAAACCACATTTACAATTATTGCATATAATCTTTTTTTTATTTTAAACAACTGACGTAGACTTTAACCTTAAGTAGTAAGGTATGTATATAAAGTAAGAATCAAGCAAGAAAAAGTCACGAGCGTCATAGGCATGAAGACATCACGCGTGCTCTGTCTCGTTTGAGAATATTCTTGGCTTAGTTGCTGAAAATCGATATACTAAGTCTCTTTAAACAAGGCTTTTTAAATTAAATAATTATTGATATAGTGATAGACAATTTTAGCTAAATTCCTACTTTTATTTAATAATTTATAACATGACGCGTTTCGCTATCATGCTATCATAGCTTCATCGGATGTTTGTCACAGACTAAATCTAAAACTAAAAGTTCACAAAGGTGTCATAAAATACAACAAACTAGGTATACAAATAAAATGTTAATTTAGGTTTTATTATTATAATAATTTACTATGGGGAATTCCCACTGGGTTTCATGTCTATTAGGTAAATAACTTTAATAAGGGTGAGTTATTTAATTCTAATTGATCATTAAGTAATATATCGGAATTTTTCAACCGATTTATCTCAAGACAAGTAGACAAGTAAATTCAATTTTTTACCTTTATCTTCTAAAATTATTATCAAATATACGCCGATTCTGAAGGTATCGCATGCCTACTGGCCCCAATAACCTACATAATAAATTTGTCATGGACTAAATCTATTTTTCAATACAAAAAAAAATATATATTAAACTAGTGGGCAACTATAGGCCAGTTTCAATATTAACTACACAGTTAATATAGGTATATAGTTAATAAGCATACCTTTTCCATTTTAAAAATAATACAAAATGGTACCCCACCGCCATTTTGATTTTTGAAGCACTCCTTAATTTGATCAAAAAATATTAGGGGGAGGGGGGTCATTAAATATCCGCACTTAATACTCTTCCATGTCCAAGCCTTTTTCTAAAACTCACGTCATTCTACGCCACTGATAGTCAGCTTCCTTGTTTTCATAATGTATTGTTTAAAGATTTACAACAAAACGTGCGTGGTTCATTCCAAAGCACTTAACTATTTCAGTTTTTTTTCTTTCGAGTTTGAGCAATTCTCGCGCAGTCATTGTTCGAAGTAAGAAAGCTGAACCGCGGGAAGTCGTAGGTCACGATCCTGCCGTAACAGACCTTTAAATGGTAAATTTTTGCACTGCCTTACGAAAGAAATAAATAATTTAAAAAACTAAAATGAATATAAGTACTTGGCTCAATGTATGAATGAACCTCGTAATAAGCACAACAGTTATACCATTATTCATGTCAATCAAGCAAGCAGAGCCACAACGCCTTTTCAATTTTTTTCTTATGTCATAATTTTTGGCTATTTTATTGCTAATTTATTACCACATTTTTAATTTTTTTGCTCTTCGTTTAAAAAAAAAACCTGTGGCTCTGCTGGCTTCAGTTCAAGCTAGCAGAGCCACGCTGAAAATCCACAAAACAAAATTCTTTTCCAAAATGTTTTTATACAGGAATTTTTGGCCAATTAATTACCCCTGAAATATGTACAGAGACTGAGTAAAAAATAAACGGTTAGACAAAAACAGCTATTTTCTGTTTCGTCCATAGAGAATACTCGTACAATACTATTACTTAAGATCGCGAAATAATAACTTTATAACCTGTGGGGTGGGTATCTACCAGGTTTTAAGACTAATTTATTGCTAATTTATTACCACATTTTTAATTTTTTTTCTTTTCGTCTTTTTAAAAAAAAACTGTGGCTCTGCTGGCTTGAGTTCAAGCTAGCAGAGCCACGCCGAAAAACCACTAAACAAAATTATCTTCCAAAATATTTTTATACAGGAATTTTTGGCCAATTAATTGCCAACCTGGTAGATACCCACAGGTTATAAAGTTATTATTTCGCGATCTTAAGTAATAGTATTGTACGAGTATTCTCTATGGACGAAACAGAAAATAGCTGTTTTTGTCTAACCGTTTATTTTTTACTCAGTCTCTGTACATATTTCAGGGGTAATTAATTGGCCAAAAATTACTGTATAAAACATTTTGGAAAAGAATTTTATTTTGTGGTTTTTCAGCGTGGCTCTGCTAGCTTGAACTCAAGCTAACAGAGCTACAGATTTAAAAAAAAAAAACGAAGAGCAAAAAAATTAAAAATGTGGTAATAAATTAGCAATAAAATGGCCAAAAATTATGACATAAGAAAAAATTTAAAAAGGCGTTGTGGCTCTGCTAGCTTGATTGACATCCATTATTCTTATCGTTCAGTCAAGGACGCGCCCAGAGTGAGATTATGTTACTGTCCCCTAAAAAGGGATTTTTCTGCAGATGTTACTGGATAAAAACACAATTTCATCCCCCTACCCACCTCCCCTCGTGAATTTTTTAATAACCATTTTGTTTAGCCCCCCTCGAGCCAAAATGTGGTAAACAATGTTTCAAAGCATAGTTTCTGGATTTCGTCTTTATACAGGGTTAGATAAAAATATAAGTTTTATTTTCGCACACTTTTAATTCTAAACAAGTTCTACAAATAAATATTTTAAATAAATTGAAAAATTAAGGTACTTTACTTTTGCGCCAATTTTAAAAATTTGCATGTCTCTCGTATATCCTATTTTTTTCAACTTTTGGTAGGCAGCCTTTTAGTTTAAGGACATTCAGCAACTTTTATCAAGAATAATATTTTCTGAGAAATTAATAATAAAAAAATTTAACCGCAGGGGGGGGGGGCAGGGGGCCGTAGCCCCCCTGAGATTGTGGGATTGTCATACTTTTTAATTATTAGTGTATTTGTATAAATCACTACAAATAAAATCTTTAAAAATTTGTAAATTTTTTTTATTTTGCCCCCCCTGAGCCTATGCCGTTCACTGTATTTCTGTCATCTTTTAAAAAACGAGGCCAGTAGTGACTATTTCTATAGGGTTCACCAGGTGCACAACTCATTTAATACAGTATTTCAACAGCGATATCACTTTATCAAGGAAATAGCATTTCGAAAATGACCCAATCAAGTCTATTGTCATACCGCTTGAATAGGTTGCGCTTATGCGATTTGCCGCATTGGTAAATAGAGAATTGAATGTAATGATCCATTTACAAAACGCCTAAAAAATGTCCCAAATTTTTTAACTTGCAATTTGCTATGAAAAAATGAACAAGAAGATTCGCTAACATTTAAATTGGTCAATTTTGACAATGGGCTTGTTCAATCATTGCGCATTTTCAATAAATATATTAATATCATTGTTTTTAAAAAGATAGCAGTTATATAGTCGAGTAAAAATCAACTTTTTGTAACCAAGTAACTAATTAACTAATTCATTTTACCTCTAACTTTTTCGAATACTCCTCGATCGCTGCATCATGTTGCTGTTTCAGTTTCTCGTTCTCCTCCAACAGCGCTTTTCCCAACTCAGCTGCCAGTTGCAGATCGTTATCCTTCTGATGAAGCTGAGTCCAGATATCTTCACTCAAATGTTGAGCGTTCTGCTCGATTATGGCACTACGGTTTTCCATTTTTACTACTACGTATTCCTCTAGAGATTTTAGCATGTTCTAGTGTTTTTTAATTATAGTTGGTCGTTTTTCCGTAACGAAAACCGACGGAGGATAGTCGAAGATGGCGTTGCTTTTAACCGGGACATGGTTGAGAACATTTTTAAGAATCGTCTGGATGAAACAGTCTGAAACAAGTAAGACAATTATTATTAGTACAGTTAAAATCTGAGATAGTACGTAAATTTGAGGTAACAATAAATAATAGTATATTTATTGTATATCTAGTAGGAGAAGCCCGGGCGTAAGTAGGAATTCCCGGGCGATTGTGAATATCGACTAGATGTGTTGTAAAGCTCTTTTCAAGCTCTTTCGTTGCCTTTTGACAAAATGGTAAGCACCTCAATAAATGTAAATATAAATTTTTCAGGATTGGTCCTGTCTTATTCTTATTAAGAAATCGATAACAAGTTTTAGTTTTAGTTCATCCTTCTCAAGGTCCAAAAGCTTATTAATGTACTTCGCGAGTGTTAAATAAAACTTTTCGTCTGTTTCGTTCTGGAGTGTTCCTCCAGCGAACTTCTTTTTGCCTTTTCGGTATTTCTTCCTCCTCTAACGCACCAAAAGGGATACTCCGGCCCAGAATGGCGACTTCGTCAGCAATTTCATTTCCTCCCATGATCAGCTATCCACATGGGTGTATACCGAAAGCACTATGTTTAGGGAGGGTGGGGGGAATGCGCAACTCTGTTAAATCTGTAAATAAAACTCCGTGCCTCCAGTTTTATTTTAAAAAATGAGTCAAAATGGTGTGCACAGGTTCGCCATATTATAGGCTTTTAGGTTTCCGTTTGGGTTTTGAGAATAATTTGGATTTTTTCTTATTTGGCTGGGTTTGCTAGGTAGGCGAGCAACATAGCGAAACATATTTTGTTTATAATGAAGAAAAACCTTCAAAAACCGACAATACAAAACTTAATTACCTTTTCTGTCGTATTTTTAAACATGTCCTTTAGAACTATAATTAATTATCAAATTAGACTGGTTGTAAATTAAGAATTTTGGTAAAAGTTTTGCATTGACATTAACTCTCATAATTAGAACACAATGAACATAGCCATATTTTTTTATAACCGAAAAATATTTTATTACTGCTATGAGCCAACCTCGAAGGCTAGAATCGTTGTCTGCACCCTGTCTTTTAATTTTTGCGCCAAGGTAATAGATAATTGGTCAATTGGAATAGAGAACTCATTTATTTTCACGGTTTTAAAAGAGAACATTATTTTTCTTGCAGTAATAACCTTGTAAAAAGTCCAAGTCTAGGTACACTTTAATAACGGTTCAGAGCTAATATAATGAAATATTATTTTATGATCCCTATTTTACCCATGGTGATCCGCAGAATATACAGTGTGTTTTACTTTAAAAGTCAAACACTAATTTCTTGGTAACAAATAAAGATAATAAAGTTCGATAAAAACGAATTCAGAAGTGGGATCAAGCAGCATTATTTGGTAAACAAGCTAATTCGGCGCCTTTAGGGATCTGGGCGTCACAACGCCACAAACAAAATGAAAATTAATCTATTGTACGGACTTTAAAAGGATAAAATCTCGGAAGTACAGCTAATTATGTCTTTTTAACATTTGTTTCTGAGATATAGGGGTTAATTCCTAAAGGTATTTAATATTTTCCGGCCTGCTTAGTGCTTACACAAACCACATCTCATAAATAGAAATGTTTTTATAATAACTTTTTGTGCTGGAATATGTATGTTGTATTAGGTATGATGTATATTGTACTAGGTATGCTGTATTAGGTATATTTAAAAATTCGGTCAAGTGCAAGCTATATTTGCACAATTAGTGTTCCGTTGCATCAGCCCCTCGCTTAACCTGAGCAAACCTCGGCCGCCCGATCTCCGCCCATCTGCCGCTCTACCCGTTGCCAGCGGCACCAACGCCGTATCACATCGCGTATGCACGGAGCTAAATGGGGAGCCTTTCGACTGAGCCAAATTAAAAATTTTGAAAAACTTGTAATGACCAAAGTTGTTCTTTACATGGTGAGAAACATTTTTTATCGGAAAACTTTTTCTCTAAACCCAATGGTTCAGCAGTTATAAGGAAATAAACAATCCTGATAATTTTGGCTCAACCTACACCTAATTCTCGATGTTCATGATTCTTTTCAGATTTTCTTGAGCGATCCTCATGGTAGGGGGACGGCAATTATTAAGCGTTTTTTTCGAAAAAATGTTTTAAAAAACCCATAAAAATACATCATATTATATTGTTGAATTCGTGCTTCAATAAACGTTCATTACACGATGCCCTTGAATTTTTTTTCCATTTCCCAATTTACCAGCTAAAATAAAAAATAACCTCCAGAATCACAATTCGTGCTAATTTTAGCACGTAACACTACAAATTATTAGGTTTATATCACTTAAATTACTTTTTCTTTCGAATCATCAGTCATCACACTAGGTTCTGAATAAGATTTTTAGCTAAAAACTGAGCTATTTCAAACCATTAGTAGAGCCCATTTTATATGCAGTACTTGTTTCTAATAATTTTAATTTAACTTGAGGCTTCTTTACCTCAGATTGAAATTTTTAACATAACAATCAAAAAATCAGTGATTAAGAAATTAAAAATTGTCATGAATCTCTTCTTTTTACACATATCTTTTTTGGTCTACAAAAAATTGTGGCGTATGAAGTTTTAAGTGAAATATCCTGTATATTCTTGTGCCTATATATTTTTAGAGAGCTAAAGATATGTAGGTATTCCTATTAATCCGGTTTGCTACTTAACGGTATTTTTACTCGTAGTAATTTTTCAGCTTTTTCAGAGGCTTTTTCCTTTCTTTTCAAGGATGGGTATTAATTTTCCTGTCAAGTTCGTAAATCTTTTGTAACTATAAATACTTTGTACTTGTCTCCATCATGTGCCTGTGTATAATATGTATCATACAGGATGTCAGTTTGAAACGGTTTTAGTTTTTACTCAAATTGTCACCGGATAAGAAATTTTTCTTCTGTTTTGACATAATCTTTTTACAACTTTATATGGGTTCCTGGGTAATTGTCTCCACAACGTCTGGTCCTGCTACTTTCTCATGCTACTTATTTTTCCCTTAAATTAGTGTTAACTCTATCCAAAGAATTCAAAAAGGTTTCTATATAGTTATAGACCGCCTTTCAGGCCGGTCTTTTATTGAGCAGTGCCTAACTCCGCCCGCATAATTATTCCAAAAATAGTGATCTCTCAGGTATGTTAATCCTGCACCCCAATTCCGCCCCGAGCGTATTTACTTTATTTTTGCGAGTTTGGGAAAATCCGATTAGAGTATTAAAGTAATAAAATAATATAAATTGTGTTTACTGCATTTAAAGAAGATTACAAAATTATTATATGCATATTCTACTTAATTGTTAAGGAGGAAGGAAGATTGTTTCTTACCAGTACAATCAAAGTGTAAATTTGTAATTTTATATACATTAAAGGTTCCTAATTGATTTGTTTGTTTTATTTCGCATTAAGGATTAGGAGCGGAGTTAGGTAGTTAGATAAGGGAGCGAAAATATTTCGGGGCGGAGATGGGTACTGTCTGTCCTCGTGTACCTGGCGCCGGGCGGAGTTGGGAATCGCCCCTTTTATTCACCCGGCTTTGCTTTGGTCTTTCGTTAAGTCTACTTGCTGATAATTTATTTCTTATAGAAACAGTCAATAGTAAAGATCGTTTCAAGCTCTTTTGTTGACCTATTGCCCGCAATAAACTATTATCGACACCAGCTGTAATAAAACCAGGTAAATTTGCAAGAACTGTAAACAGGACGGGCCCTAATAAAATAACAGGTAAGGATAATTTTAATATAATCAGTTAAGGGTATGAATAATAGCTATTTGTGTATTAAGATTAAGAGCGCAAAGTGATATATTGCCGCTCTGAGCGAGAAGTTAGACGCGCGACGCGTAGCGGAGCGCGGCTACCTCGCGAGAGCGGCAATGTCACTTTGCGCTCGAATTACACACATGATTTTTTCTACAACCGGTATTTTTATAAAAATATTTTGTAATGTAATTAATAATTATTGATATCAAATTTGACAGTTTATATTTTGTGTCAAAAGTCGCAGATACGCTGGACGTTTCTTTATTATTATTAAGGTGTCCATGGTAACTAAGCGAGCGACAAAGTAAAACAAACGCTTGTTCCTCGAAAATGTCCAACTTTGCGCTTTCTTTTGAAAGCGCAAATTTGTACTTTTCGCTCGGTTGTAGAAAATAGCTATTTGTGATGTATTAAGAGCGCAAAGTGATATATTGCCGCTCTGAGCGAGAAGTTAGACACGCGACGCGTAGCGGAGCGCGGCTATCTCGCGAGAGCGGCAATGTCACTTTGCGCTCGAATTACACACATGATTTTTTCTACAACCGGTATTTTTATAAAAATATTTTGTAATGTAATTAATAATTATTGATATCAAATTTGACAGTTTATATTTTGTGTCAAAAGTCGCAGATACGCTGGACGTTTCTTTATTATTATTAAGGTGTCCATGGTAACTAAGCGAGCGACAAAGTAACTTTGTCGCTCGGCGAGCGACAAAGTAAAACAAACGCTTGTTCCTCGAAAATGTCCAACTTTGCGCTTTCTTTTGAAAGCGCAAATTTGTACTTTTCGCTCGGTTGTAGAAAAAGTATTTTTTTACCTGATTTAATAATTTCGAAATATTTTAGTTTAGTTCCTATCCGTGCAGTTATATGATTTCAATCTTATTGTCTGTCATTCCGGGCATGCTAAAGAATGTATCGTCCTTGGAAAGACGTTGATCATAGTGCCTTCGGTAGTGCTAGTTTGAAAAAAAATATTTATCGCCCGATGCCAAGCAAATTGTTAAAAATGTGTATGTTTCTTTTTAAACAGGGGCAATTGGTTTAATGTAAACGCAGCTGCAGCAGAAACGAAAACTCCAATGTCTACAGTTAAAGACATTGTGAGAAAGCAAATTAAAGATAGAAAAGTACGTAGTGATACTGGTAAAAGCAAGTGTTTTGACGAAAGCGACAAAGTCGTATGGCTATGTCCAAAGAGAAAATTGTACCTACGTTGGTTTGATTAAAGCAGAGACTAATAAAAGATGAAACTAACATTTCTTGCAGTAGGACAAGCCTCTGGAAAGTATTATCTCAAATGGGCTTACAAATGTGTTTAACAGCAATGTTCAAAACCGAAAATAGCAATAGTGCTCTTAAGTAGATGCTTAATTATTTTTCTTGAGTATGCCATACGATCAAATGCCATGCACGCGTGTACGCTCAGATTTAGATTAAAAAGCCAGATGTTCTTTGTCGGTCTGTAAATAACGTGTTAAAATCGACAGTTAATGACGTAATAACGAGTCAAAAGATACGCTCCGTTTCCTTCGGGACGATGAACGAAGGGAAACACATCTGACTTCTTGTTAGTTGTTACTTACATATATAAAGAAAATAAAACAAACATTTTGCTAAGAAAGCTGGAATGGAAATTAGCATCGTTTAGAATTACGATTTAAAAATAAACCCGATTAATTAGATTTGTCTTTTGAAGTACTTATGGTTTAGTGGTACCCAGTACTACTGATGGGATGGGATTGATGGGATAGAAATTCTTGCTCTGCTACAATGAATTCATGCGAGTTGAACTACCAGGTTTCTTACGGAAGAAAGAGAAAAAAAATACATAGATAATAAATTAGTCTTAAATTCAGGTACTTATAGACATTTATAGGTGCCTATTTCGTGGTTATAGGTAAGGCGCGCCACTTCCGGTTAATTTCCATTAACGTGCCGTCGGGGTATCGGGTATCTAGGCAAATAAAACGAACGAACACAGGTCAACGCAAAACGAAGTATATATTGTTCCGAAGCGAACATTAATTATTTCATGTCATAAATAGTTTATTTCGCCCACCCTGCATGTACAATAAGGAATATGCACATATTTCTTTATTGCATAAATCGTTTGAGGAAGTCGTTACAAACTTAACAATTTTTTATTTGAAGAAAATTACTGGGATAATTTATCTACAAAAAATGTTTACTTTTCGGTATAATTTATTACAATTTAAAAAGCAACCATTTGTCCGTAGTAAATAGTGACGTTAGATCAGCAAAAATAAGTGTCAATCTGTATGTTAACGTAAAGCTTAACCTAAAGTCGAAGAGGTTTTTTTAAACAGTCAGAGGGGGAGCAATCGAAATTTTTGGGTTGATAGAGGAATAGTACAACTAGCTTTGGTGAAACATTTAGTTATGCAGGATGGTTCATTTCGGAGCTATTAAAAATCAAAGTCGAAATTTCCGCCATTTTCCTTTGAAATCGGACAAAGGTCGCAAAAGTGAATTAAATCGATGTACATTTAAGAGCAGAAATGTTACTTTTCCTCACGATATTTTAAAAAAAATCATTTAAAGCAAACAATAGTTTTATTCTATTCTATTCTATGTAAATATTGCGAGGAAAAGTAACATTTCGGGACTTGTGCGGAAAAGTACTATTTTCCGCATCTAAAATAGTGTGGAAAATGCACTTTACCGCACGCTCGAAGGAAACATACCTATTTGTTCCTAGTGTCTATGTACATCTGAGCATCTACTAGCTTGAACTAACGCAACCTAGGAGCGCCAACCGTTTAATTTCTAAAAAGGGGCAAAAATGGGGTAATAGTAATAATATAGTCAAAATTTATGATAGCTACAAGAACACATTTGAAAAGGTGTTGTGGCTCTGCCAGAATGATTCTACATTTGTATACTGAGTAGGTAATGTAGAAAAATGAAAAAAAATATATTAGTAAAAGAGACTGGGGTCATCAAAAGACTGAATAATAAAACCGGCCTCGGTTCCCTACATACACAGGGTGTCCGAAAAGTCTAAGTATGGGCAAATATCTTTGCTATTAGCAATTGCATCTTATTAGTTAATAAATCAACTTTTTTATGTAATTTAAATTTTTCAACCCCCTTCAGGGGTGACCGAGAGGGTGACGTTAGGGGGTTGAGGTCATAAACTTTAAATGCAGCCCTATAAGTACCATGTGATACCTTACTTTAAAGGTCTTCAAAAGGAAACATTTTATCGCAAACCCGGGGTCCGTATCTTAATTCGTTTTTAAATGGCAAGCCTATAAAAATTAAAAATTTAAGTACCTTTATTTCTGTTATGACATGACCACTATGAACTTCTTGGCAGTAATAAAGTCGATTTTGGAACTCTGCCATGAAGTATAACGCCTGCCATTTTCGAAAATGTGAGAAGTGAGTTCCAAAATCGACTGTATTACTGCCAAGAAGTTCATGATGATCATTTTTAACGACTTTTAAAGTAATAATTAGAGAAATAAAGGTATTTAAATTTTTAATTTTTTTCACGAATTTTAATTTCTAAAGGTTTGCCATTTAAAAACGAATTAAGATAAGACCGTTTTTGCGGTTGCGGTAAAATGTTTCTTTTTTGAAGACCTTTAAAATGAGGTACCACACGGCATGGGGTTGCATTTAAAATTTTTGATCTCAACTCCCTAGCGTCCCCCCTCAAGGGGGCCGAAAAAGTTAAATTACATGAAAAAGTAGATTTATTAACCAATAAGATACACCTACAATTTGGTGTCTCTATCTTTACTAATAGCAAAAATATTTGCTTGGGTTTGCTTGGGTGCTAAGACTTTTTGGACACCCTGTATAGTTAAAAACAAAGGGAGGAGCAGGGGGAGGGATATATTGGAGCGAAATTCACAACTACGCAAAAATAAAAATTCCAACCGAGGTATTTTTATATCCAACACCGAGGCTGCAGTTAAGGGGGGGGGGGGGGGGTCAAAGCCCCGGGAGGTCATCGCTCTCTCTAAATCCAAAATATTTGTCTAAAGGGGCAGGAAAATGGGCTCGGCCCCCCTCCAACTTCGCCCATGTTTATACCTATACAAAGGGTAGACCTTTTTCCAAAAAGGAAAGAATGTTATTTTGCTTTCTTAAGGTGAAGCATTAAGACGGTCGGTGATTTTGAGAAAATGATTATTTGAGGTAGCAACATAGGTACCTAGGTACCTAAATATCTGTGCCTTGGGCACTCAACCTTTACAACCTTGTCAAATTTTGCCTCTAGACTGAACTAAGGTGACATAATTACCTTAAACATTTTAGTTCATTGTCCTTTTACTAGAAATGCAGGATGTCAGTTTAATACTAGGTATAGAATAAAATTTTAGCGATATGCGAACGTCACATTATACGTCTATTTGCCCATAGTCCGCGACCGACTTCCGTTATACCATACCTACAATACAAACAAATTTTGCTTACCTGTCGAATAAATAAAATAATCCTTAAATATCTGCACTTAAAACAAATCACACCACCACTTAAAATCTGATAAATTATTTAAATTGTCCACTAGAATAATTTAAACGTAAGTGCAAAATATCATAAATTTTTCACGGTTCTTACCTATAACCTCACAAAATTAAGACCACGAAAGAAATCGAGGACACGGCATAATATACATAAACCCCGTAGGCTTTGGAAATAAACTAAAACAGAAACAAGCGCTACTCACTTGTTTGAAAAACCGCCTTCACCCACTACCATGGTAACGAACTCACCTTGGCGCATGCGACTTGGCCCACAGGTAAAGGGGAAACGTGAGCAAAAGCGGACAACTTTTTATCAAAAATGAATTGATATTAAGGATAAAAAACAAACAGACCCTGGCCACAGGCGTAGAATTACAAATCAGTACTTCGGGATTTAAGGTTGGTGCCATTTTTAAAAACTTAACCCAACCCAACCTGAAGCATTGTACAAAAATGATTTCAACAGCAAATTTTATAAAAATAAATATTGTAACATAAACATTAACCATTCCTACATATTCTACAAAATATTATAAATAAAAACAAACATTTTCCGTCTATGTAAGGTCTTTGGAATGAAATATATCACAAAAATATGAATACAGATCAATATCTAATAACATGTTATCATATTGCCTGTGATGTTATGTAAAAAGTACAAGCCTTTTTCTGGCAATTTTAATTTACATACTCTTAGATTGTTTCTGAAAACATTCCTTACACATCTTAATGCGATTTTATCAAAATTTGCGCCGGATCGTTTTGACTTCTAAAGGAAACAAAAAAAATCTTTTCAAAGTAAATTTATTCGAAAAACAGCTTTTTCGAAAACGGATTAACGAAACTTTTCAAAAATATTTTCTCGAATACACATATTCCGAACGTACATTTTTTCAAAAATGTTCTGAGAGCTGTTTAAAAAATGTTTTTTTAAAAATGGATTTATGAAATATTTTCTCGAAAACACGTATTTCGAAAGTACCTACATTTGTTCAAAAATGTATTTAAAGAATAATTTTTAAAAAATAGATAGGTACATTTTCCGAAAATATATTTTTTCGAAAACAGTATTTAGAAAATTAAACTAAGAACTCTAGCAGTTTGGAAAATGATAATGAAAAAAAAATACGAAAAAAGATCCTGAACAAACCTAAACGCACCTTTTTTGGGGTTGATCAGGTTTACTAAGGTTTGATATGTTACTTTCTCGTAAATTACTTTTTCAAAAAGCCGTTGCTTGAAAAAATTAATATCGGAAAAAATTTAATTTCGAAAAAGATGTTCTCTGAAAAAATGTATTTTGGAAAAGTGCTTTAAAAGAATTTGAAACATTGGTTTTAGAAAAATTGTACTTAAGTAAGTACTCGTATGTCCCCCCAAATAAACAGAAAGCATAAACAAAAAATTCGTACATTCTTTACGCTTTCATATTAAACAAACAATTTGTCCTGTCGCGTGTAAGAGATGACCATTTGTTCTCTTTTTTTAAGCATCTTTTTTGATACTAAATCAGGTAAATTTTTTCAAAAAATAGCTTTTTTGAAAGATGCTTTTTCGGAAATGAACCTACAAAATTTTCTCGAAAATATTTAAAAAAAAAAAACAATCAAAAGTGGTTAAAAGAAATTTCGAAAAGTTGGTTTCCAAAAAAAAAGTTTTGAAAAAAAACAATGTTTTCGAAAATATATTTTCGAAAAAACGTGCTTTCAAAAAATATCTTTTCGAAAAACGTTCATATATCAGTCCAAATGGACAGAAGGTATAAATGAAAAAAATGCTAGAATTTTGGTAAGTTAAGATGACAAACCGCAAGAACAGGTTTAGATATTTCGTCTATTGTGAAAAATAGTGTATATTTCTTTAAACTTAAACAATAAAAAAATAATGGCAAGTGAACTTGCTCGTCCTTTTTGGTATATACTTTTGTGTAGGTCGAAGTGAGGTTGCGCCCCTAGACGAAATTTTAAATCCGCCCGTGAGGTGATGCGGATTTGATAAATGAGTGACAACCCTTAAGAGAAGGTATCAGCTCCTCTTTAGGTTCATTGGTAAAAAATATTGATGTTTAAAATACAATATTGTCCTATTTACATCATCTTTCCCCTACTTTAGGAGACAAAATAGAAAATAGCTATACCGGAGTTCGTCATCACGTCATCATCACATCATAATTCAAAGCTTTATAGACAAAAGGGAACCAGACTACAATCATTAATTTCATGTTTTCTATATAGGCAGCTTTTAATACATGTTTCCTATTCCAAAATTGTCCGATTATCAAGGGACCGCTTTTTTATTAATTCTGTCCAGTATAGAGTCAAAAGTGTAGATGGTCCGTAACCTACTCTAGTATAAAAATTTTCATTAATATATATTAAAAACATAAAATAAAATGCAAAAAGAGATTCTACTAATTGAAAGAAGTACGACCCAAACAGATTTTTGACAAAACCAAAGGTTCTGCGCCGCGTTACGAAACTTATTCAATCCGATTCAATCCCAACGCGCCATTGGAATTGATCAAACTTTTTCGCCATATTTGAATATTGAGTTGCAAACGTATATAAATCTTTTGAAATCCAAAAATTTAAACATAAATCGAATTATAATAAAAATAAACAAACATGAATGTAACAAGAACAAATCCAAATTCGACCACGGAAAAAGAGATGATTGCCATGGCTGAGGAAGAATTATCCAGATTGCAAAGACAGGTAAAAACATCTTATGACAGCTTTTGTAAAAAGATAGTATATCCAAAATTTCCCAACTAATTTTTCAAACATCTCCCAACTGAATATTGAAATATTTTGTAATACAATTTAGTATGCCAGGGAGATAATTTAAGAGAAAAATAATAATATCTTGTTATTACTTTTAATATTAATAAAGACGTTATTTTTTAAAACTTAAGAATTGTATGTACAACTAAAAGCTCTGCGGCATTTTCGTTTAACATAGGTTAACATAGACCGCAAAATAAATAATTTTAACTTAAAATTTAAAGCGGTTTTGCACGTTCCAACGTCGATATAAACATTTTCGTTTAGATATAGGTACATTTTCTAGGGTGGCTCAGACCAACTCTAGGGGCGGCTCAGTCCTCCCTGGCGCCCCCCTGGCTACGGGCCTGCATCAATGCTCAAAAACTGACCAACCAGATATCGTAATTTAAACCACTACTAAACATTAAACCCTTTTAGTGAATCTGAAAGCAACATTCTTTTTCTAGTTGCGGATAATGGAAGACGACCGTATGGCATTCTCTGACGAAACCAGTACGAAATTAGAAAAACAAAGAAAAATTATTCAGCTTCTACACGAGGAAAAAGAAAAGCTATACGAAGACATCAACGTCGCCACCTGTCAGAATCAAAAAAGGAGAGATCATAAACTGTCAAAAGATATCTACAGATTGTTGGACGTTTATGAACAATATTGTGAAAAACTACGGCGTGAAAAAGAAGAGATTATTGAGATAGATATACAAATTAAAAAAGTAAAAATGTTAAAATACCTACCTACTTAGTTGGTATAATAGTATATTAATGTACAAGTTTTATAAATAATCATTTTAGAGCACGCGTCCGTGTTAGAAAACGAGTTAGTTAGAAAAGTATCATCAAAATAGTTTTATAAAACATGTACCTTATACTAATTTTTCTATTTTGCATTTTTTTCAATAAAAAAATGCACATTTAAAAAGAAAATATGACATACTAATTTTGTAAATTTTTATGTCAACATTTTCTGTTGGTAATACTACCAAATTAAATTATTTCCCACAGCAGCCTTGATAAATTAACAAATCATTTTATTATACATGACTACACACTGCATTATCAACTTTTAAAAAATAAAAAAAAACGGTTTCATAAAAAGTTTATTACGGTACTGAAAACCATATCGAAAAAGCTTTGATATGAAACCAAAATAGAAAAACAATTTTATGAGGCATTATATATGCTAATATTAATATGTATTTCTCTTAGATTATATAGGGCAGAACAGATCCCTAGCATGCTTTTATTTAACAACTGGGTTTGATTGAAGATCCGCTTTTTCCAACACTGATATTTGGCAACCCCGTATAAAGTTTGTACGAGATGTGCGCTACCTGAACGATGATAGTTACACTTATCATCCCCACTATATCTTTCTTCCTCGCACTCGCTTAATTTTCTTTGACGTTGGCGCGTGGCGACAGAATGATTTACGTACATGAATTTTCATCTGTTCTTTCCTACATGATCTGAGGTATTTCATAACTGAAAAAAAGTTGTTATCCTTTTTAACTATAAATATTTTTAGTTGGAAACCAACATCAAAAAACTTCGTCCTAAAAGTGCAGTCACAGACAACCATTTTCAAAATCGGTTGACCAGTGGACAAAAAGCGGTGCAGATTTTAAAAAATCGGCTTGACAATATGGTGAAAAAATTCTGCGCCATTTTGGCTACCAATAAGGAGTTGAGGGAGGAAATAAACCACTTATTAAAAGAAAGGTAGATATAAGCAAACCGAAAAGATGCTGTTAAGGTATGAGTACACGGTAGAGAGAGAAAAGCCTAGAACATCCCACTTTGACTTCTCTCCCTTATTCATACCTATGGTCTCCAGATTATGAAACAAATTACCTGCAGATGTTTTCCCTTCCACTTCCAACCTCCAATCCTTTAAATCTCCTGTCAATAGATTACATTTATGTTTAATGTTTAACCGACTTTCTCTTATAATCAAACAGAAACCATTTTAATGAGATATGGGAAAAGCTGCTGAAAGACATAAACGCTGGCAAAAAGTTCATAGTTGATTTAATCGAGCAGGCTACGGTGGCTTTTGATCAAAGAGAAGAATGGTGTTCCAAACTTGAGGCTCTCAAAAAAAGGGCAGATCTGGATCTGATTCTTCATTCTGAGGTAAAAATTACAGAATCGCTAGTCACTTACGTCAATGCTTAGTCAATTCTTAAAATTGATTAAGAAAAAAAATGTATTTTTCTTTAAAAAAAACTTTTGAATTAGCGAATCTTTATTGTGTTAGAGGCAAAAGAAAAAGAACTGATTTCTGAACCAAATGTTGACGTTTTTATAGGAAATGAGGGAAATTCAAAGGCGTCTTGACCATTATATGACCTTAAGAGAATTTCTCTGTGTTAAAGGCCAGAAAAGAATCCTCAGAGATCTAGAAGAAAAGGAAAGACTTAAAAGAGAAACGCAACAACAAGAGTTGGAAAATCAACTTCGTATATACGAAGAAACTTTGAGACAAATCCAGGTATAATGCCATGATTTTATCGTATTTTATACTATTTTAGCATTTATGTTTATTTCCTTTTATTTTCAGGAATTCTGTGACGAACAAGACGTAGAAAGAATAGCAGCTCTATTTTTAAAACAAGAGGAAGAAAACTTTGCTCTGTTCAATTACGTTAACGAACTGAGTCATGACATTGAGGCGCTGACCCTTACTATGGATGATCTTCATGAAAAAATTGGTATGGAAAATATACTAAAGGAAAAGTTATATAAGTTACATGAAGTAACATATTCTTGATTTCAGATGAACAAATTGAATTAAGCAAAGAAAGAGCCAAACAGCAACAAGCTACCATAAATTCTCTTCAAAAAGATCTAGAACAGGCGACTAAGCAGGTATGTAAGTAGAAAACTATACAGGGTGTTCGAAAAGTCTTAGTATCTATCTATCTTTGCTATTAATAAAGATAGAGACACCAAATTTTAGGTGTATCTTATTGGTTAATAAATCTACTTTTTAATGTAATTTAACTTTTTCAACCCCCTTGAGGGACGACGCTGGGAAGTTGAGGAAATTTTTTTTAAATGCAACCCTATGCCGTGTGGTACCTCATTTTAAAGGTATTCAAAAAAGAAAGATTTTAAAGCAATCCCGAGGTCCGTATCTTTATTTATTTTTAAATGCCAAGCCTTTAAAAATTAAAAAATCTTGAAACCTTGATACCTTTATTTCTCAACTGCCTTAAAAGTTGTTCAAAATGACCACCATGAACTTCTTGGCAGTAATAAAGTCGATTTTGGATCTCACACTTCGCACATTTTCGAAAATGACAGGTGCTATTTCTTGGCAGAGTTCCAAAATCGACTTTATTACTGCCAAGAAGTTCATGGTGGTCATTTTGGACAACCTTTAAAGTAACAAGAGAAGTAAAGGTAGGCACTTCAATTTTTAATTTTTATAGGTTTGCCATTTAAAAACGATTTAAGATACGGACCTCGGGTTTGCGATAAAATCTTAGATTGTAGATTCTTTTCTGAAGACCTTTAAAATGAGTTATACGACACGGCATAGGGTTGAATTTAAAAAATGTTGACCTCAACTCCCTAGGGTCACCCTTTAAGGGGGTTGAAAAAGTTAATTTACATGAAAAAAGTAGATTTGTTAACCAATAAGATACACCTGTGTCTCTATCTTTACTAATTGGAAAGATATTTGCCCACACTAAGACTTTTCGGACACCCTGTTTAATACTTAGGTCCTTTGTATAAGAGGTAATTCAACTTGCAACTATTCCTTTTACTTTTTAGGTAGAACAAGATGAAAGAGAAGTTCAAAAAGCGGAAGAGAACCTAAACAAAGTATTAAATGGAATTGAGAAAATCTTTAAGCTTCTTGACTGTGATATGGGACCAATTTTAAAATTACTCGGTATTAATAAAAATAATTTCGTAAAATTACAATATAAACCTGCCTTAACGATTAGTACTCAACCGCTATTATTTTTTTAAGGTGAAAATGCTGTCATTAACTTATTTAATGTGAAGATATATTTGGGCAACATAGAGAAAAAATTATCCAATATAGTAACAGAGCTATTCTTTGCCGAAAAATCTGTGAGTAAACTGGACCCTTAAAAAATGTAATAATCAACTATTTTTATATTTTTTTAGATGATGACCCATGGAAACAAAGGAAAAGAAAGTGCTTCGCCTCACTGAATGCAAACATGCGAGATCCTTGTTAAAAAAATAGGCTATTTCTCATATTTTATATATGTATCACGGGATTCGCTAAAAAAGGTTTAAGACCTAGAACTGGTTTGGATTTAGATCTTCTAGTTGAACAGTTAGGTTTTGCAAGTTTCTGTTTTGTTGCCGAGTGGTCGCCATTAAAAACGTATGAGATATCCTATATTTTTTGCGGCTTTTAGCTTGAACTTGATACTAAAAGAGTTTCTTTCTTCTTCCGACAAAACTCAGAAATAAATCCGTAGAATAAAACTTAGTTGTGTTATTTTTTCAATTTAAACCCAGCGGTGTGGGCTGTGCGATGATATGTCAGTCAGTCAGTCAGTTTCTTCTCTCGCTCGGTTGGTTAAAGCGTCAGCTTTATAATCCTAGTTTCGATTGTCGTGGGTTCAAATCCCACTGGAACCGTAAAAAGTTCTGGGCCCATTTTAAGTTACGCACAGTATTACGCTACCGTGCAGTAGATGGAAAATGATTTGACGTCAAAACCGTCCTATTCCCCAGTCAGTAGGTAACAAAAAGGCAGCATAGGAGAGTACGAACCTAAGAGCTCATAGCCTTGGGGGGTGCATGCTCTAGTTGTCGTGTTACTGAGGACCGTGGTTCGGAGCCCACGTTAAACTGTAGGTCGTCAGGGCTCGCTTGTAGTGCCAACGTAATAAAAAATAACTTTTATGTCTAGAACATTCTTGCAATATAAAAATTGCATAGTATAAGAGGTGTTCCGCACAAAATAATGATGTTAAATGCCCCGTTTTTTAAACAACCCTGTATAACATCAAATCCGAGCATTTTTACAGTTCGGACCCAACCGGAAGTTGGGTGGGCGCCATATTGGCAGTAAAAACAGGGCCGACACCTCATTTTGAACATCGTTTAATTTTAATTCTCTGTTCAGTCCCGAATTTTCAAGAAATGGAGGTAACCTGTTTCAAAATGGCGGCTATTTCAAGTTGTCACTAGGCTACGTGGTAGAATCAAATTTAAAGCAACATTATCAGGATTCAGTAAGATAAAACGCATGCATACGTAAAACAACATTGGCAATATGCCACGCAGGGTATTGAATTATATAAGACACTAACTGGTACCTGCGACTTCGCGTTATTTTAGTACCTCTTTATAAACGTTTGCGGTTATATTTTCTGCCTGTAAAATAGCCAAGCTACTACGCGAGCTTCTTTGCTATCCGATGCAACAATGAAGATTACGTCGCAACACTGTATCTTGATATACTTTAGCACCATCATGCACCCCGTGGCTACGGTCAACCACCACGCACAGTCCTGCTTGTCCCAGTGTCAGTCAGTGATTTACAGTTTTTTTAATTGGCAAATACTTTTTGAGATAAAAATTATTGTTATTCTTAGGGGGCTGCTTAAAGCCCTTGGACTTTAAATTTTGAAAAATCTCTTATCGGACCCCTACACCCTAAAATAAACCTGTATGACAAAATTTACTTTTCTATATCAAGCTTGAACTGTGTCGTGATGAATGAGTGAGTGAATCACTTAAGGATTTTATACAGGGTGTTTTCTAATTGAATGTCAATATTTGAAGGGGCGATTTTTGGGTCCATTTTAAAAAGAAAACTTCATATAAACGTATGTCCTAAACGTCTTAACTTTAGAGATACAGGGTGGTAAAGTTTTCAAAAATAAATAGTTTTTTATTAATATCTGTAATACCACTTTAGATATTTTAATTAAATTTGGCATACATGTACTATGTATCAAGAGGCATTAATTATTGTAACACAATTTTAATTTTACGGGAAATCAGTGGCGTACCATCAATGTCTGCCAAAATATTCAGGTGAAATTCCGTACGAACGCCACTGGTGGAAATAAAAAAAAATGTGGTACACTAAATAATGCCTCGCGATACACAGTACATGTATGCCAAATTTAATTAAAATATCTAAAGTGGTATTACAGATATTAATAAAAAACTATTTATTTTTGAGAACTTTACCACCCTGTATCTCAAAAGTTAAGACGTTTACTACATACGTTCATATGAAGTTTTCATTTTAAAATGGACCCAAAAATCGCCCCTCAAATATTGACATTCAATTAGAAAACACCCTGTATATTGGTCCTGGTCCCGCTTTCGTTAGTTCAACAATTTGGCTGTGTTTTGAACGGTGCGTAGCGACCATGAGAATTTTCCACGCATGTATCAAATCATTCCTTTATAAAAAGGTAGTCACAGGTAGTGAATACTTATTCTATTTTAAAAATAAAACACTATTAGGGCATTACTTTTATGATCTTTATTTAAACAATATATGGCATACGACACATGATTGGACTTTTAAACTATACAAGAATAAAAGTAATAAAACACTGTACAAATACAAAAATACTCAATTCAAAACTGGTATTTTTAAATAAAAATTAAGTGAACTCATTAATTTTTTTGCACCCATAACTACCAAACTAATAGTAGCAAAAATCTTCCATAATTACCGATAAAAATTAAAATGCAAACGTCTTCCTTTTATCACTTTCCAACCTAAAAAAATAATTTATGTTCGTAAAAACAGTAATTTTAAAAATCTGTCGCCCTTCGGTAATCTGTTGAAATCGGACTAGATGGGTTTATAAATAATGAGGTTGTTTTCGGTTTATTAATATTTTTTTACTTGTTGGCGAAATCAACTCCAGCCTTGATATTTTTCTTTAATTCTGGAATAGCTTCCTTCAAAAGGTTTTGCTCAAAGTCGTTGAGTTTTCCTAATCCCAAGTTCTTTTCAATACCTGTAAAAAATGAGATTTCAGACATAGACAATAAAATATATGGATTTATTAGGACTGGATACGGGATGAGTTCTCATTCTTTGAAGCCAAAACAAACCATTCTAAACGACACTGTAAACACAATTTGTAAACATTGGCCACATCTTATTTTACCTTGTATTTTTGTACAAAAAATACGTTAGAAGCATCACAAGATTTATTAAAAGTAATAAAAGCCCTAAAATATTTTATTTTTCTGCTAAATAATAATAAATTTAAGTTAAAAAGGTTTTATTATTTATAGGTTATGTTATTTCTAAAGGTGTTTATTTAAAGTCGCTCCGAGTCATTTATAAATCTATACGTCGCACTTTTTCTTTTCTAGTTCATTAGACAAAGACGTACGTGTAACCGAGTGTTCAGACCGAGGTTCAGCCGTGTTCCTAAACAACCATAACATACAGCAACACTTCTGAGCTCCAACACTCCAATGCTATTTTATCTCTTTCTACTACCATTCTTGACTCAATTACGTGGTAATTCGTAGTCTTGTCTATGTTCGTAGTTCGTAAACTGCTCCCCCCAAGAGAATAACAAACAACAAAATATAAGGCTTCACGTTCGATACGCTCACAGTATACGGATATCGAATCCTTATTATAATAAATCCATGATAAAATAAATACACACAAAAAACAGAATCTGAAATAATAAGGAATACGTATGTATTTTTTATTGCATAAATCGTTTAAGGAAGTCATTACAAACCACAAACGCCTAAAAAACTATAGACACACTTATTTACTATTCAAAGCAATCAGTCATTCCATTTGTACTAAAACTGGTCGACTGTTGGCATGATTAGGGCTGGGCGATTATCGAAAAAGATAATCGATTTTTGATTATTTGAAAGAATTATTTCCGATTAATCGATTAATCGAAATTAATCGATTAATCGAAATTAATCGATTAATCGAAATTAATCGATTAATCGGAATTAATAGATTAATCGAAATTAATCGATTAATAGATATTAATCGATTAATCAATAAAATCGATTAATCGAAAAATCGATTAATCGAAAAATCGATTAATCGAGAAATCGATAAAATTTATATTAATCGATTAATCGAAAAATTGATTAATCGAGAAAATCGATCAATCGGACTAAATCGATTATTGAACTAGTCGAAATTATGTTATTACTAATGACATAATGACATAATGAAAGCGACTCCAGCGCTTACCACTTGCCTATCTTGAACACAATTCCGGCGGGCGATTTAAATTATAGACCCTTAAAAATTAAAGGAGCGCGGATCGAAAAGCATTCAAATTATTTCGTTGAATACGTGTTTCATAGTCGAGTTATGATTATAAAAAAGAATAGATTAATCGAGAAAATCCATTAATCGAAAAAACCAATTAATCGATTAATCGAAAAAATCGATTAATCGAAAAATTGATTAATCGAAAAGTCGAATAATCGAAAAATCGATCAATCGAAAGGTCGATTAATCGATAAATCGATTTTAAATTTTGTTGTAAACGTTCAATCGATTAATAAATCGATTATTTTGCCCACCCCTAGGCATGATATGAATATGTAATACTATCTTGGGGGCAAGTTAACTTCAACCTATTACGTACCATTTTTACCCAACAACAAAGGAGTTGAGAAATATTCGGCTTCTGTAACGTCAGAGATCACGTAGGCAGGTTCAATTACATTCGATTCACCCTTAAGAGCCCTGAGGAGGGAGTTGGCGAAACGAGCACCAGCGTAGGCCATGGAAAGGGTAGCGGAACCAGCGCCAGCTTTGGCCTTTACAACCTTCATGAAAAGAAAATAATATTACAATAAAAATAAGTTAGAACGTCAAAACAAACCTTGGAAGAAAAATTCTTCCAAGATACGTGTCATTCTTGTCAAGGCAGTAGCCTTTGTAAGTACTGTAAAATGGCGTAATACCCAATAAAAGCATTTTTAGTTCTTTACCAAAAAAAAAACATTTTACAATTTTAAATTTAAAAAACGCTAGGCACCAATAAAAAAATATGTAAGAAAGAACTGCTTACTTCAGTGCCTGCTTCTTGTATTCTAACAGTCAAGGCTTTAAGTTGGTCTTCAGGGAAGCTCACAGATGGGGTAGCTCTAAAAAAATAAGAGAGATATTGTTTTCAGATATAGCAGAGACGAGCAGTTGAATTTATTTACCTAGAAATAAGGGGTATTATGGTTACACCGGAGTGACCTCCAATGACAGGTACATTGACATCTTTGGGGTTCAATCCTTTGGCTTCAGCAATGAATGAATTGGCCCGGACAATGTCCAATGTGGAGATACCAAAGACACGGTTGGGGTTAAGTTTACCAGCCTGTAATGGAACGCAAGAAAAAGTTAGTACTAAAATTTTAAGACAACTTCAGGAAGCTTTTCTACAGAAGAAAGAAAAACCATACCCTTGCCTAATTCATTTGTGAATTTACCTTTTTGAGAATCTCACAAGCTATTGGGACGGCAGAGTTGACGGGGTTTGTGATGATACCAATCAAAGCGTTTGGTGCTGCTTCAGCGGCGGCTTTGGCAAGGTCGCGAACGATACCAGCGTTGGTGTTAAAAAGGTCATCTCTGGTCATACCTTAGAACAATTTTTTTTTATATATTCTGGACTAGTGGAACGAACAAAATAAATTTTATTCCCCTAATATGAGTATTTAACGTTCACTACTAGTATTCCGCTGACTTTTCAGTGTAGACACATAAAAACGACGTATATAATCATTACAGAAATCAAAATTTACATTTTTAACTTTTTCTATAAAACCACACCATGCAAAAAATCGATAACAGAATTTTTGCATCGCAGGTTAAGTACAAAATAAAATTTGGATTTTTTAAATGCATTTTTAGTGTTGCATAAAACGGAATACTTATAGAAACACTTCGGTGTCCGGCCGTGTGTCTGTCACAGGCGATTTTCTCTGAAACTATTCGACGTACAAATTTGAAATTTAGCACAGTGATAGAGTGTGGTGGCCTAATTACAGACCTGAAGTATAAAAAGTTTAATTTTGATTCTGGGGGTTAATTTCAGGGGGTAAATTGGGAAATGGGAAAAAAAATTTTCAAGGGCGTCGTGCGTCGTGTATGGTGTCAAATGAAAGCTTATTGAAGCACGAATTCAAAAATATATATGATTTATTTTTTTATTCATTTTTTTTTAGGGAAAAACGCTTAAAAATTGCTGTCCCCACCCTTATCACAAAAAGGATCGCTCAGAAAAATCATGAATATTGAGAATTAGCTTTAGATTAAGCTAAAATTATCAAAATGTTGAATTTTGATTCTGGGGGTTAATTTCAGGAGGTAAATTGGGAAATGGCAAAAAAAAAACAATTAATTACATCGGTAGTTTCTAAAACTCCTTCAGAAAACACTGTACTTCTGAATGGAGCTGCTGTAGCATGTAACTTTATTATAATTTATAACAAATCAGTGTTTTTAAGTTTTCGTAGTGAATTTTGATTAAGTCTAATGCCAAATACTTTTCTTCTTGAGATAGCTAATCTCGAGGCATTTTTGGGTTAAGCATGAAGGCAAGAAAATTTGCGAGAATCGGCGTCAGTAGCGTAGGTAAATTCGGTAAATTTTATAATGTCCTTGTGGCAGAGACCCATGAAAAAAATTAAAAACTGATTTAAATCAATGATTTTTATGAAAAAATCATGTGATTTAAGTCGCGATTTAAATCATTGATTTAAATAAGGTGAGATCACTTTAGAGGCACACCATGCTGCAAATGTTTAGCCGAACTAATCCGGATTTTTAATAATAACTGGGTATTACATATTATATAAAGTATTATTATCACTTAAACGTAGTTTCTTATACACTGTGACGGTTCCGCCACTGGTGTGGCATTCCAATGCCAATGGGCAGCTTAGTGAATTTGAATTTAAACTTAATAAACTCTTGGGGTCATTTAGCCAACTCAACAAACAGTTCAAATAATAAAAACTTTAAAACTGCATAGCTCTTTGTTATTTCTGATAAGAAGTGATACAGTGAGGATGGATAAATAATATATGTAAATAATACTCATTTTAAAAACCATCAGTACCTACTAGTAATTTATATCTTTAAGACCCAATAAAACAGAAAATATTGTTATGCATGAAATAAATATTAGTAGATAATACTTGATGCATTTTATTTACTGCTTGCTTTAGCAAAAATTTTACTTATACAGTGTGTCTACTTAAGTTCTCTACATATGGGAAACATTTTTTTTATTAATTTTACGGAAAAAAGTTACTCTTTATAAAAAGTTCTGCTTCCTGAAAAAATAATACTAGACCATTCAAATGTACAGAGTGGTCAGAAAATAGAAAAATTTATAATTTACACAAGAGAGAAGTACCCTTAATTTTTACTTTAGAGCAAAATGGAATGAGAAAATGTTAGAATTAAAAATTTTATCTAAGTTTTAGTCCATTTCTCTTTATTAAAAAACTATTTTAAAAATTCAAATATGGTAATTCTTAATGGCACCACCAATGTCTTGCCACCTTTTCCAAGTTATATACCAGCAAAATTTCCTTATTTGTCCATAATTGATAAATGATTAATAATTATTATAATTATTAACTTGAGTTGCATATTTACATGTATTTTTTAGTTATTTAAAAAAGTAACATTAAAATTTTTAATATTATTTTTTAATAGAAAGTAGTGGATTTAAACTTAGATATAATTTTAAATTCTAAGTAACATTTTCTAATTTCATTTTGCTCTAAAATAAAAATTAAGGGTACTTCTCTCTTGGGTCAATTATAAATTTCTTCTATTTTCTGACCACTCTGTACATTCTATTTCAAGTTTTAATAGTTTAATATTATTTTTTTAGTAGGCAGAACTTTTTACAAAGTAAACTTTTTTCGTAAAATTAATAATAAAAAAATTTTCCATATGTAGAGAACTTAAATAGACACTGTAATATGTAAGAGGAAGAAAGTTTAGGGTACCTGTAAAATTTGACACCTCATACTTCAATGACTTGTGACATATATGCACTTTTTCAGAAAATATGCCCCTTTTTCACCCCCTCAGGGGTTGAATTTTGAAGAATCACCAAACACATGTTTGCTTATTTCTAACATACCCACGGTTACCCACCCTCATCAGCGATTGTTGATATACAGGCTTATTTTCAAAAAAATTTACATCTTCCCTTTAGGGGCCGAATTACAAAAAAAGCAAATACACGTGATTACTTATTTTATATACTTAATAATCTCTTAATAATATCTTAATGCCAAATTTAGAATACCCACCTTTAGGGGTTTGTGAGGTATAAACTTTTTAAAACTTGACACCCTTAAGGATTTAAATTTTAAAAAACGGGGAGACACGTATTTACCTATTTTTTGTAAGGAGTTTATACATTGAATGTAGCACCTCCACCTTTAATTTGTAAGATATATTTAAGCTTTTCTTAAAAAACATTACAAATATACAGATCAGTAGCATTTAGTATTAGTGTTATTGCTATATAATTCTCACAGTAATGCCCACTTTTTAATTAATGCAGCTTACAAAAAATTAATGGAAGGTTTAAAAACACACATCTGACATATCAGAGACAATGTGTTGTCAGAAAAAAAGTGTAAATATGGGGAAAATGCTTGCGCAGTTTTCAATTTCTTAGATATACTTTTGTGCATTCTCTCCATTATGGAATGAAGCATTCTTTTACCAATATTTTATTCTACAGAACTACAGAAGAGAATAAGATCTCACAGTTTAAATTTTGGGTTAATAATTTATTATTGTATTAATATTAAGTTCCTTTTTTTACTAAATAAATAGTTACCAGGTTTTCTGGGTACACCAGCGGGAATGATGATAACATCAGCATTCCTGAGAGCATCCAAAAGATTTTCAGGACCATTGAAGCTGAAACATATCCAAGTGTTAGAGGAGCACATACTAACAATCATTTTTTAAATTAAGTAACAAAAATATAATAAAATTTTGTTCTAATTCTAATGACATTTTCTTTTATTTAAATTTTTTAGCTAGGGATACTTACCTTATACTATAAAAAAAATAAATGCATACACACACACATACATAAATATTTTATTCATATGGTACCTAATTATGTACAACTAATTTCATTTTCTTCTTACCCTTTAACTTTAGCAGCAGTCTCGATGTGAGACAAATCAGCAGCTACACCAGGTGTGTGAACAATATCATACAAGGACAATTCAGAAACAAGAGGGTTTATTTTCAATAGCAAAGAAAGAGGTTGCCCAATACCTCCTGAAGCTCCACATACTGCTACTTTATAGTTATTCTAAAAATAAGAAGATAAAATTTGGTAGTGGCCTTTCATTGTTTCATAACCATGTAATTATTACTTGGGGTTAACATTTTTTTGTGTATTATGAAAAGAAACAAAGTTTAATTACCTAAATGTGCCTCAAAATTAGTATTGCAAAATTTAAAAAAAATGTCTACCTATCTCAATATTTTTCTGACACATTATGTAACCATATTTTAAGATATTCTATAATTAGCCAGTCCTTGCTTTAAATAATTCATTCTGAAAAAATATCTTCCAATATGACGAAAAAAACGTTATTTAGTTTAGAATTTTGCAATAATTAGGATAATTATTCATGCTCAACTGGCTCATTCCAAGATAAGCTGATAATAGCACCCACTACCATAATATGCTATAAGAAATTTATTTTACAAGTCAAATATAAATATTAATGTCCAGTGCATACTAGTTATATCAGAGTAATTAATAATAAATATCTTGCTAATTTTTTTCATTTGAATTCTACACGCTGGACACTCGATATCCACTAAAAAATTAACAGGCAAAAATAAATTGAACTTTAAAAATTACCTGCTTTGATGTAGAGAAATTTCTGGCAGAAACTAAAGTGGGTCTCACAAGTCTGGAAAACATTTTTCTTTTTAGTTTTTTGAAAAATTTTCCGGTGGCCCCGCAACTTTGACCTTCCCTAGGACGAAGATGTCAGCAAAAGTAAACGTGACGGTCACTTCCTTGACGTTGATTGCAAATTAAAACATGTGATACGTTCAGTAACTTTATACTAAGATAGTATTAACAATTTCTTATTAAAGCGGTGATTAATACATCGGATTGGAATATCGCGCATATTAGGATTGATTCCCTCCATCTTCTACCTTTTATATCTTATCTTTAAAAATATTAGACCCGAAATATTCCATTAGAAAATGTCCTGTATTAATTAGTTGTCGTCACTATTTGCTATGAAGTTGCTGTATTCTCCCATGTCTTTATCTGACCTCTTGTGACAAGTGCTAATAATAAAAAATTTGACATTTCCAAAAAAAGAAGAAGAGTGTTTATGTTAAAAATGGTGGACTGTGTGTGTGCTTAAAATCATGGCTAAAAAAGCAATTTTCCTATCGATTTTACAAAGAAAATGAGCTCAGATAGTTCCGATGATGAAAATTTAGATCTTCTTAGAGAAGCTACTGATTTCCAATTCATTAATGATTCTATGTTTAATGATAACGCCAGTAAGTTTTAATTTTATAGCTCCTTTATTGGACCCTTGTTTTTTACACTCATTATTTCCATTTTAGGCAATTCTGTGATAAAAGAAACTATTCCCAGTAATAAAGTAACTTTACGCTCTTTAAGAAAAGTAAAGGACGAGGATGAGCAGTTCAATTTGTTTCATATAACACCAGAGTTTCGGAACTACATAGCCAAACATTTATCTAAAGCATTAGAAGAAAAGATTAAGAGGCTTCTGACTAACGTTGAAGATAGTAGACCTATAAAGAAGAGGAAGAAATCCGGTGTAAAATTGTTCAGTAATTCTAAGAAGTTTTTAAAAGTGGAGAAGTGTGATAGTGCAAATAACCTTAATATTCAACAAACTGTAAAACCTATTATAAATCGTACCTTAAGTAGTAGATATAGCCACGTTGATGAGGATACTTTAAAACAAGTAGCAGTAACTCCAGAATATATATTAAGCAAGAAAGAAACAAAATATTGGTCTAATCGTAGCAAAGCTCCAGTGTTTCATTATAGAAAGTCAGCTGATGGCGAGCTAGTTCTAGTAGAGCCTGAATTTAAGTGACTAACTTAGATAGTAATTTTAAACTATAAAATGGCAAATATGTCTCCATTTAGGTTAAATGTGCCCAATCTTGGACCAGATATTATAGGTCCTCCCAGTAACCCTAAGAAAAGGCGCAAAAATAATCAAGCTCAGCCAATACAGACTCAACCCAATGTACAAGACTTATTACCTCCTACACCAAGTGGTTATGGTGATACTATAGTGGCTTCTAACCCGTTTGATGACTGTCCTAGCACTGTAAATCATATGAGCATGCACAGAGGACCTCAAATGAGTCCTATGGGGGGACCCATGGGAATGCCTCCAAATATGGCATGTAATATGGGAATGGGCAGGCCTCCTATGGGACCAGGTATAAAATTGTGTATGACTTTTTATTTGTGTTATTGATATTTTTAATTTAATAAATTTCACAACTAAACTCAATGTTTGTACTTAGGCATGGGACCCATGGGTTCTCCAATGATGCACAGTCCTAATGCAATGGGTAATCCAATGATGTCTAACGGACCGAGAATGGTAGGACACATGGGGCCAGGACCTGGGCCACATGGTGGTCCTCACATGATGAGTAGCCCTAATGGGCCAGGTCCTGGAGGACCGATGCATCCAGGAATGACAGGTTTGTAAATAATAGATATTGCTTATAAATATTTTATTAAAAAATTTAATACCTAGTGGAAAACTAGCTCAGTATGTTATAGATGTGTTGCTTAAAAATGCATTAAAAATTTTAAACTTTGTGTTATATCTGTTTTTTTTTACTTTTTTTATTTAATTTAACAGTAGGCAGTATGTATATCCAATGAAACTCATTTTATATACCTAATAAGATTTTTACAATTTAAATACAATAAGCTAGGAATTATAATGTATAAGGTTTCTAGTGATTTGATCCAATTCATTCATTCATTCTGTTTTTAAAAGATTGTACTGATGAAGCACAAACTGTGATCTCCTGAAGATCATTCCCTGTATAGACTATATGATTACTTAAAAAATTTCTTTTTAATAATTTAAAACACTTTTCCTTTTTTATTTCCTTACTGTTGCCAGGCGCGGCCTGTGAGATTTTTACAGGTGAGGCAAATTTTGTGGGGAACTAGTGATATGAGCGTAACAAGCAAAATACACTTTTTTTATTAAGGAAGGCTTTTTAATAATGTGCCTAAGTAGTTCCGCCAAGAGATTATTTACATACGCATAAACACCGCAGAAAACATAAAATACTAAAATCGTATTTTTTCTGTTACTTTTTTTAACTTAACATGCAAACAGTTTCTTGCATCGTTAAAGCCATTGTTAACACAAGGGGTATTGTGCCCTTAAGGCATGACAAAATGAACAAATTTTCGAATGGGCAAAGGAAAGATTACCTTCTTTGGAACACTTCAAAAAAAAATCGATGGATTATCCTGTTTTTCAAAGAAAATAGCCGAAAAATAAAAATTTGGAACGTAGCACAGCACGGATTTTTACATGTAGACAGACGACACATAACACACAACGCCAAAAATATGTTATAATCATCGCTAAGGATATATATCACATATACAAAGATTAATTCACCGAAACTTGAAATTTTTAAAATTTTTACTTTTCTGTCTATATTTTGTGGTTATGTACGCACCGAATTTTGACACATCTAGTAAACCATAGCTGAAAGATATCACAACCTAGATCGTATGCCCGCAGCTTTAAATCGATAGGCGGGTCCGATGCTGCGTTGCCAAGTTATTGTCAAACTCGTAATTTGTAGGTTTTAATGTTTTATAGGCATGTTTACAATTATTATTATTATTATTATTGGTAATTACCTAAATATCTTTAAATAACATTAGATAAGCTTACTTATATTAAATGTATCGCGAATATTGTTCTAATAATAGATTGGTCAGATTTAAATTAGTGAGCCAGAATTCGCGACAACCGGCGTGGCGGCGCTGACGGCCACGCGCGCCCCGAAAGCGATATTATTGGTGGGCCGTCGACAAATTTTGTCTCTTTTTAACTTCCTAAAGCGCGTATGTTTATTTCTCTGTTCGCTTTAATGCATTTTATATAGTCCACATACACATATAAGATCAATTTAAAATACGGCGAGTCCGGAGCAAGCTTGGCTTGAGTCTTTCTTGGAGAGTTTTTGCATGGAACTTGCACTTTTTAGAAATAAAAGATTATTTTGTGGGTTTAAAAAATAAATTGTTAGGTAGATCATTGGAAATAAATTTAGGTGCGTCATTGATAAGGATAAGATGACCTGTTGGACGAGACGCGCCTGACTGTTGCCTCTTAAAATTAAAGTTTCACTTGTCCTACATATTTCGATTTTAACAAAATAATAACCATTTAGAATTTTATAAGTTTGTATTAGGTTGCTTTTGAATTTTCTTTCCATTAAAGTTGGTAATCTTAATCAATTTAGTCTCTAGTCATATGGAAGGTTGCTAAGTTCTAAAGGAATTTTTGTGATTTTTTTTGAACTTTTTTCAAGGTTTCTTTCTATATCTTTTACATATTAAGGATTTCAAATACACTGTGATGATTCTAAAATTTTCCTTATCATTTCAATGCTTTTTGAATAAGATATACACGGTAACCAAGATAAGAAGGGCCAGTATGGGGATCTCTCTTATAGTTAGAAATACAAAATTGGTTAAATGGAAAAAAAGTTATCCTTATCGTAAAGGCATCTTCAAGTGGTTTAGGGAACTGATTCTCATTTTTTACATAATAAAATGAAGTTCTGAAATTTTTTTCATAATTTTTCATTTTCGAGTTATTTTATTTATTTATTTATTATTATTCCCAACGAATACAGAATCCATTACAGGGAATCCACAATAATTATACTAAACTTATAATAATAACAATAATCAACAAATAGGTAATTTACAAAAAAAAAAAAAAAAAAATCTGCATAACCTAGTAATAAATTTTTTATAGATTTTATTATTTTTCCAGAAGAAACTTTTTTATTTTTCTTTTAAATCTATCTAATTTTTTTAGATTTTTAATTACTAGTGGTAATTCGTTATAAATAATTATTCCATCATACAAAATAGATTTTTTTCCAAAATTTGATTTAATAGTAATAGTTTGTAAAAAATCCTTCTACCTTGTATTATGATTATGAAGTATATCAACTTTGGAAAAAACTAAATTTTCGAATAAGTATATGAAACGTAGGGCAAAACTAATAAAACTTCTTTATAGCAACTTTTAATGAACTTAATGATTACATTATCATTTTTTTTATTCGACATTTCGTTTTAGGGCACCGATCATCAACTTAATTTTTTTAAATAGGGTCCTGATTTTTTGATGACAAGTTTTAGAAGCCCTTTTTATTCTGAATTAAACAGTGTACTACACATTTGGTCTGTTTTTTTGGCCATTATTAGGAAATTTCTGTGATACCGACCTGTCTCCTAGAAAATTTCATACATTGTTTCAGATTTTCAGTTTTTGCTTAGTTAGTAACAGGACATACATTTGTTATTGTTTTCAATGAGTAAAAACAATTACATTTACGTTAAATCTAAATAAACATTTTAGATGTTGACCCTATAAACGCCAAAATTAATAATATTGCAATTATTGCATAATAAATTGTCTATAAATCAAACCATTATATTAGATTTTAATTGTTTTTTTGCACGATTTATTCATGATTCTATATGATTTAAGCATCCTAATTAAAGCAATTAAACTGTCAGTAATAAAAATAATGATCATTCTTATGTTCCATGTGATGCAGCTACATTGAAAAGCATCCTGGAAAAATATTATTTCATATAATTATAAGTTTTTCCTGCTAAGAAAATACTATGTATGGATTGTTGTTTAAGGAGGTAGTTTGTATTCATTATTCTTAAAATAAAATTCGTGACTGTTACTTGTACTTTATTTCATTCTATTTAAAGTAAGTACATTTAAAAGATGGTTATTATATGTCACTCTATGTAGGTTTAGTTAAAACTTGAGGTGGGTCCCCGTCAGAATGCCTTCTCTTCCTACTTTAAAAAAAATACTGATGTAATATCTGGTTGTCTAACAAAGAAGGAAAGTATATCATTTCTTTCCACAAATAAACAGTGACAAAGTTTTGGCAACTATTTTTATAAGCTTGCTTCGGTGTTTTAAGAAATGTTGTTAAAATTACTTACTGATTGGTTCAAAGAACCGTATGATTTTTTTTAAATCATGATTTTTATCAACCCTGGTAAATCCCACGGTTATTATTTAATTTCTTAACACACCCTTTATTACAGGTCCTCCAATGCACAGTCCCATTGGAAGCATGGGTCCCATGCAGGGTGGCCCGATGGGCCCCGGCGGTTGCGGCCCCATGGGTGGACCCATGGGCGGGCCTATGAACAGTCCTTTGAACGGAGGTGATCACAGAAACAACCAGATGCATAGTCCTATGAACGGACCCATCAGTGGTCCTATGAGTAGTCCAATGAATAACCCCATGAATGGACCTATGAACGGACCCATGAATGGACCTATGAACGGGCCTATGAACGGGCCTATGAATGGGCCTATGAACGGTCCAATGAATGGACCTGGACCGATGGGTGGCCATCATGGAGGTGGAGGTCCACATGGTGGACCAGGTGGTGGTATGGGACCTATGAACGGACCTAATGGGCCCATAGGTAGGTGTAAGTATAACAATCATTTACTTATTCGTTTTAATATTAACACAGTATACATAGAGGAACGTTGTTATTTTATAAAATGGATATTAAAAACTTTATTATTATTTATTTACCTTTTTTGTATAAAGAGCGTGGACGGCAATTTAACCACTCGTTATCGGTGTTCTGGGTTATATCAGTAGGGGTGGGCAAAATAATCGATTAATCGATTATTAATCGATTGAACGATTACAAAAAAATTTAAAATCGATTTTTCTATTAATCGATTAATCTACTTTTCGATTAATCGGCTTTTCGATTAATCGACTTTTCGATTAATCGATTTTTCGATTAATCGATTTTTCGGTTAATCGATTTTTCGATTAATCGATTAATCGATTTTTTCGATTAATCGATTTTTCGGTTAATCGATTTTTCGATTAATCGATTAATCGATTTTTTCGATTAATCGATTTTGTCGATTAATCTATTCTTTTTTATAATCATAACTCGACTATGAAACACGTATTAAGCGAAATAATTTGAATGCTTTTCGATCCGCGTTCCTTTAATTTTTAAGGGTCTAAAATTTAAATCGCCCACCGGAATTGTGTTCAAGATGCGCTGGAATCGCTTTCATTATATCATTAGTAATAACATAATTTCGACTAGTTCAATAATCGATTTAGTCTGATTAATCGATTTTCTCGATTAATCGATTTTTCGATTAATTTATTAATTAAAGTATTAGTATTTATTTACATTTTTTATAAATCGCACCGTTTTTGAGATATTTTACACTGTTATTAAAGTGCATGTTTTGCTTAATTTTAAAGTAATAATTCTTAATTTTGTATCTCTCATTAATAGAATAACTCATTTTTCATAAAAATAAAATTATAAATTCACGGTGACTAAAGTATTATTGTCAACCTTGACATTAACTTTGGCTTACCTACGAAGAAAATTTAAAAAGGTAGCAGGTATTTCGTTCGCAACCTGGATAGTCAAAGTATATTTATGCGAAATAATTTTTGATTTAGAATATTTCAAAACGATTGAAAACCCGCATATATATATATATGTTATAGAAAATATGTCCAGAACTTCTAGAATCCAAATATGTGATAAAAATCATACCATCCAATTTAAAATAAGCGAGAAAATCGATGTTTTATACTATTTTTTTCGATGCTCAATTGTTTTGCTGATAAGATATATGAATAATCTATAAAATTCCCCGAAACTTTCAAATTCAACATTTTTTCCCATCTTTAAAAATAAAAAAAGTTATAAGGCCTGTTGACTCTTATTTGGATATCCCGGTACATAGTCGAAGATACTTATCATAGCATCTTTGACAGATATACTAGTTATGAAATTAATATTTCATCACCAGTTAGGAAATATTTTGCTTTTCGTGACTAGTTACAGAAAGTGAGATATGTCAAAACTGTCATCGGTTTTGACAAGCGTCACTTTATATGTCAGAATTAGAAAAAATGTATTCTGACACCCTCAAGAACAAGAGATTGGCGGACCACTGTTGGTATAACATTTTTACGAGATTAATTATGGATTTTAACATAACACCCTATATGTTCTAATTTAAATCAGATAAACTTGACATCTAATTAAATAAAGTAATTAAAATAGTGCACCTTTCCGTACTTTTTTTCCTTAAATAAACTTTACAAGATATATTAATTAAAAACTAAATATTTGTAGTGCCATAGATAAAAGAGAATAACATAAGAATCCTATTTAATTTTTAATGTATTAATAATGACGTTCCTTTATTTTTAATAATGGTAAATAATTGCTTTTTAAATCGTACAAATGTGTTTAGTGGCAGAGGCGATAGCTTGTCGATATTCATTTCTAGTTTCTGGCTGAAGTTAGTCGTGCTAGTTGGTGTAGTGATTATTTTTTTGGTAAACTATTTGCGATGGGATTACCTCAAAACCAAGGTGATTGTTGTAAATTAACATACAGTGAGAACTTACAGGTTGGGATAAATTCGTTTAAAAATCAGGCATTTTTTTCTTAAAAAAAAAACGCTCGGACACGTCAAGTTTTGATTTTAGGTGCGCATTGTTTAAACTAAATTTGATGTATACAGGGCGACCCAAAAAGAAGGTATCATGTCATACTTAATTTTTTTAAATATAAACCTCTTTTTTTATTTAATTTTTGAAGTATGCGTAAAATTTCAATCATATTTCATGGATCATAATCATACCCCATATCTAAATTGAACCGTTTTTGAGAAAAATGCGGTATTTTTGTACTGGATCGATGCATGAATATCTAAATACAGTTTTTCCTGGGCGATGGATTGGTCGACAGGGTCCAATACAAGGGCCGGCCAGATCCCCCGATTTAACCCCGCTAGATTATATTCTGTGAGGCTACCTCAAATCCAATAGACCAAATAATATTGACGACTTGAAAAACCAGATAAGGCAAGAAATTAGATTAATGAAACCTCAAAGTGTTCAAAATGTTCTTCAAGAATTCGAAGATCGTCCCGGATATTGCCAGGACGTTGGTGGAGGTCAATTCCAACATTTGTTGAAATAATTTTTCCACAAGTTTTCCATTTATTATTTTTATTATTTTTCAAGGTAAACTGCCTTTTAAAAAAAACGGTTCAATTTGGATATAGTCCGGCCACCCTCAATCCCCAGAGTGAGTGTTTAGTTCTATTTAAGAACCACAGTGGGCAATAATAGGCGTTCATACTTTAGTACTTAGCATCGACACGAAAAAGCAAAAAAAAATGACCTTAAAAACGTTGTCCTTAATTTCGCGCGCAACAGGTTTACCAAACATACATATTTATTTGCTATTACTTTATTAAAAATAACTAATTTTAGCAAATGAGACGTCAGTAGATTCGTTCAAATAAAAGCAAATGGTGGACGTCAGAGGCCATATCTTTTACATTGAAAAATTAAAAGGGCTCATGAATAGACATAATAGACATTTTGTAGTTTATAAGAATTTACAATACAACCATGAATATAAGTCCCACGTAGCGACACCTAACTTTTCGTTGATAACTTTTCAGTTGTTATTTGCATAGCCGGATTTTAGCTTTCCGTTTTAGATTATTTCCATTGTTTTAATATCCACAAAAACTCTTTACTTGTATCTTCATATACATTATATATATATATATATATATATATATATATATATATATATATATATATATATATATATATATATATATATATGAAGATACAAGTAAAGAGTTTTTGTGGATATTGAAACAATGGAAATAATCTAAAACGGAAAGCTAAAATCCGGCTATGCAAAATAACAACTGAAAAGTTATTATTTCAGGTCCTCCAATGAATAATAACAACTTCATGATGTCACCCATGGCTAACATGTACTCCAAACCAATGCCAGTCAGTGCGGGAAAAGTGTATCCCATCGATCAACCCATGGTGTTTAACTCGCAAAATCCTAATGCGCCGCCCATATATCCTTGTGGCGTATGTCATAAAGAGGTAAGTCTAACGGCTACAATCAGTTTAACGAGTAAAAGTATCTATTATAATATTTATCAGTGGTGTTTCCACCACTTAAAAATGATTGTTTCCAAAACATGTTATTTAATTCAGAAGAAACGTAGTACATTTCCAACGGGTTTTTCTTTCCAGGTCCATGACAACGATCAGGCAATCCTCTGCGAGAGCGGCTGCAATTTCTGGTTTCACCGGGGCTGCACCGGTCTAACGGAACACGCTTTCCAACTCTTGACGGCCGAGGTCTATGCGGAGTGGGTGTGCGACAAGTGTCTCTCTACGAAGAACATACCGTTGGTAAAGTTTAAACCTTAGTATCCTATTTTCGTAAGGAGCGTATAGGAAATAAACAATTTGGTCGTTTTAGAAATGTGAATTTGGAGGGGGGACTTTTTTCGTTTCAAGGGTGGCTTGATTTACAAGTCGAGCAACTTCGGCAAATGGGTAACTCGAGTCTCGTTGAGCCTATAGCGTTTACGATGTCAAAATCGTCATTTTTTGGATGCCATATAGTGTGTTATAATTAGGGCTGGGCGATTATCGAAAAAGAATCGATTTTTGTTTATTTGAAATAATCGATTATTTCCGATTAATCGATTAATCGAAATTCATCGATTAATCGATATTAATCGATTAATCGAGAGTAATCGAAAACTCGATCAATAGAGAAAATCGATTATTGAACTCGTCGAAATTATGTCATTACTAATAACATAATGAAAGCGACTCCAGCGCTTACCACTTGCCTATCTTGAACACAATTCCGGCGGGCGATTTAAATTTTATACCCGTAAAAATTAAAGGAGCGCGGATCGAGAAGCATTCAAATTATTTCGTTGAATACGTCTTTCATAGTCGAGTTATGATTATAAAGAGAATCGATTAATCGAGAAAATCGATTAATCGAAAAAACCGATTAATCGAAAAAGCGATTAATCGAAAAATCGATTAATCAAAAAATCGATTAATCGACAAGTCGATTAATCGATTTTTCGATTTAAAAAAAATTGTAATCGATTAATCGATTATTTTTCCCACCCCTAGTTATAATATGAAATATATCTTGATTTATCCTATAATCCGAAAACGGCAAAATATACAGGGGGTTTCAGTCAAGATATTAAAGTTGGTAGGTATGTCAAGCTTTTTTGCGCAATCCTGTATAATTCCCTCAAGCAAACCCAAGAAAACATGTTTTTTGAAAAATTGGTTTTGCTCTTCAGATTACTGGAGAACAATAAATCGAAAACGCTATACGTTATCTCATGGGTAAAGTTCCTAAAGTGGCCATGTGAGATTAGAGTTTGACAGTTGATGTGCGGTTAAACGGATCTCTAGCTTTATATTATACACGCCTGTCTTATTTTTAAAGCAGAACAAATTAAAATTAACGTTATTATCTTGAAGATATAGTCCGAGAAAGTTCTTTCCCAAAAAACAGTTTTTTGCTGCTTAACTGAGAAATAAAATTTACGTCAAAAAATCTATGATATAATAATAATAATAAAGTTTATTTAAATTAATTACAATTTAAATATGATTATATATTTGTATATTATAAATAAACTTGATAAAACCCCCGAAGACGTACTTGTTGGGGGCAAATCTTATATTTAACATTACATTATTCAATTATATAAATTATTCAATTGAAAAAAATATATATTGAAATACATACATACAATTTCTTTTTTAGGACAAGAGAGATTCTTAGAGAAAAATAAAATATTTTTATATTATACAAAATAATATCAAAGTATGTAATTCCAAAATTTTTTAAATCGTTTGTTGTTATTATCCAAGCTTTTATTTCACTTTTATATTTTTTTAATGATATAGTTCTTTTAATATTTACTGGTAAATAATCGTTTAAATAAAAACATAAATATTTATAATTCTTTTGTGCTATAAACTTATGTATTTTTGGTTTAATGGCAATTTCATTTTTATGACGCGTGTCATGGTTATGTTTTTTAAATTGTATTAGATTTTTATTTTTAAAAACGTATACTAAAATATTATAAATATATATTTGCCTAACGTCCATTTTTTTGTTTCTGAATATAATTCCTTTGAAGGATAAAAATAGTCTTTATTAAATATAATTTTTAGAAATCTTTTTTGTAATACTTCTATTTTTTTCACTAAAATTCTACTTATTCCTCCCCAACCTAAAATCCCGTAATTCAAATGAGTTTTAACTAATGCATAATACAATGTTTCTACGTGTTTTACATCCAAAAAGGTTTTAACATTTTTGAATATTGGTAGTAAAATTCTTAATTTTTTAATTAAGTAATCTACATGTATCTATATGATAGATAGTGTATGATAATACTTAAAAATACAGGGTTATTCACGGTAAGTGGCATGTTAAAAGATCTCATCATGAACCAATACAGTTTTTTTGTTCATTTTGGTTAGAGGCGTTTTTGCAACGTTGTCAGTTCTACCATTAATTCACAGCAACTTCAGAATTTTAAATAATATACCCTGTTTGTGTGAAGCACTGCATGTCTAAACTTAGTCCTTGTTGGGATATTGACATTTGAAATATAGCATTATCAGCAATTTGTCCGCCGCCTGTTGCCCACTAATGACATCTTAGAGAAAAACTCGTTTCTGTTTTACTTTTTGATTCTCTTTTCCAGTGGCGGCTGGTGAAATTTCGAAGTTGTATATCTCTGTTCCTACTTACAGGACCCGTACCAAATTTAGGGATTTTAATAGTGAGCCCACTGGGAATGTTTCGGTAAAAAAAAAACATTTTGTAATTTGCGAAAAAAAAGTTGGATTTTGGGTGTGCCCCTCCTAAGAAAAACATGAATACGTCTATGTATCTTTATTATTTTTTTACTCAAATTTTACATCATTCTGTCGATAGTTTTAAATCTTAAGAGAAAAAAATGTGTTATTAGAAAGTTATAGTCATTTGAATTTTTTTTTAAATTATATTTTAGGCTTAAAAAAATTCAAATGACTATAACTTTCTACTAACACATTTTTTTCCCTCAAAATTTAAAAACTGTCGACAAAATGATGTAAAATTTGTGTAAAAAAATAATAAATAAAATACCTAGACGTGTTCATTTTTTCTTAGGAGGGGCACACCCAAAATCCAATTTTTTTTTGCAAATTACAAAATGTTTTTTTTCTTTACCAAAACATTCCCAGTGGGCTCACTATTAAAACTCCTAAATTTAGTACGGGTCCTGTAAGTAGGAACAGAGATATACAACTTTGAAATTTCACCAGCCGCCACTGCTCTTTTCATAAGTGTCAACTTCCGTTCGAACCGGAAGTTGCTGCACGGTGATTTTTTAGTTCGTGAGTAACCAGAAGTTCATACTTTTAAATAGAGAAATCAAAGCTGAGATATGGGATGTTATTTTTCTCTAAGATGCACCCAAGCACAAGAAGATGCCAAATGAGATTTTGGCGAATATATATATATATATATATATATATATATATATATATATATATATATATATATATATATATATATATATATATATATATATATATATATATATATATACAGGATGTTCTGTCTAGAATTCTGGAGCTGCTGTCTTAGTAGTAGATCTGGAACCATTGCAATTTTCTAGGCTATGCACAATAACCTTTTTCTCATCTTCAACTTTATTGGTAAAGATTTTTTGTCGTTTGTTGGTGCCACTGCTTTTATGTGATTTTAGGGATTCTTCATTTTTAAGATAATTATAATACCTTTACATTGGCGCCATCATATCTTTTTGGTGTGCCTCTGATGTGTTAATTCCGATCTGATTATTTTAAATATTCCAAAAGAAAAAATCGATATTGTACGAGAATTCAACTGCCAGTGTCAAACTCTACGCTCTTAATATTACTATAAACAACCATATTATGAATTTTAGAGTTACTATGATATAGCTAATAATAAAAAGTTGTATATAATAAGCCTTGAACAATTTCCAAGTATTAACGGAAATAACATTTTTTTACAGGAACATCGTCGTTTTTCTATGAATAATTTATGTACAACATTAATTTATAGAAAAGCGCTATTATTCTGAGACTAGGGTATTTTGTTCGTTTTTTACCTTGTCATTAAAATATATGTGTCCGAGGCCAAGATTCTGTAATTAAAATAATGATATGGAAGGGTGTAAAAAGCAAAGAGAAATATTCCTATCTCTTTAGATTTGAGTATTCTAGAACACATATATAATTCAGTATAATGCTAATACAGTACTGCCTGTTTATGGATAAATTTCTGCCAGGAAAAACCAAAAATCACGTTAAAGATCACTACACACGTATATTCCGACCTTCCTGGAAATTAAAAATAAAATGACGCCTTTCAGATTTCTTAATGAATCAGGCGACGCGATGCCTCGTGAAGCGACGTTGCCACTCTCACTCGAAATTTCGCCACCATGCAATGGAAATAAATTACTAAAAATTTATCATCACGAAAAAAAATTCCTTTGTCATATGCTTTAGCCTGTGGTATTTATGATTGTAGGTAAGTATGAACCCACAGTAATTGCGTTATTTTAGTAAAGTCTATCCAATCTGCGAATGTTCTACATAACGGAAAGCCTGGCAACAGCCGTTCCCAAAGAGTAGGTCGGGACCATATCGTTTGCCGGGTTATAAATAACTTGGGAATCCCTGTTTGTTGATTGCTCTAAAATAAACTAAATTCCATATTAAATACCATATTAATGTTGAGGCCTCAGTTATGTTTTCTCAAATTTACTCTTAGAATTTAACAGTTAGTTGCCTTTACAGGCCTGTTCCTTAGTGCAGTTTAAGTAACTAAGGACAAGGTAAGAATGAACAAAATATTTTTATCACTTTAATATCATCAATTTTTACATAATCCTTATCAGTTTATTTCATCGAATTATCAGTTATTGTTAAATATATTAATATATTTAGCAAGTACAAGTACCTACATTGACTTATTTTCAATATAATTTTTGATACCTTTTTGTTTTTTAACTTCGGACTGCCATAGAGTTAATGTAGAGTTACGTAGCGCTGAAAAATTTTTACTATTTTTTCTTACTTTTTTGTAGTAAGTTTTACGCCAATGCTTTTTAACACTAGTTTATTCTGTTTAGCACAATTAACTGTTTGCTATTGCAGACGGGGAACAAGACTTAATCCGAAATTACTTAGAAAAAAGTCGGTGTAGGTAACGCAGTTAATGACCAATAAAACTGCACATTTTGCATTTCAGATTATCCTATCCAATTGAATTAGATAGCATGTAGTTTATAAAATAATGTTGATGCCATGTAATGTTTAGGCCTAGTTTTAGTGACTATAATTTACTTTAGGACTGGAACTTTAAGAGGAATAATCAGCATTCATCCCTGCTATTTTAGTTTCTTTTAACATTGTTGTTGCTTGTATTTGCTATAAGAAAAAAAAACAATGATATATATATATATATATATATATATATATATATATATATATATATATATATATATATATATATATATATATATATATATATATATATATATATATATCAAAGAAATCATAATTTTATTTATTAGTGTTCCTGTAAAATGGAGTCCTGCAATAATTCGATTATAGGCCAAGCAATAGAGCGAATTGACCGCCTGTGTCATCATCTGAAAGACGATCCGTAGATGATTCCTGTTATATTTCCAACTCTGGAATTTTTTCCTTTAATTTGTTATAAACATTTTTAAGCGAAAAAACGCGATTTTTTAGTTTTTTGCTTATAAAATAGAAAGTAATGAAGCAATCTTAATGGTGTAAATGGACGATTTGTAGAGAATAAAAATACGAACAAAGTGAGAGGTCGAACGTCACGATAGGATAAGTAGCAACGGAGAAAATCCGGAAAAACCGGAAAATTAAGAGGTTTTTTTTTTAAATTCATAAATCGGCCGTTTTTAAACGTAGAGTAAAGTAGTAATTTATAGCTACTTTATGTGTGCAAAACCCCGACGCTGTCCGACGATTAGTTTTGCCACAATCGTCATTTTAATTTTTCAACACACTATTTTGCAACGGGTCAGGATGCTCTATGGACCGTCCGATTTTAATTATTGAAACTGATTTGAAAAGTACAAGTTTAATTTAACAATATGTATATTTTAACTTTTCCTTAAAATGCTACGAAACCGGTTGAAAATTCACGTAAAAATGCGTGAAAATGGCCGAGCGCGCGAAAGATGTCGCGTAGCGGGAGAGCAGCGGAGCGAAAGGGAGCCAATATTCGCGCGCTCGGCCATTTTCACTCATTTTTACGTGCATTTTCAATCGGTTTCGTAGCATTTTATGAAAAAATGAAAATATACATATTGTTCAATTAAACCTGTACTTTTCAAATCCGTTTCAATAATTAAAATCGGACGATTCATAGAGCATCCAGACCTGTTGCAAAATAGTGTGTTGAAAAATTAAAATGACGCTTGTGGCAAAACTAATCGTCGGACAGCGTCGGGGTTTTGCACACATAAAGTAGCTATAAATTGCTACTTTTTCCCAAAGTTTGAACCCTCTACGTTTAAAAATGGTCCACTTATGAATTTAAAAAAACTCTTAATTTTCCTGTTTTTCCGGATTTTCTCCGTTGATACTTATCCTATCGAGGCGTTCGACATCTCATTTTGTTCGTATTTTTATTCCCTACAAATCGTCCATTTATACCATTAAGATTGCTTTATTATTTTTCATTTTATAAGCAAAAAACTAAAATAATCGCGTTTTTTTGCTTAAAAATGGGAATCAGGAATCATCTACGGATCGTCTTTCAGATGATGGCACAGGCGGTTTTCTAATAAGATTAATGTCAAAAAATCGCTAATATTTTGCTCTGTTGCTTGGATTAGTCTCTCGAATATGTGTAAGGCTCGATTTTAATCATTAATTTATTATGTCCAATAACTCAACAACAATATTAAAAAATCAAAATAGTAGGAATGGTAGCCGATTATCCTTCTTAATAGCAAATCATTGGATATTTAACTTGATTATTAATTAGTTAAATAAACAAGATTGAGTGTAATTTTGGCAATTTCTTGTTCTAGAGTAAGTTATTGGCATTGAAATTAACCACTAGTGTAAGGTGCATCAGTTTTGTCCATTTAAACATTTCTAAAATGGCTGAATATCCTATTTGAAATAGTTAGTGATAATGCCTGATTCTAAAATATTTAAATGAATTGGATAGCCAAACTAGTAAAATAATGCATACATTGCTCACTATTTTTTTTTACTTATGGTTGTAATTTTGTATAAGCAAAGAAACTATCATTTTGTCTCTTATCTACAGAGTGGTCGAAAAGTCTTAGTATGGGCAAATATTTTTGCTATCAGTAAAGATGGAGACACCAAATTTGAGGTGTATCTTATTGGTTAATAAATCTACTTTTTTATGTTATTTAACTTTTTCAACCCGCTTGAGGGGTGACGCTAGGGAGCTGAGGTCAAAAATTTGAAATGCAACCCTATGCCGTGTGGTACCTCATTTTAAATGTAATTAAAAAAGAAATATTTTACCGCAAACCCGAGGTCCGAATCTTAATTCGTTTTTAAATGGCAAGCCTTTAAAAACTAAAAATCGTGAAAAAAAAAATTAAAAAACATATATTTCTCTTATTACCAGTGGCGGCTGGTGAAATTTCAAAGTCGTATATCTCTGTTACTACTTACAGGACCCGTACCAAATTTGGAGGTTTTAATAGTGACCCACTGGGAATGTTCTGGTAAAGAAAAAAATCATTTTGTAATTTGCGAAAAAAAAGTTTAATTTTTGGTGTGCCCCTCCTAGGAAAAAAATGAGCACGTCTAGGTATGTTCTTTATTATTTTTTCTAAACAAATTTTACATCATTTTGTCGACAGTTTTTCAAATTTGAGAGAAAAAAATGTGTTAGTAGAAAGTTATAGTCATTTGAATTTCTTTAAGCCTAAAATATAATTAAAAAAAATTCAAATGACTATAACTTTCTACTAACACATTTTTTCTCTCAAAATTTAAAAAATGTCGACAAAATGATGTAAAATTTGTTTAGAAAAAATAATAAATAAAATACCTGGACGTGTTCATTTTTTTCCTAGGAGGGGCATACCAAAAATTCAACTTTTTTTCGCAAATTACAAAATGATTTTTTTTCTTTACCAAAACGTTCCCAGTGGGCTCACTATTAAAACCCCTAAATTTGATACGGGTCCTGTAAGTAGGAACAGAAATATTCAACTTTAAAATTTCACCAGCCGCCACTGCTTATTACTTTAAAAGTTGTTCTTAATGAGCACCATGAAGTTCTTTGCAGTAATAAAGTCGATTTTGGAACCCACTTCTCACATTTTCGAGAATGGCAGGTGTTACTTCTTGGCAATTCCGAAATGAACTTTATTACTGCCAAGAAGTTCTTAGCGATCATTTTGAACAACTTTTAAAATAATAGGAGAAATAAGGGTACCAATAATTCTTAAATTTTTAATTTTTTTCCACGATTTCAAATTTTTATATGCTAGCCATTTAAAAACGAATTAAGATATGGACCTCGGGTTTACGGTAAAATGTTTCTTTTTTAAATACCTTTAAAATGAGGCACTACACGGCATAGGGTTTTATAAACTCATCCATCCATATCTTCTTCGCCCTGGTGAGTATCCGACTTGTCTGTGTCTGAGTCAGCATAGGAAATACTTTCCTCATCCATTTCACTCTCTGATGTTTAATCTGTCTCAATATCTGACAAACATGTTCGCTTTTGGGGATTAATATTCTCGTCAGGAATAGATTCTTGAACAGATGTAGGAGTCAAAATACTACTCTTGGTTTAGTGAAACCTGGCAGGAAATTTGTTGCTCAATGCTTTCCAATAATAATATAATTATTAATACTAGTTTTAACAATATACCAAGTTTTGGGTAGGTAAATAAAATTTGGGTTATACCCGGGTAAATATCCAATTTTTATTTACCGACCTGCTGGGTATTTACCCATCCAGCATCATTAGGTGGGGATAACTTTGTAATTTTAAATAGGATGATGTACTTTCGGTTACCGAATTATGATTTATGAGGTTGTAAAATAAAGAAAAGTTATTTACCATTTAGTTTCAACTCATTTATCGCTTGTCATGCTTGAAAAGTTGTTCGAAATGTCCCCCTTTAACTTCCAAACACTTTCTCACTCATTTTCTAAATGAGTTTCGTACCCTCTGTAACATATCAGGTGTCGCTACTAAGCAGGCAAAGCCAATTCGGTCTTTCATATCATCTAAAGTTGTAGGTACAGTCGCCATCATTTTGTTCTTTATAAAATCTCACAAGAAAAAGTCAAGGGGGGTCAAATCCGGGGGCCAAGCAATAAACTGAGAAATAATCGTTAACGTCAAAATTCTCAACTGACTTAAGTAAGAATAACGCATTTCCATGGAACCGAATAATAATTCTGAAATAAGTGAACTTGATTTATTGGTAAAATTTATTTATTTTGTAAATTCAATCAAAATTTAGTTAACCATAATTCCGAAACCGAAAGTGCAACTCAACAAAAAATTGTACACATACGTAGTTTTTTACGTAGATTCGGCTTTTATAAAAACATCATCCGATTTAAAACTCCAAAGGTACTTTCCACCCTTCAAAATGGAGAGAGGTGGTAAAAGTCAAAAATATTTTTAAATATTTCCCCCCCATCTCCCTATTAACTCACCAAAATTTCATATTTTAAACCCAAGCAAACAGTTTTCTCATTAACAATAACATGACAAAAATTTGTCAAAACCTAACTGATCAACTAGATCTAAATTTGAACCGGTCTAAGTCTTACTTTTTTTGGTGAATTCTGGGGTAAAATTTTAATCAGAAACCTATTAGCCTTTGTTTATTTTCTTTTATGTTGCATACATTGTAACACCTTACAAGAAAGTCAAGTAAAAATATACCTTTGGGATATTTATTAAATATATAAATACCATGAGTAATATTGTATTTAATTTAACTAGTTTAGAAATCACGTATTTATATACAATTTGTACATATTTATTAATTAAGTTTTATTCAATTTTATTGACTTTAGTCTTTATATTGTCCTACGTCTATTATATCTTGTCTCAGTAACTGGTTTTGTACTTTTTTCGTCATTTATAGCGTTTTCCATTGGTCAAGTTAGTGGGCACTAGTTCTTCCAATGAAAAACGCTATTAGTTTTTGCAATTAATAGAAATAGTCGCCCTCTATCCCTTAAGACAAGCATTATATTCTGTTTTTAGGTAAGCTTTTTCTAAAACATTATTACTTAAAAATTGGAATAAACTTAAAACACAAAATTGCAATTAAAAAGCTTTATATTTTTATTTTGAACAAAAATTTGTCCTTCAAAAACAGTTTTGATTAGCTGCATAAACTGATAAAAAGATATACAGCGTGGTCAAAAACAAAAAGTATATAATTTCCGCCAACTGAGTGTCGTGATTAAATCATTCAACATTTTGATCTCAAAGTGAATGTTGAATATTTTTACCCCGTATATGCTGGGTCAATTTTTTTGATTTGAGTGGTATTTTCTCAACAAGCAGAACTTTTATGAGGAATATCTTTCCGTACAGTCAGATCCGTTTTCTGCAAAATCATTTTGGCTGTGGATGAAGTTGATTTTCACGCTAATTTTAAATATGACCGAATACATTTTAAAATTGAGTTTTGATGTGTCATGTTTGACTTTTCCATGACTAGTATGACTTGATAAATTCGATTAACAATTGTTATCAATTTTTTCAAAAACTGTTTGAACTAGTATAGTCGTATTATATATTTTTAGTTAGTCTAAATATAAGAACAGATCTTATACCTACATTTTTATTGAAATTTTAGTCTTAAATATCGTTTAAAGGTTATTAAAATCTTTTTATTTGCAATTTTTTTTGAGTCTGCTCTTTATTCATATACACCAGAGTGAGATTTTTTAAAATGTTACAAGGCGATATCTCGGTTACGAAATTATGATTTATTAGGTTATAAAAATATATTTACCATTTAATTTCAATTTATTTATCGTATGTCATGCTTGAGAAGTTGTTCGAAACACCCCCCACTAATAACCAGGCAAAGCGAATTCGGTCTTTGATATCATCCAAAGTTGTAGGTGCAGTCGCCATCATTTTGTCCTTATAAACCCCATGGAAAAAAGTCAAGGGTTATCAGATCCGGTGACCTAGCAGGCCAGTTGAGAAATAATCGTTAAAACGTCAAAATTCTCAACTGACTTAAGTAAAAATATCGCATTTCCATGGAAACGAATAATAATTCCGAAATAAGTGATCTTCATTTATTAGTAAAATTTATTTATTTTATAAATTCAATCAAAATTTAGTAGATCATAATTCCGTAAGCAAAAGAGCAAATCAGAAAAAAATGTTGTACACATACGTAATTTTTTACGTAGATCGAATTTTATAAAGAAAAGTACATCATTCCATTTAAAATTCTAAAGTTACCCCATCCCTCACAATAGACAGAGGTGGTAAATGTTTAAAATATGTTTAAATAGGTCTCCCCAAACTCACCAAAATTTCATAAAAATATTTTAAACAGTTTTCGAGATATCGGGTTGTAACACTTTAGACTCACCCTGTATACCGATGAATAATTGTCGAAATGATTTGGTAAACTGCAAGCCCTATGCATTCTCATTGTTTAGTTATCTACCAATCTTTACAATTTTTTCCCATAAATTAATATCCATTTTTTCGACGAAATTTTTGTACTTTTCAAAGGTCTATATGGCTATATTCTGGTTACCCTTTTAGATCATACGATTTATATAAGTTTCGAGTTTGAAATATTGTTGATATTCACAAATAAAAGAGTAAATTTGTATCAGTGGCGCAGCGAATGGGAATTTCTGGGCTAAAATTCCCATTAGAGGGTTTAAGAAATAATTTATTTTGGGTCATTGTCTTACGATTTCGCCCCATCCTCTTAATTTTTCACAAGCAATATACTATCTAGAGATAACTTCATTCACAAGTGAGACCCCTGAAGGCATTTTCTGATTGTGCCACAGTGCCACTGATATGTCTCAATAAGAAAATGAGAGGGTTTCGTAGGAATAATACTGATAAGTTGCTACTTATAATCAAATAATGTAAATAATAAACACCTGTTAAAGTTTATTTGTACATAAAGTTTGCAATATTTGCATACACTTATAAGTGATAGGTACTTATGATTAAGAGTTAAGTATAAGATTTTATCTATTCACTAAATGGTGTAAAAATAAATAACACTTTTGCCAAGCTAACATTATTAGTAGAATAATAAACCACTGAGCATTCACTAAATAGGGGTTTTATTTTATACTTTTTCAAAGTTCAGAGTGATTGAACATTTACCAGTCTTTAAAATGGGGCTCCTTTATAAACGGCAGGACTCTTAATTATTGGGCCTCTCGCATCTCATAGATTGAGTAGTGGGTGGGGGTGGGGGGATATCGTAATCAGTGGCGCACACGGGTACTGGGGACTGCAGCCCCCCTCCCTCCCGGACCAACATCCTAGACACAAAAATTTAAAAAGTGCACTACTAATTGAAAAAATCCACCGAATTGCACTATTCAGCCCCCCCAAGACAAAATCCTGGGTGCTCCACTGATAGTAATGTAAATTAGCAGGGGTAAATGTTTATTGGTTAGTTCTGATTAATACACAGAATCCGTTTTTTCTATGGGTTTAAATAGATCACTTGACCAGTTAATATCTGTACTTTACCAATTTATTCTCCTGCGCTCATATAGGGGTTAATAAACAAATTAAACATTATTCGTTATTCACAGTATTGTCCTCGCAGGACGAATAGATCCAACTGCTGGTTGGCATCGTCATTCGATGCCAGCTGACTAGTCGCCTGTGGTAGACTTGTAGTAGACGCTGTCAATGATAAAAGAAGAGGCACACGTCAACACGTGGATAACCTCAAAATTATTTTGATTTTGTTGCTGTGCTGATAAAAGTAGGTATTTGTTAATTGCTTTTCATGCTTTTGTTAATTTTATGATTTATTCTTGTTTAAAAAACTATCTTAAAACTTCCAACCAGACATACCATCGATTATACACTAAAGTAACGAAAAAAATGGAAAATACTTTAAAGCCCCCTGAAGGTGTTTATTTAATGGAAAATTTAAACAAAACAGCCTTTGAAAAGCCCATAAGAGTCCCTGTGATTAACATAAAAAAGTTGCAAGTGTCATCAACTTTACCCATGGTAAAGAAATACTTGTTTAAAGTTGAAAATTTTAAACCGCTTGATCACGGGAGTACTGATGATGTTTCTATATATTTAAATCCAGAAGTTATTGGCAAATGGACAGATTTTACTGAGGATGAAAGGAAATCTTTAGAGGCACAAGAAATAACTGAGGACAACTTGAAAGTGCAAGATTTCACCCTTAAATATGAAAATTATAAACACGAAGACATTTTGCGTGCAGTATTGCCTAAAGACAAGGAAGGACTTTCCAGTTTTACTAGAGTTGGACACATTGTTCATATTAATTTACGGGAACACTTACTTCCATACAAAAACATCATAGGTAATAAAAATTATAAATACTTCTATGGATACATATTAATTAATAACAAAAAAAAGTATTTTACATTGTTTACCAAGTCTTAGCAATAGTACTAACTAGTTGGGTAAGGTTTCTATTATACTACAGATACTTGGATCTGTACTGTATTGTTTTTCAGGTGAAGTACTATTTGATAAAATATCTGGTTGCAAATCTGTGGTAAACAAAACCAATACAATAGACAACACTTACCGTAACTTTAAAATGGAAGTTCTCAAAGGAGATACAAACATGCTGACTGGGTTAAAAGAAAGCAATTGTCGATTTGAGTTTGATTTTTCTACAGTCTACTGGAATTCCAGATTGTCTACTGAACATGAGAGAATTGTTAAGTTAATAAAACCCAATGATGTCCTTTTTGATGTATTTGCTGGAGTTGGGCCATTTTCCATACCATCAGCAAAAAGGCAATGTAAAGTTTATGCTAATGACTTAAATCCAGAGTCATTTAAGTGGCTACTTCACAACAAAAAACTTAATAAATTATCTGATGATTATTTGACTGCATACAACTTGGATGGTCGAGAGTTTATTTTGACAGTTATTAAAGAAAAGTTGCCAAAATATATTGTAGATCATAATGTTTATATAGTAATGAACTTGCCAGCAATGGCAGTAGAGTTTTTGGGTGCATTCATTGGCTTGTTTGAGAATACCAAACTTCCCATAAGTTTTAAACCCATGACAGTATTTGTATATTGCTTTTCAAAGGGCGAAAATCCTGAGCAGATTGCTAGAAATCTTATACTGGAAAATTTAAAAGTTGACAATATTGACATTAACTTAAAAATAAAAGATTTGTTTAGAGTTAGGACTGTAAGCTCCATGAAAGAGATGATGAGGATTACTTTAAGTTTGGATAGAGATATTCTGGTTGGAAGTATTAAGAAAAGGAAGGTAGATGATAATGATGTAGAAGTTAGTAAAAAAATATGCAGTAGTAGTTCAAATGGTGAGTTTTATTCTAGGGAATGACAAATCCATTAAATATACACAGAAACATATTTTGTTCTATTTAGTGGTATCATTATAAGCCTATTGTGTCGTTTTCTTATTTTTAAAATTGAGTAGGTACACTTGAAATTAGCTGCGAGTTACTATTTTTTTTTAAACTGCCTTTTTTCCTGTTATACAGGATGAGTTTTTAAAAGTGTTACAAGGCAATATCTCGAAAATGGTTTAAAATATTTTCATCAAATTTTGGTGAGTTAATACGGAGATGGGGGGACATATGAGCCCGTCAGATGAAAAGTGGTCTAACTGCGTGGCGGTTTGCTTGTGCATTATACCACTTTTCCTCTGAACGGCTCATATGTAAACATATTTTTGACATTTGCCGCCTCACTCTATTTTGAGGGGGAAACTTTGGAATTTTAAATGGGATGATGTACTTTTGTTTATAAAATTCGAATCTACATAAACAACTATGTACTTATGTGCACAATTTTTTTTTTTGATTTGCTCTTTCGGTTATGGAATTATAGTTAACTAAATTTTAATTGAATTTAAAAAATAAATAAATTTTACCAATAAATCAAGTTCACTTATTTCAGAATTATTCAGTTCCATAGAAATGCGTTATTTTTACTAAGTCAGTTGAGAATGTTGACGTTTTAACGATTATTTCTCAGTTTATTGCTCAATTAAACATGGAAGCGAATTTTAATATGCAAGTTGATATGTTGTTAATTTTGGGGAAGTGCAGAGAAAACTACAGAGAAGAAAACAGGTGGATTGGATGAGCTGGTCTGGTGAACTGGCCTGCTAGGTCCCCGGATTTGACCCTCCTTGTCTTTTTCTCGTAAGGTTTTATAAAGGACAGAGCAATGGCGACTGCACCTATTATACAACTTTAGACAATATGATAGACTGAATCCGCTTTGCCTGCTTATTAGTGACACCTGAAATGTTACAGCCTCGGTTATAGCGGGTACGGAATTCATTTAGAAAAAGAGTGAGAAAGTGTTTTGAAAGTGAAGGGGGACATTTCTAACAACTTCTGAAGCATGACAGATGATCAATAAGTTGAAATTAAGTACTTAAATGTTAAATTTTTTTTTATTTTATAACCTAATACCTAAATCATAAATCCATAACCGAAAGAGCAAATCAAAAAAAAATTTGTACACGTACGTCGCTTTACGTAGATTCGAATTTAATAGCAAAAGTACATCATCCCATTTAAAATTCCAAAGCTTAACCCCCACCCCTTAAAATAGAGAGGGGGTAAATGTCGAAAATATGTCCCCCCATCTCCCTATTAACTCACAATTGTAATACTTTAAAAAACTCACCCTGTGGATATGCTTCTATTAGTATGGTGGATAATGTGCCAGATTTTCAAAATTCAATATAATTTTTGAAAAATTTGTTTTTTTTTTTTAGATAAAAATGGGCAAGAACAAGAAGAAAACCACCAGTGTGTTCAAAGTAGCAGGAGCAAAGAGTTTAAAGATGAAAGCCAAAGCTAAAGTGGTGAAGACTGAATTGAAAAGTGTAAGATAATAAACACAGAATAAAATAGATTAATGACTTGTTGACAATGTTGTATTTGTTTTTCTTCCATTTTATACAGTACGTCCACGGATGGTGTAGACAAGAGGACAAATGGACCAAAACCAAAAAGTGAAAGATATGAAAAAATACCATTCTTTATAAAAGTTTAAAAAAAGGCAAAGTTTTACGTTTTTGTATTTTTTGCATACCTTGTACAAAAAAAATAAATTTTTGGCAATTATTTGCAAGCAAAAACTTTTATAAAGAATGACCTTTTCTCATATCTTTCACTTTTTAGTCCATTTGTCCTCTTGTCCACCCCATCCGTGGACATACTGTACCTATGTACAGTGGCGCACCCAGGATTTTGTCTTGGGGGGGGGGGGGGGCTAATTAGTGCAATTCACTGAATTTTTTCCAGTCGTAGTGCACTTTTTTTTATTTTTGTGTGTCTAAGATGTAGGTCTGGGGAGGGGGGCTGCAGTTGCAGCGCCACTGTAATTTTTATTTTCTTGCAGATAAAAATAAAAACAAAAGAAAAAGTAAAGAAAATCGATAAAACTTTGGGTAAGCTTCAGAGAGAAGTAAGAACAACAGCGACAAGGGGTAAAAAGACGGCAAAGAAAAATAATTCCCCATTGCCAAGTTCTTCAGGCAGTGATGAAACTACTGCAAATAACAGTAAAGAAACTGTTGATAAATTAGAAACAATGCAGTTGTAAATATTATAAGATATATTTCTTAAAATACCCTGTAGTTGTAAATAAAATGTAAAATGTAAATATATAGTGTGGAAAACAAGTTAACTTTTTGTTTTTTAAGGTACTCATCCCCAAAATCTGAATAAAATCTAATAATAATAATAAAGGTGTTTATTTATGCCAATAAATCAATTAAAAATATAAATATAAAATTGATAAAAGCAAAAAGAAATCCAAAAAATGACAGTAGTACCTATACTAGTTGGCATAAATAGGTAGGATTTTGATTTATAAAAAATCATTCCTCCAATCCTACCCCTATCAAATAATTTTTGATATTATTTTTGAACTTTAAATAGCTTATGCCCCTTAGACTAGAAGGAATATTATTATAAATTACAGAAGAGGTAAGTATATTTAAACGAAGACATATTTTTCAGTATGATGTTTAGGTATTTCTATTGCGTTCTGATTTCTAGTATTAACATGAATATTATTCCTGAATTAAATTTTTTCAAATACATATCTTGGTTTTTGAGATAAAATTATTTTATATATAAAACAGGATATGTGTATTTCGTCTTTTTTCTAATTTAATTAAATTATGTTTGTCAAAAGTAGGTGATACGTGATCATATTTATTGAAAAACACGCAGTTATTTTGAAGAATTTGTAATTTCTGTTTATCTTCGTTACTGATATTTTTGTGATAAATGATATCACAGTAATCTAATCCACTTAGAATAATTGAATCAACCAGTCTAAGTTTAGTATCGGTATACCACTCAGATAGGAATGTGGCCAATACAATCGTAACGCTAATTCATAGTCTAAACGATTTTTAATAGACTTTTTAGGGAACTGGAACTTAGACTGTAATAAGATGTAACAAGGCTTGTGATCCAACTATGGCAATATTGGCAATTAAAAGAAATTAAACAAAATATCCAATTTGAAAAAGTTTGCATTTCTTATTATAATGTAAAAAGCAAATCTTTTATATTTTTAGGAATTTTCAATTCACCAGTTGGGGTTGTGGAACAATATCCTAGAGGGGGGGTACTTTTTGTAACACTTCTATAAACAAAAATATCGACCTTTTTTAACAAGTTCTAAATAAAATATTGTCAATCTTTTCAACTGCTTCCAATCAAACCCAACAGTACAGGCAGGCCCGTCGAGAGGGGGGGGGGCAGGGGTTAGCCGCACGGCTTTGGGGGGCCCGCAGCTCAAGATTATTAAGTAGGTAGGTACCTATTATTGCAAGAACTCATCTTTTTTGAGCCCGAAAAATTATACCGCCCCGCGGCCCGTCCCTGCTCTCGGCGGCCCTGTGTACAGGTACCAATAATTAATCAAAGATTTTATTAAACATTTTTAATTAAAGCCCCCCGAATTCCATTTTAATTGGGGGGGGGGGGGGTGGATGTAGGTAAACTATGCTTTAAGCAAATCAATTTCTATATTTTACAGACAGTACAAATTGCTCACACTTAATGTTATGTTACGTTTAGGGGGACCTTAAATAAACAATTTTACAACATTTTAAAACAACAAAAATCAACAATTTTTTAATACATCGTCACCTAGTCGACGCTTATGCGTCCAAAAAGGCAAAAAACTAAGCGAAAAACTAACAGCAGGCTATGATACGCATCTGACATCAAACGCGATTCTAAAAAACAATTATTGATGCCTGTCGACACTACATGCGAAATTACACAAGTCTGGAAACGTTTTAGGAAATTTTTGTGATTATGTGATAATTTTATTACAAATATATTGTGTTAGTGTGTACAGAGATGGTAAAATATTGTAAGTACCTAGTTCTAGTTTTGTAAATATTCTAATCAATAGTTTTCGATACGCATAATCTCTGGGTCATATATACGGACTTGATATTTGTATTTTTTTATATTCCTTTGTGAATTACATACATAATGTACCTAGGTATTTTCATCTACATACCACGTATCATAAAGCTCAAGTTTTTGTGAAATTTTAAGTAAATAAAAATTTGTTTAGCTTTTGTAACTTGCGTAATACCTACCGTCTTTTTTAAAATGAGGTAACAACAGTCTATTAATAACCTATTACATAACATGTGTTGAAAGTGACATTTTTCACACGAGCGGGAATGTCGCACGAGGCGATAGCCGAGTGTGATAATCCCACGAGTGTGCGAAAATTACTTTCACACGAGTAATGTACAATATTTTTCCTACGACCACAAAAATATTTACCAAAAAACCCCAATTGCTGTATTTATTTAATACCCCCACTTTCACCACGTGTGCTGAAAAACATTTCAACACACGTGTTGAAAATAAAAAAAATGGAATTGGCACCATCTCTTCAAACGTCATGTGTTGAAAAGTACTTTTCAACACGCGTGTAATATAAGGCACTTTCTAGCCAAGTTAATCGTCCTTTTTTTCTCACTTTCATAGGTGGTCGTAGGAAAAAGGAGTTAATAGCACACATATGTGTATATAGGTATACATGACCGTAGATAATTTTTTTGGGGAGAGGCGGTAGTCCAGTGCAGTGAAAAATCTAAAATCTCGGAAACCGTCAATAGTTTTATGGGACTTGTTTCATTGAGTTTCTGATCGTAAGTCAATAGACTACATTTTCCTTCTCTCCAGACGCCCACGGTACGTTAGTACTTAGGCTTGCAGTCTACGTGGGATGTCTTAGATAAAAAAAAGATTATTTTAAAACAAATTTTAAAGAATTATAAAGTTTATTTACATAAATTGACAACCTGAACATAACAATTAAGCAAAGAAAATGAATTAATGAATTAAAAAACATTACCTACGTAAGTTTAAAAAAAAGGTCAAATGATAACCTGCCATGAGTTAACATATTGTCCTCACAAGGCACTTCTGGAGAGGGAAAGATTTTAAGCCAACGGGTTCTATTTTATGAGTAAAAAACTAAAATTATTGGATTTGTTCTAAGGGCGCGCGGCGCGACCGATCCCACGTTAAAATAAAAATTTTAGGTTTGCTTAGTTACTAAGCATCTTGACACTTTAATACCCATCCACTGAAACGACTATTGACCTTAACAGAGGGGGAAGCAAGAAGTAAAAGTCATATTATATCGAAAAAAGTGGAAAATATGCAGGTGTGCGGTAATGAGAACTCGTCCCCGATTTATCACGGTCTCAAAAATAACTACTATTTTAGAAGGGTTCCAGTCATTGAACAGATCGTCTTTTGTTTTTATATCGGACTGACAAAATGAGTTTGTCCAAGTATGTATCTAAATCTAAAGTTACAAAAGGTGCGTAACTGTTACTACAATGTTTTTAGTGTTGCTCTTAAAAATAGTTAGTTTTCGTTTTGGCCATTTTATTCTTTGGTGTACTTATTATTGGGGCTTTTTTAAGCTCTCTTTAAAATACGAAGAAAAGTAACATTTTTGATTTAATAAAACAAATACCTAAGTGGATTCTTGAGTGTTTGAAAAGAAGGAAAAACTGTTGTCTCTTTCCTACACTTTGTAAAATCAGAGTAGAACACATCTGACAAAAATCAAAGGTTTGTAGAATGATGAACAGAGTACAAAAAAATTATAATAATAAAAAGTTTTATTATGATCAGTCTTATCACGCTAGTTTACAGTACCTAACCCTTTTTTAAGTACAAAAATGCATCTTCAGTTATTAATTTTCCAAAAACGTTAATTGCAATAATTATGACCGTACTCTCCACACATAGTCGGAACCACTGTGCCTTGGTGTGTACTGCGCAACCTACATGTACTTGTACATGTATATAATTTAGGAATGGAACTTTTAATACCGATGCCGGCGGTCTATTTTTGTTTTTAATGTCGCTGAGGTACGTGTACCAAACCTAGGGACCACAAGACATGAAAATCTAAGCTCCAGATACAATTTTTTTTATAAAGTTAAAATATTTCCAGTCAAGAAATAAACAAGACGATGACGGCTAAAACCGACTCAAAATACCAGTCGAGCAAAGTTTCACAATTTCGTACGCATCATTAATACCTTTTTCTTTTATTTCAAGCCTTTCAAAAAACTTTTTCGCGAATTTTTATAAGCCGTTTTTAAAATCGCATTCAGCAAAGAACTTTGATCCTTTGTATGTATTTAGTCAAGTATTTTATTCACAAATCAAGGAGATTATAAAGATTCTTTGTTCGCCATTTAAACCACAATATAAAATTTTTGCACGTAATGCTTCGAGCATGTTCAAAAATAATAAAATGGAGAGAGAGAGATACAAAATGTAAATTTATAATAAAGGATCAAGGTAAGTAAAAATAAATATAAACAGTTATTTCTTCGTAATGATTCATCGCGGTGACACGGGATGATTTCAGTATTCTTCTCGCGGTACCTCTTGGCCGTGGTCATGATGGAAGGAGCGCCGACGATGGTACCGAGAGTTCCGCCCATATTAAAATGGGGTCTGTGACTATAATTTATGTCTGGTACCTCGGATAATTGAACCCTGTATATCTGGGACCCATCCTTGCATTGTCACTGGTTTTAGTACTAACATGATTTCATTATTTTGGAATTCATTTTGTTATAAAGCTCGTTTTAAGCTGTTTCGTTGAGCTATTGCCTGCAATAAACTATTATCGACACCGTCTGTATTAAAACTCGTTAAATTTGTAAGAACTGTAAACAGGACCGGCCTAATAAAATAACAGGCAAAGATAATTTTAATACCTATAATCAGTAAAGGGTATGAATAAAGTATTTTTTACCTGTTTTAATAATTTAGAAATATTTTAGTCTAGTTCCTATCCGTTTGGTAGGTAACCGTGCAGTATGATTTCGATAGTATTTTTTGTTATTCCGAACGTGCTAAAAAATGTAGCGTCCTTGGAAAGAAGTTGAACATAGTGCCTTCTGTAGTGCTAATATTAACAGAAAATATTTATCGCCCGATGCCAACCAAATTGTTAAAAATTTGTATGTTTCTTTATTAAACAGGGGGTTTGCTTGTAAATGCAGCTGCAGCAGAAACGTCCTCATTAACGAAAACTCCCTTGTCTACAGCTATAGATATTGTGACAAAGCAAATTAAAGACAAAAAAGTACGTAGAGATGCTGGTAAAAGTAGCAACAAAAGTGACAAAAACGTAATTCGTAGAAAAATGTATGCTATGTACGAAGAGCAAATTGTGCTTATGTTGGTTTCATTAAAGCAGCGACTAATGAAAGATGAAACCAACATAAAATATCTTGCAGCAGGACAAGCCTCTGAAGAGTATTATCTCAAATGGGTTTGACATATCAGATCTCCTCCTTCAAAGAAGGTAATGGCTGTTTCATCGGCGTTAAGGGTAATGGCTTCAATTTTTTGAGATGCAATAGGAATTCTTCTGATTGGTTACCTTCCAAAAGGCCAAATCATCACAGGCGAATACTATGCAAGATTTTCGGACAAATTAAAGCAAACGATTACTGAAAAGCGTCCTGGTTTAGCCAAGAAAAAAATCATTCAAGAAAATGCACAGCCCTATATGAGTGTTATTGCTATAGCAAAAAGTCATGAATTAGGATTTTATTTGCTGCCAGATTTAGCACCGTCGGAATATCACGTATTTCCACGCCTGAAAAAATTACCTGGAAGGCTAGAAATTTTCAACAGGCACGACGATGTTAAAGCCACCGACTTGACAGGTCTGAATTTTATCAAGGTTTTGGATCATCGCTGGTTCAAATGTCGAGGTGGCAGGAATTATGTTGAAAAATAAGCGTAATTTCAAACCGAAACGTTCTGTTTTTCATTTTCTTTCTACAGACTTTTCAGCCTATTTTCACTATTTTCTTACAATTAGATAGCAGTATGCACAGAATAAATTAAGCCACCAATACAATATGATTAGAATTTAACGACCAAATTTATTATTGTCATGACCGGTCTAGCTTGACAAGGTAAGACAAAAGGTAAGTAAGTATATATTTTCCATCATTATATATCTAATAATAGAATTTATTTCAGCAACAAGTTCCAAGATAAAAATCATTTGGAAGTCCCACAAATAACAGGAATAATAAAATAATGACGATTTATTAACAATGGCAGGACAGACACTGATCAAACAGATCTAACTTTAAATCTTAAATCATTTTAGTGAATTTGATGAATTTTTCATTACGTATATAATGTACGATAGTGTATGGCTTACTTTTATACAAAACAATTCCTGATCCCCACACGCACAATACATTTCAACGTGCCAAAGACTTAGGGCCTATGTAAGGGAAAGGACAATAAAAGGACAAAAATTACCTTCATCTCTCTCCTCGACTAGTGTTTATCAGATGAATCATCATCTAGACTGATAACAAGGCTCCCTTTCTACACCCCGTTTTTGTCTTACGAGGGAAATCGGGAAAATGAACGGGGTTGTTTTGAAGGTTGCATATTATTAACGTAAACATTTTTGACAGTGGGTTTCTTTGGTGTTTTGAAAAGTCGTAAGGAAAATGCTCATAGTGAATTTCGCTGGATTTAATCAAAACCAAAATTTTTTTAGAACGGCTGTCATACCATTGGCTGTCTAAATGTATATTTTCCAATTTACGTTCGTCCATCGTATTGCACGAAATGACTATGTCAGAGTTTTCCATCCCTCTTTATTATTTCGAAGGCGTGAGTAGGGCAGAAACATATTGCAAATTGAATTAGATGTTTTATTAAAATATAGAGCTAGAGGGGTAATATTATTGGATTCTAATGATATATTATTTGGTTATAATTTCGTTTACATTTGTAACTAACATAGAGAGGTAGGGGGTGTCCAACTGCAATTTTTTGGGAGGATAATAAGTTTGTACATTTGTAGCTTGAGAGCTGCAATTACCACAGATGTTCAAAAAACTCATAGTTAGAGTTACTTTGTTGTATAGGAGTCATTCTTTCCGGAGTATAAGCTACTTCTCCACAAAAGGGCATTTTGTAGCCCCCAATTTACAATATTAGTTGTTTCCAAAAGTAATGAAATTGTAAACAACCCTCTCGAAACTCTGATAGTCAAATTTAAGCCAGTTGGTTGTTTTAGGAAAATATTTTTCCCTTTTTACCTTTTTTCCGCTGCGCCTTTGTTTACAAAATGCCCTGGCGCCTTTTGGTGTAAATCAAAATAATACTTTAAAAAATATATTAATTTAAATCGGCGCCTTTACCTTTAAATATCCCGCCATATTTTCCGGGCCCAGTCCGTCCCTGCTTTTTTCCATCAAAACATTATAATTCTCATGGAATAGGTACTTTTGTAATCTCTGGTAATTAATTTAACTCCATGGGTATCCATAAATATAGAAAAACTCAAAATGTATTTATATTAATAATTTTCATTTAACTTTATACATTTATAATCCCATTTTGTAAGGTAAATGCGGTTTTATTCAAAATTTTTCTTACTACCTTGGGTCTTAACTAAAGCATTATAAACCATAGATTAAATTTTAGTCAAATCTGCCAGTATATATGATATTTTTACAGTACTCAGCTCAGAATTTTTGTCAAAATGCCTCTGAGCAAACTCGAGACGCTTCTTATTTACTAATGATATCTTTCAACCAACTCGTGCCAGTATCACAGATTTGTGGGTAAATCTGTGCCTGTATACTCTGGCTTCTTAAATTTTCTTTTATTATTGTTACATGGATTGTTGTAATCACTGGCTTCACTTTTCACTATAATCTGTCGCAGTAGTTTGCGGATTTTCACTAAACTTTTCTTAGTATTTCTTGTTTCTCTCGAAAAGTCAGTACTTGTTCTTCCTCTCTCTGGCAGGGTTTTTGTTGTATGGGCTGTTTTATATTTTTTTATAATATATTCAACTGTTGACCGGCTTCTTCCAACAATTTTTCTTATGTCTCTTTGAGATCTTTCTTCTTGATATAATTTTATTATCAAATGTTTGATTTCTTGAGGCACTTTGTGTTAGAAATGTGCCTTGCAAAAAGTCGATTCTTCTATTGAATTTTTGTGATGCATGTTTTTTTTAAGGAAAAGTATAAAATAAAATTTTGATTTCTTTAATGAATCGTATTGCGTCTATTTTATATGTCTACACCCAGTCATTGTTTTTATAGCAAATAACTGAGCAACAACATATTATAGTTGGGATGGTGCCTGATTATATTATGCTTTAGATATTGGATATCACGTTCAATATGTAAAATTCGTTCCCTGATTAACTAATATGACGACATACAGCCACCAGGACACAGATAATTAATTTAACCGGGATATAATCGAGAATAAAAGGTTATTCGTACTTATTACCTGACTCGCCTTACACACAGGTGCAAAAAAGCTCGATAATTATGTAAAATTTATAAAGGGTGGCGGGTTATTTAGTAACCCGAGTAATTTATTACGAAAGAATAATAAAAGGCACAACCAGATTGTTACCTTATAGGCTATATTTTAAAGGTTAGGTCCAATGTAATTTTTAAAATATTATTTGGTGTAATAAACAGTGGCGTGGGTAGGATTTCTTGTACTGTGTAACAGGAGCGGATATATAAATTTTAAAGTTATATATCTCTGTTGCTACTTACGGGACCCATGCCAAGTTCAGGGGTTTTAATAGTGAGCCTACTTGGAATGTCTTGGCAAAGAAAAAAACATATTTTGTAATTTGCGAAATAAAATTGAGTTTTTGCTTGTATTTGAATGTGAAACAATTTCTGGTCTCCTGTTTCAGAAACGTCAGTCTGCATCGTACCATATAGATACAGGTATGAGCGGCGTTGGAGGGGGGGGGGGGCAGATGGGGCACTTGCCCCCTCTGGTAGTAGTTGACTCAATACATTTTTTCGAACAAGTTTTATTTTGTTAGAAGTAAAAGAGAGTTCGCATGTTTTTTCTATTTTTTTTCAAATTTGTTACTTATTTTTAAAGTCTGGCAACGGCGTAAATTCGCCGAAATCCTTTGAACTTTATATTTAAGTTTCTACATGCATTCTGCAATGAGAGTTCTTATTTTATGTTTTTTACACACATAGAAGTTTTTATTTTAGTCTTTAGTTTTTAATATTATTTTCTTTTAACGAAAACTTTATACATTTTTCTGTCTTGTTTTAAGATTTATTTTTAAATAATATCCTTTCAAAGAAATGTTTTAGAGGTTCCTATGTTTCTATTTTCCTATTTTGTAGTTGAAATTTTACTGTCCGTCAGGAAAAATTTGGTTTAACGTTCCTATTTTTGTATAATGTGTTTTTGTAATTGTATTTTAATAAAATATATATCTATGTTGGTGAAGAGTTGATTTGTTGCCTATTTAACGTAGTGAGGACGTTCTTTTGGACGAACGACTGACTAGTATAAATTATTGACCAAATTTGATAAAATTTGGGCGCGACCCGGCAAATTTTTCGCCTGCGCATACCAGCGGCGCTTTTCGCTTATGGTATACTAGGTCATTGCCCCCTCTACAAAATTTCGTAACGGCGCCCATGGATATAGGGGTTATTCGACGATGAAACAAGTTTTATGTTTCATGCGACGAGATTCACTAAATAAATTTCTCTAGTATGTCGCCGACCTTGTCATATGCGTTAGCCTGTGATATTTATGATTGTAGATAAGTATTAACTCACAGTAATTGCGTTATTTTAGGAGAGTCTATCAATATTTTACGTAATTGGAAGCCTGGCATCAGTCGTTCTCAAAAATTAGGTGGGGGACCATATCGTTTGGCGGGTTATAAATAACCTGGGACTAAAATGAAAATAATGATATCTATACTTGATACGAAATGAGTGGTAAAACAGAATATACCCACCCGCCTATAGTCACGCTACTGGTGGTAATATGGTATCTAAAGACGAAATTGGCAGAATAAGTGAAAATATTTTAAAGTTCAAGTTTATAGTTATCCTTTTAGCCTACGGGCGTGCATTAAGTTTTGTGGGCAGCGTATTATTTTAAAAATTAAATTATTATGGAAAAGAATGTCGGGGTTCCGACCTGTGCATAAAAACATAATTATTATTGTTCTTAAATATTTTTCTCTTTATTTGCAACATCCGTTAAATTTAAGTGTATGCGTCTTACAAAAAAATGCACTTTTCATTAAAAAAGGGAAAACGATGAAAAGCAAATTGCTGTGATTAAACACTAATGTTCCGTCTTCACTATGAACCCTGAAAGCAACACCAATGACGCATACTACAATTTTTACAAATAATTTCGTCATCTCTTTGTCAAGAGAACAATACAATTCAAAAATTGCGTTTATAATATAATATTTAAAACGATATCGAGCAGTATATACCATTTATTATCATATCTAAAAAACTCTTAATATAATCCCAAGAACAAACTTTTTCTTTTCCAAATTAACATGAAATTAGTCAAAAATTCCATTTTCCAGTCTTCGCGTACTTGCCCTTTCTACACTACATTCCATATCACATGTCATCATTACCACTTTTGAGTTCTACGACATATAGAGATTTGCTCCGTCTCTCTTCGTGCATGTACGGTCTCGAAATATATTTTAAGATCTATTTAGGTTTCTTCAGGCTTCACATTTTGTCTTTTTTATCAATCAAATCAACATTATGCTCTCAACAATAAACTTATAAAATACTATTGACATTGGGGAATTCGAGAATATTGCACTAAACGATTTTGAACTGAAGTACATATTTATACAGATTTGTTAGGGTTTCTTCCGTGCAGGGACAGCATGCAGGGCCCAGTGGCGGATCTAGGTTTTTCCTGAGGGGGGGACAACACGAGCCGATCGTACCAAAATTTATAATGGGTTAAAGAAATGCGTAAAATAAATTAATGCCGTGAGTAGGGCTCGGGGGGGGGGGATCCCTTGTCCGTTTAAGTTTAAAATCTCCTGAACGTTCGTAGCCTGAATATTCAATGCTAAGGACAACAATCAATTTGTAAATGTAACTTTGATTTAAATAAATAAATTGTATATTATGTGTTCTCTTCTTTTAGTCAATTTTTAGCTGCAGATATAAGCACAACTTCACTAATGCGGTAAGCTGCACTTACCGGCCTAGATACGGCTTGTACACTTTGGTTGCTAGGAAAAATAATAGTCGTTCAGTAAAATCAATAATCACAGTTAGTGACAAAAAAATATGATTGTGCAAAAAAAAGTTAAAAACCACCATGGTCAATAAATAAAAGAAAAACCTTTAAAGATCACGTGTGCCACTTTTTATTCGACGTTTCTTCTTCTTCTCTACCTAACGGCACGCGAAAATAAACCGTCTAATCCCCACCCCGAATAAAACATCGTTTAAAATAAAACATAATACGGCGTCGTCATTAAGGTTTCGAAAATGCTTAAAATTTATAGCTTTCCTGGATTTTTCCTGATTAAGTGCGTTTTCGGTGTTGGCGCTTCATCATCCCCCCCGAACGCTTTCTCCTTATCAGGGAGTGGTCCTTTTCAAATAGAGATTAGTACAGATTAAATCGAAATAAAGGGGTGCATAGAAATTAGTTTTCTAATCATGAAATGGGTGATTGACAGTGTGTGTGCTGGCCTTTTTGTGTTTTGTAATTGTAAAGTTGTCCGTACACGCAGACCACGCGGTTAAGAGAAATTCGTACGTTGATCGCTAAAAATTGCCCGCGAATCCTTAAAACGTTCTTTTTTTCTAGTTGATCAGTCCGGTTTTGACCAGTTTTGTCTTACACCCATCATGCCACTGTTAGTAAGTCGTCATTAAGAACCAATGAGAGTAATGAATTACTCCGGTATTTCTGGATTTATTACATTTAATGTACAATATATGTACACAAAAATAAATAAATATAACAACATTAACTTTCTCAAATGCCTCTTTAAACAGTCGAGTCGGCGTGGCTTGGCGTCACGTCAAGCGATTTAAACTTCCCCATTGTTTATAACCACGTATAAAATAATAATTCCAAACAAACCTGCATGAGACTCATTAACATTCATAACTCAGAACTAATATACCTTTGTATTTAATTTTAAACAATAATTATAAAGATAATCTTACACCCATCAAGTCAGGTCATCTAAAGAAAGTAGTGATTGTTTTCGGTGAAGATGCATCACGGTTAGCCACAGGAACAATGCTCAAACAGTCCCAGATCGGAATATCACAGAAATAAGAAAGGACACCCGGCGAATTTCCTTTGATTAAGTGAGCAAGGTCTCGATGATCTTGTTCCGTTAAATTGGTGATAAATGAAAGAGATTTGGTCAAGAAGTTTTGCTAGAGTTATTTTCGGATTGCCTTCCTCGTCAATTTTCTGGCTGACTGATGGCGGTTGTTGAGGAAGAACTTCACTTTTCGAGGAAATTTTTGGAAAATTCCATTTTGAAGACCCTGTCATCGCAGACTCGCTTCTTTGTGGTGGTATCGAATCAGATAGTTGCGGTGGATCAGCTTCAAGCTTAACATCATCTCGTTGTGGAATTATTTGATCAGTATCAACTGCATCGCAGACTTGTGAGCAGGCAATCAATATTAGCATCATCTATTGGTGGATTTGCCCGACCGATTTCGGGATTTAAAAATGCTATAAATGCGTATAACTACGCAATTTCCGCGTTCCGTCGCTAACAGTCCAAGAGCTAATCGGATGATCCGATGACTATCGATAATTTGATTGAATTTAGCGCGCCCGTATCAAAATTATTATTTTTAAAGTTTATTTTTAAATTTTCCCATTTTTCCCATATGGGAGGGAATGGTGGCGATGCAGAGCAAAGGAAGGGAGGGGTCGCCCCCTGGACCCCTATACAACACGGCACTGGTTACAGGCTTTTGTAGCTGGATGCATACGTAACGCGCCTCTTGTTGTTCTATTAGAAACAGGCAAGGGAGGGAATTATTGCAGCTAAATCTTCAAAGCAAAATCCATGGAAGTATCGATAGAAAAGGGATAAATCCCCAACAGCGCGGCGATGAGCTAAAGAAGGGAGTTTTCTGGTAAAGATAGGGTCATTGATGAGTCGAATGGACACACTACGATGGATCACGTGCCTGTCAAATTCCAAGCCAATGGCGGCTTTTTAAATTGAGATAAGTTATAGTAAAAAAGTAAAATTAAAAGAGAAAACTAATCGATAACTAAATTGCAAAGTTTAAGTGAGGTTCTAAGTAAAAGAAAAGATAAGCTTAAACGAAGCCAGTAAAAACAATTAAAAATTTAAACACCAAAAGCAGCTTGGCTCAAAAGTTAAGCGTTAAGTATTAGGCGAGCAAACCGAATCAATTCAAGATACAATAAAAAAAAGTGAAATAATATCTAATTGAATTTAGAAAATTTAGTTCACTTAAATAAAAATAAAACAACCCCTAAAGGGAGAAACCATATAAACAAACATATTTAAAATTACAATGTATGTAGTACACCTATAATTGTACCAACTATTGTACAATACGAAATGTACAAATATAAGCAAAAAAATGACCAAAAATGGCATTTGTACTAACTATTGTACAATATGACATGTAGGTACATAAACTAAAGTAAAAATTTTAGTTTGAACTTTCATTCAAAATAATATTTTTAGGTTTGTAATGACATGCTTAAACGATTTATCCAATAAAAATGCATGCATATTTCCTAATGTTGAATTAGTACTCATTCCTTCCCTTATTAACAGTTAATAGTAACTGCTGTAAATAGTTTTACCTCATCTACCTGTCAAAAGCATCGTAAACCCACTATAGAATTATAAAAGAAACGATGTGACTTATGTCTTGAATTTTAAAATTTTATTAAACAAAATTTGAATATGCTTTACGGCCAAAATCGCGGCAGGGTTTCCCAGGAATCGATAAAAAAATAATAATCTCTCTCATGTACAGTATAAAATTGTTTATAAAAAGTTATATTTCTGAATATAAAACGCTTTTTATTGTTGTTTATTGGGCCGTAAAAATATGTTTACTAAACGTTTATTAAACGTTTATTTGCTTCTTGCTCCGAACATTATTTTACTCTGATTTATTTGATGAGTTTATAGGGTATTTAAATGTGTATTTAAATCAAGTTATGGTTTATTATATGGTACATAAAGAAGGAAATACGTTCAATAACACAAGTTAATAAATTTGTACAGGACGGGGGTCCACTAGGCGGGTTTTTGGCTCCAAAAAGCAAATAAAGAAATGTCCTCGTGACGGTTGGTAACCCTAATTGAAAGTTTTATCAATATCTCTAGCATTTTGTTAAAATTTATATGATTAATTAAATAAATGCATCTGGTTGCTAAACGAACATTTGAAATTTTTTTTTATTGATTTAAAACAAACCTATTTGATCTTACTGTAAGAACAAAGTTATACGTCTAAATTTCAATATTATTTTTTTACGTAGTAGAATATTCATTGCCAGACAGTAAAATTTCCATAAAATTAGTTGCTTTTCCTTATTCCGCCAAATGATAATATGCTTTAAATTCATTACTTATTTGCATAAATACATAAAAATGCGGAATCCGCAAAAATAATCCCCCAAAAGGAAAGAGAAACAAAATTAAAACACCCTCAAAATAAAACCAAAAATAATCAGGGATGAAAGATTGTAAGACCCGGTGCATTCTTACTTACTTTAAATTTATTCTCCGCCGAGGAAAAGACGTTTAAAGGCAGTGACAGATCTAAATTGCTTTTATAAAGGTAAGCGGTAGAGATTTAATTGGCTTAAAGTTAACAAAACATTTTTATGAAAAATTTTGTAAAAAAGCGCAGTTATTAAAATAGCGGTAAAGGATGTTTTAAAATCTATCCTATTAAATAGATAATAATCTTAGTCTCGATTTTTTTAAAACATTATTGAAATGGCGAGAATAAGAGATATGAATAGTGTGGCTTTTATAGCCCATCTGTATTGCATTATACCAAATGGGATCGTTCAGATCTTGTTAACGCCAAGGTTCAGGTTCAGCACCAACCCTATTTTTTCTTCGCAGTAATGACCTGCTCTCTTCAACTACCAATCCCATCCATAGTTACACTGCCGATAGTATGCTTTATTCCCAGACAAGAGCTGGCTAACACAAGCAAAGATCACAGAAATTAATCAAAAAATTATCAACAACCTAAACCTAGCCTAGCATCTTAAAAAAAATGCACAATAATTCTAGTAAAATTCTCCTATGGTGAAGACCTCAACATATATTTTAATTTTCTCTTAAAGGTATCAATACTTAAGGTTTTAGGGCAAATAGGTAGATTATTATAAAATCATACAGAACAGTCGGAAAAACATTTCTGAAACATAGCCGTCCGATGTCGAGGAATATAAAATAAGCAGCGTGATCTAACATTAACCTAGTGATAGTCAAGTCGCCTAGACAATTTGCTATAGAGGTAGGGTGGACTTTTAGTACTTAATAAGGTACAAAGGTAAGAAAAAGAAGTTTAGCACAGTTTTGCATATCAAGCCAGTTACGTTGAGATAAAATCGGGGAGACGTGTTTGAATTTGCGCAAGCCAAAAATATACCTACAACAGGCATTTTGTACCTTTTAACGTCTCCCATAAAAAAGAGTCAGATAGTTACTGTACACTACAGCACCATAATCCATAATTAAAATGTGATAATACAAGAGAGTCACAAAGCAATTTTTTAAGTTCAACAGCAAAACAATGCATGTTTGCATATAATAGCTTGAGGGATGTTAAAGTTTAAATTATTATCCAAAATTAGGCCTAAACTCTTTGACTTGTTCTAAGGAGGCAACACATTTTCACCTATTTTGACAGTGAAATCACGAAATAAATAGTTTGCTTTTTTAGAGGGAAACAAAATCAGGTTACATGTAGTTGAGCTCAGTATCAAATATGACGTAGAGACATAGCTCGTAATCATTTCCAGGTCAGAGTTCAAACCATCACAGGCAGCAACGGCATCCCTTGGATCATACCCAATGTACAACCGCGTATCATCGGCGTATGCTTGAATGTTTTAATGCTGTTCAAAGTGTCGGCTGTGTATACTGAAAACAGCAAAGGAATCAAAACTTAGCCTTGCGGAACACCTGTGACGACGGGGGATAATAAAGAGTACTGGTTATTAAATGATACCCGTTGAAACCTTTGTACAAGCTGGGATTGTATAAGAGAGACAGCACCTCGACAGAAGCCGTAGTATTCCAATTTAGAAAGCAATACATCATGACTAATGGTGTCGAAGGCTTTCGAAAAATCCAATAACACCAGCGCTGTGACTTTCCTACCATCCATACCAGAAGTGACATCATCCGAAACCCGGTAAAGAGCCGTCACAGTGCTGTGTTTCTGTCATATCAAAACTACTTTTATGGATTTTCTTTATTGCCCACGTTTCCACTCCATACAGCATTCTTATAGATTTTTGAAACGTTAGATTATAATTATATATGAAGATATATAAAATTATAAAATTCTTATTCCCCTAATTCTTGAGAAACATTGTGGATAACTACGCTCATGTTTCCACAAGTGCGGCGGGAAAAAAGATTAACATAAATATAAATACTGATGAATCAATTCTTTTGTTTTACTTTTCGAATTATAATTCGAATCCTCGAAAACCCTAAAATGCAGACAATAGAAATGGCGGCAACGAACGAAAAATTTAATCGCATTAGAGTATGAATATGAATGAAATTAAAATACTAAAATCGCTTTAATTTCTCAATTAGGTTTTTAAATTTCTTTAATATTCTTGTTTAATTTTAAAAATGGAGTTTATTTTTCTCCATTTCATTAGAAAAAACCCAAATTACTTTAAACTTTTAAAAATATATCTTCAAATGTATAATGAAAAAGCTGGCAATGTACAATGTACATATCTTGTACATTGTACGGGTACTAAATATAAAAAACTAAAATACGGGAAGAAGTGAAAAACTAAAATCGAATTACTATGAAATAATATGATAATCGTAAAAAAGTAGTGTCAGAGGCATTATAGACATGAATCAGTTTCAAGACCCGTACAACACCTAAAACCATAAAAAAGAGTATTGGTCCTAATTTTCTTACCAAGAATGGCATTAAAATGTAAGAATTTAAATCTTTATGTGCAATATGTTTATTTTTACGTCTTGTGCCCAGACCCCGAAACATTTTTTTTTTGCCAAATATAACAGTAAAATAAATAAAACGTTTATAGCGGACTTTAACGATCGGGACACTATTTTATTGCGAATAAAAATCGCAGGTTGCTTTTTTTATTCTCTATATAAGTCACGCCACTTGATACGTTATTTATTTTACCCATATATTATTGTAAAATTTTAAGTTTTGATGTGGCAGAGACGACAGTTCGAAAATTCGATCTTTTACATCTTTTATTCGAAATTTTTGATAGACACGTGATCAGTCGTATCGTTTACCACAATAAGTTACGTGTCTGTCAAAAATTATGGATAAAAAGATAAAGAAATTGTATTTACAAACTAAGCCAGAGAAGCTAAATCTTGTATTGAAAAGAAAATGTTGAAAAGCTAGTGCTCGCCTGTATATTTTTATTTTCACAACCTTCGTATATACGATGTTTCTAAATCAATAGATTTTTTTGGAAACAATACGTAGCATTTTGTTTTTCATGCAGTCATGTATGCGCTTCCCTTGGTTGTTCAGATTACGGCCTCATTACCGTCTTTTGTCCCATGCATCCCAAGTTTGTTGAAATAATGCCAGAACGCACATCCTGGCACTACAATTCTGCTGTCTGAGATGGTCTTCGAAACTTCTTCTCTGCTTTCTCTCGAAACCCTGTCTGTTTTCCTCCGAAATTTGCTCTCATATCACAGCTATCATTCAAATTGGTATTGAAAGTTTCATTCTACATATATACCCGCAAGAAACCTAAACTCCACCATCAAAAGTCCTGGTTCTCCAAGGTTTGTGATAAAGCCAGGCTCAAAAAAGTCCAAGCTCAAGGTTTCTTCAAAATCTTACCCCCGAAAATCGTCAAATATTCACCAAAGCAAGAAATCAATACAATCAAACTATCTTATAGTCCAAAAATGTTTATAGCAACTGCATAAATGAAAAAGGGCTTTCCTGTTCCAGCGGCAGCAAATCTTTCTCGTCACTTGCCAAAAACATTAGTTAAGACTTCTGTAGAAGCACTTTTCCTCCCCTGGCCTCTGACAACGAAATTATTTTCACCTCTAAAGGGAAAGCTGAACTATTTACCAAACAATTAGCTCCCAATTCCACCCTTATTCATCCCACCAATTTCGCTCTTCCAACTGCTACGTCTGTACCCCACAAAATGTCCGACATAATACTTAAGGTCAGACAAGTTGAAAAAATTCTTTTATCCTTCGACTCTAAAAAGTCCTCCGGCCTGAATGGCATACCCGCAATTGTTCTAAAAAATTCGCTCCAGAACTTGCACCCATCCAATTTATAGACCTATCTCTCTACTCCCTGTTGTCAGCAAAGTTATGGAGCAATCGATTAACTTGCAAATTCTAAAATATCTATAAAAACACAAAATCATCCATGACAGACACACATCCTCTTAAAGGGCTGGTAAAATCCCTACGGATGTTCCAGCTCTGGATGTGTGAGTCGGACTTCCCAGTACACCCACCGTACATAGTACTTATGGCCAGTTGTGCCATTTACCTAAACACTGTTTAAGAACTTAATCAGTGATTAGATCCAGAAATTCGTTGCACCGCCTGTATATCAGCAATTAGAAAGGAGATTAAATTAAACAGCCATTTTTGGTTGTCTAAAATAAGGAGATTAAATTAAACAGCCATTTTTGGTTGTTTAAAATATTGATTGGATGTTTTGTTTTTCTCATTAGCGGAAATATGGTCATTTTTTTTATATACAAAAATGAATGAATATGCATTTGCTTTCAGGAGTTTTTCGCCTAGACTGAAACATACAGCGATATCTTTTTTATTTTATCCAAACAAATTAAAGTGATTTTAAAAAAATTACACATAATGAAAATACCATAAGCACGATTGCCGACTGACGTTAACTTTCAAATATCATATATGCATTACTACTATATTGTTAGCATCCAATCTACCCCTTGTTAAAATTTGAAGCAAAGATGTTTGATGTTGTACCACGTGATGTATCAGGACTTTTGACGTATAGGAAGTACATGTGGGCTGTTTGCAGATTAGAAAACAAATTAAGGAGAATATGAGTTTTTAATCCAGACTGTCAATGCACTAACGAAACTTCTATATTGAACTCTTTTTTCAAAAGGTGCGCCTCCTTTGGTAATGATTGAGGCCGAATAATTTCATCAGTTTTTTTCCTAAAATGGGGAGCGTGAGGTTAATGACTTATCATAAAATTCGCTGTCAATTTAAAATCCGTTTATTACGTCGAGGGGAGCCAGCAATTTCACGTTTAAATTCCCTATAAATTTAATTATCACTCTAATTATTTATTAACCATTAATTAAAATTTGAATTATTCAGTATTAAAATACGCCCCGACAGTAATTATCCGATTTTATTAATTTTTTTGAAACGAATATTTGTCAATAATTGCAATGCATATTTAATTAGGACCAAATTTATGGTTCATAATCTGGGCGCAAAATTGGGTTTCCGCGAAATTAGCATTAAATTTGAAAATTAGTTAAAATAACTCTTTGTAATACGTTGCACGATTAATTAAATGTGACTCAATAACAGAGTTATTTATTAATGGATAGAAAATATTTTTTGTAGATTAATCAATGGCAAATAAAAAAATATTGTTTGGGTTTGCTGACCGAAACTCGATTTTTTCAAAATCTACCTATTTCTCAGATGTTAAACGTTAAACTTATGGATGTCGAATTGTCGAACCTTAACAACTTATTTGTAAACTAGATCGCATTATTTAAAAATAACAATTTTTCTAAAATTCAGTTTTTCAAAAATTGAATTTTGAACCCTAAAATCTCAGGATTCAAAAGCGTCTTTCAAGAAAATGTATATAAATATTGTTCTAGCTGAGATCATGTTCGCAGCGATGCCAGCGGGATTCACTATCGCTGAGACTTTGACAATCAAGGCTGAAGTGTAAGAATAAGACAACTAAGTTTTTTACTATGAATTTAGCATTTTAGCGTAAACACTTTTTCCTAAAAGAATAATATAAATCTAAAAAATATATATTTTCTAAACATAAAAGATAAACAGAATAAAAACAAAAAACAACTAATAAAATAAACATACATAAAGAGTAACAAAAGTAAAGGCAGAAGTAAAAAATATTAGTCACTTCTTCTATTCTTCGATCTTCGATAATATAGCGGAATTCGGAATATAAATAATTCGATTCTTTGTATTCGAATTATCATTCGATTCTCAAAAGAATTCGAATACAAAATAATCGATTCTGAAAATCATTCGATTCTCCCGTCACTCACCTTTAAGTTACCTAATGTATCTAAATTAACATTTTTATACGCTCTGTGACAAAATAAGGAGATTTCGTCCAAGTTTTGGTGAGCTTTCGAATACTCTTCACATATGGCGCATTTATGAATATTTAAACATTTTTTAATACAGATATCCCGCATATCCCTTAAAAAAATTGTTTATAGTAAGCTATTCTTTGGAAAATCAGCCTGAAATTTAGGTGTGGCATCTTGTGGCGATGAAACTGATGCCGAAACAGGAATATCATCAGAACGTTACACAATTTTCATTACCAGAATTGAAAATTCTAACACAAAGAAGCAATTAAGTAGGTTATCAATGGTTGGAATATTTAGGCCGTACTAGGATACTGTAATTTAAATATTGTTTGTTATTTCGGGGATTTATGATCATGTAATAAGGAAAATAATATAAGTTTCTTTTTGAATTTTAAAATAATTAGATGTTTGGAACTAGACAATTGTATAAAAGATATAAAAATAATGTAATCAAATATCATATGTGTATTTACAACACTACCTAAGACTCCAAAGATTGCTACCGCACTTGCCGTTTCAGGGTATCGATGTTTGGAGGCTTCCGGTCGTCGCGTTTGACGACAAGAAAAGTTATCATTCTGGTTATTTATTTATTCTTGTGGCCTCATCATGAAATAAGTCAATAATACCTGAATTATTAATATGGGTTCACCGTCAAAGCCAGTGATTCATTTTGAATTATTTTCTTAACTTGATTATGCGGTATCTGCACGTTTTCAAATCAGGGACAACATGCTTGCGTTGCTTCCTGAAATCGTGAGCCGCCACTGATATATCCTGGTCAGGGACAAAGTACCTATTCAATATTCCTAAGTCAAACACAGTGCCCTTTTGATCAAAAAAGTTACGCAGCTGAAAAAAAGGGTTTAGCTAATCATTCTAAAAAAAACAGTTCAATTTTGAGAGAAAACCTTTGATATTGAAAATTTTTACTAAAAAATTCGACCTTTAATACGCCACTTCGCGCATACATAATAAAGTTGGCAATAAAATCCTAACCCCTTGTTTATTTAGGACACGTTTTATTTAAATTTTCTGTTACACAAAATGTTTTAAAAATTTTCAGCAACTTTTTCATAATATCCTCTCGTTGTGTTAGATGAAAAGGACGCAAATATTTGATTTCTTTTGTTTTCTTTGCCATTTTTTCGTTAAGTCAATAATGGGACCTACGGAAATTATTTCATCAACGTTTTTATAATACAGAAGAAAAAATAGTTAATAAAATAATGTAAGTCTGGATATCCAGATATTCTTATCTGACTCAGTATTTTCCACAACTTTGCATTCATTTAAAAACAGAGATTCCCAAGGTACTTATAACCCGGCCAACTGTTATGGTATCCCACCTATTTCTTGAGAATGGCTGTTGCAAAGCTTTCATTTATGTGGCATGTTATCATACTGATAAACTTATACTAAAATAACGCAATTACTGTAGGTTAATATCTAAAAGCCTAAATACCACAAGCTAAAACATATCGTTGCCTTTACCACGAAGTGACCTAACCCACAAACTTTTGAAAAACAGATTTTTCGCGGATTATCTTGTTTTGACCGGTTCTATCTCACGAAGTGACATATCTGCATTTTTAATAGTTTAGATGACATAGCATACTTCATGTGAGTCCTATCTGCGGGAACGGATGACATTTTTTATACGCACTGACCCAAGTGAAGATAGGTCTCTTAGTGAAACAAAATAACAAGTCGTTTTCCTATGGAGTGTTCGATTTACAGCAGGTAATACCTATATATTAAATTTGCCAATCACTAAAGAATGCCATTTACTATAAATCGAGGTTAGCAACGTTTAATTTTACGTTTTACAGCATTTGGTACTAAAAATACATTTGTTTTCCTTGGCATGAAGGTATGAGTAAAAGAGGTTCTTCAAAAATATCTACTTGTATTTATAAATATTTTTAGTACCTTGCGAATAAAGAAAAAATTACTAACCTCCACGGTCCATTCTCCTTCTATTTGAATCAGACGTTCCATAGCAAAGCCAGAAACGTACCACCACACCATCACACTGGTAATGAAAATTGTGTAACGTTCTGATTATATTCCTGTTTCGGCATCAGTTTCATCGCCACAAGATGCCACACCTAAATTTCAGGCTGATTTTCCAAAGAATAGCTCATTACAAACAAATTTTCTAAGGTACTTTCCTTTTTATTAAAAAATGTTTAAATATTCATAAATGCGCCATATTATGTGAAGAGTATTCGGAAGCTCACCAAAACTTGGACGAAATCTCCTTATTTTCTTATTACAAAGCGTATAAAAATGTTAATTGAAATACATTTGGTAACTTAAAGATTTGTGACGGGAGAATCGAATGAATTTCAGAATCGATTATACTTTTGAGAATCGAATGATAATTTCTATTCCGAATTCCGCTATATTGTCGAAGATCGAAGAATCGAAGGTGACTAATATTTTTTACTTCCGCCTTTACTTTTATCACTCTTTATGTATGTTTATTTTATTAGTTGTTTTTTGATTTTATTCTGTTTATCTTTTATGTTTAGAAAATATATATATTTTTTAGATTTATATTATTCTTTTAGGATAAATTGTTCATTTTTATTATTTTTGTATAATACATTATTATTTTCAATTATGTCTATTGATTCCTTAGGCTACGAAAATTGAGAAATCTTGTATTTTATAAACAAATCGTTACTCTTAGGCCAAACGCATATTTTATGTATTCAGAAACATAATGATTTAATAACAAGAGAATAAATATATTTTTTTAAGAGAATATCCATTTGGCCCTATTCAGAGTCGCGGATTCATTGAGTAAACTGCAAATGCGTTTCAACCAAGATATCTTTTTTTTAGCGTGTAAATGAAAATAAATAGAACCACCAACTTAAAATTAGATTTCAAATAAGCAATCACCCTAAAAAAAAGAGCAATTAAATGTTCAAAGGCTTTGTTCAAAGCGAAATTATTCATTGTATATCCTTTGACCATTACCAATTTAGGTAATTAGGGAACATGTCCAAAGATCGACGGATTACGAAAAAAAAGAGAATACAAAGCACTGCAAATAAATTAGACTGGGTAATTTATCTTCAATAACGGTAACTGTAAAACAAATAGGTCTACAACAAAATCGAGACGGCGAAATCAAGGAGTTGGATATGTATTATGATAGTCGACGCGGTTCACCGAGTTTTCTTGTGTTTTCGCTTAATGAATTATAAATATGAACCCATCCCTTTCCATGTTCAGGCGTAATATATGGTAAATACATCGATTTGCTGCATTAGTGTTGTTACCATTGACATTCAGTAAGAGGAGACGACATTCATCCATAACAAGCCTTTGATAGTGATAAAAAATGCTTTTTGTTGTCTCTGGATCTGTATAAAGCTTCTGACACGATAAATCACAAAATTCTATTAAGAAAACTATAGATTGGTGTAAGATGCAATACGTACAAATTGTTTAAAAATTATTTAAATGACCCTAAACAGTTTGTTCAAATTGGGAATGTTAATAGTTCTGAAAAATAAATATGTTTTGATATTGCACAAGGATTAATATTAGGGCCTATATGTTTTTAGTATACATTAACTCGACTTCTAAATTAAATTTGAAAGGTAATATTAAATTATTTGCAGATGACATGCATTCATACTCTTCTCTTTATCCTTTTCTAAATCTACCCATAGTCTTTTTCATTTTACTCTGTGGATTTTAGTTCTCCAGGGGTGCTACGCTTGCTGGCGATATCGCTTTTTAGTCACATGATTATGAAATACAGCAGCAATTAACCGGTCACGTGAAAAATATCACTAGAGTCAAGAATGTTACCAGCCATGGTAAACATAACAGCACCCCTGATCCGCCATGCTAATCACTACCATAAAAACCGTTGCCAGGGCAATCTATTTATTAAATGCAACATGATATTTAGAACCTTTTATTGACATTCCAGAAATATGGTACTCCATTGGTATTGATAAGAGTTGATATATACCAAAGCTATAAAGTTTGTTCTCCGGCTGCTTTTGTTCTCCTATATTCTCCTACTACTTAATTATTCTAATAATATGTAAATTAACAGTTTAGTATTATTTAACAAAAATATCACGATGCCAAGCAAGGAATAATAATAACAATGTTGTCCTATTTGTCAGATTAACAATACAAGCACAGATTTCCTGCACGAGATAAAATTTATAAAACGCTATAGAGTGAGGTGAATACAAAATAAACGTAATTTTTAATGTTGTAATAAATGTTAAGCTTTTGTTAGAATCTAGTTGAAAATATTTTTTTATTATGGTCATTTGTCTGTTGGGTAAATGATTAAGACCATCTTAGCATAATAATAGAAAAATAGCTGTTTTCGGGTTTTTGTAATAACCGTCGCTTTGAGAAATTACACGTTCGGGTTTCTTCAAATGTAGTATAGCAACCTATCATCATTATAACTAAAGCCGGGTTTTCATTAGTCGACTTTATTGATCAATATCATTGAATCTGTGCCATTGAAATAAAATAATGGCATCTATACTGATTCGAAATTAATGATTTAGACGGTTTGGAAGAGGAGAAGAATTTTGGAGATCAAAAAAGACGTAGAGCTTTCTAGTTGATATAGCTATGGAAGTAATATATTAATACGTCAAATCATGTTTGAAAGCAATTAGAATATATCTTTATTTGAAAGGCCTACGCCATTTATAGGACGATTGTGGGATTTCTCTCAACGATTTTTATAGCCTTAGGTCCCAGGCAGAGCTTAAGGCGTGTAAGCCTTTGAAAGTTATGGAGGCCTTTTGAACTACGCATATTTTCTGACCAAACCTTACAGTTCTATGTGTCCGAAACCAAAGCTTTTTTTTCAGAATTATCAAAAATATAAAAAATTTTATGGTTTGGAGTAAACATTATGCTGTCATCTCCAAACACTACTTTTAGTAAAAACTATTTCTATAATATTTTACCGCAAAATTTCGTAATTTGAAAACTGTTTTAATTGAAGACTTCCCAAATAATATTGTATTGCATTGTTGAAATAATAAAAAAGGTGAACATTTAGTATGTACTATAAAAGCAATCCAATCAAATTTTAAAATGTTTAAAAAAAAGTCCATCTCGCAATTTCCCAAATTTAAATGCACTACACATGCCTGAACAACGTGTCAGAATTTGTTTTAAATTTCAATTGCAAGCTTTAATTATTTTATTTTTATTACGTGACGTAAATTGAAATGTTATTTTTAATTGGGTTTTCAAGTAAATCGCTTCCCTGGCATTTTCGCGGTATATTTGTAAAATGGTCCCTTGAGAACAAAAAACCAATATTATTGTTATATTAGTTAGCCATTTTAAGAACCTAAAACCTAGCCAGATCCTATAGAGGATCGGTTTTTAAAGGTGCATGTCTTGACAGCACCCTGTATCATATCATGTGATGAATAGCCCAAATTATTATGATTGCCTTTCACGCTCTCTTTAATCAGAAACTATTTCCATTCTCATAGAAAAAACATTATTTTATTAACAACTAGCTTTCGCCCGCGGTATAACAATTTTACTCCATTGCAAACTTTGAACCCCCATTTTACCCCTTAGGGGTTGATTTATTAAAGCCTGTAAAACACGTGTTTCAACATTTACAGCCAGATTCTCCAACGCTAGCCCGGTCTAATTTGACAACCAAAAGTTTTAAACTGACGGACACCTAAGGTTTATACTATGAATTTATTTCTGAGCTTTTTGGCAAATTTATAAAGAAATGGGCAATTTTAGTCTCGTACGTTCGACAATAATATAACTAAATTCCTTACAGCAACTCGTTTCAAGATGAAAATCATTTGGAAACCAAGCAAGTCGCTGAAATGCATAATTTATAAGTTTTTAATGACGACTTATTAACAATGACAGGACAAAAACCTGTAAAAACATAACTGATCAACTATGAGATCTTAATTTAAACCAGGACTAAATCTTAAACCTTCTTAGTGAATTTGCAAGTTATTTTTTAGAGTACTCCTATGAGTTTCGAGTTAATAGGACCATTTATTTTTTTTTCTGCTGAACTGTAACTTTTGGCAAAATTTCCGTCCCCTTTATCTTAAATATTTTTTTTTTCATTTTTAAATTAACCACAATATATTTTTTAACAGTAATTTTTCCTGTTTTCCTAAATGAAAATGTAGACGTTCTTAAAAATCTACCAATAAAAACCCTACACCACTTCCAAATCTTTATTTGCTTAATATACATCACCTCCTTTAAGTATATTTACTTAAAGAAACGCGAAGTTTTGCACCGGCATACTTAGAAGTATATTGATTGCCGGGGGCCGTGCTTATGTTATCTTAAATATTTGCACAAGATTTTATAATGCCGGTCGCATTCGCTATACGTTGATAAGCTGATTGAAACAAGCGTTCCGACATGTTTATGGTGCAAACATTTTCGAGATTATCTATCAACAAATCCACAAGTATAGAGAATTGCTTTAATATCGGGAATTAGGGCCTACTGGTGTGTAGAATTGTTTAAAAGTGCACAAATATAACCTGTTTTTAGACTGGTGGGTGTGTGCCAAAGCCTCGTCCCGTTTATGGCTTCCAGAATATCAAACTTTCTTTCTTATCTAAGGTGTCCAGAGTATGGAAACTCTAGTCGGCGAACGTGTTGTCCTCTTCCTTCTCTAACTGTCAAGTACCGTATCAATAAATTGCATTTCCGTTCGCTCCAGACACCCACTGTCCATCAGTGCTCGGGCTTAAAACCTTTGAAACAATTCCTATCTTCTTGTGACTTCATGAACTTCATTCTCCGAATGTTTTTCTTAAAATTATTTTGTTAAAGCCGTTTTTCAGTCCCTCAGAATCTGTGGACGAGGCTGCTGATGCAGAATAATGTTCTGGCCGTTGGGTTCTACTCATTTGGGTTAAAATCCTTCTTGTTTTAAAAATTGTCATGAATGGGCTGTGTTTGTGTGAATAGCATCCCGTGTCAGTAGATTACATTTTCCTTCTCTTCAGATGCCCACGGTACGTTAGTACTTAGGCTTGAAGTCTTCGTGGGCTATCTCAGATAAAAAAAGAGTGGTTTCCTGGCATCTAAGCTTTCCTGACATGCCACAATGAAACACGTACGGAACATGATGGGAAGAAGATTCGCCAGCAGACTGCCTATCCCACCACACGTTCTGGGGCAGAGTTAAGGAATGAAATGCAAGTTCTCTGAAATGCACTGCCTCAAGAGGACATCAATTGTTTGCCCATATGTGTTCCTGACGGTATAAATTTCCTAGTTGTAACCATTGTTAGGATTTCAAGAACTTTTCGTTTGTCGTCTATAAATCTAGAAAATGTGATTCCGTAAGAAGTGTTATTATTTTATAAAATATAGCAAAATAAGCGTGTAGGGTAAAAGCATTAAAACATCTGCAGATAATTTGTGGGATTATTCATCTTTATACACTCACAGCCTCCGCTCTTTCCAATGCCAAGCCTCTGTTTGAAAGGCAACGATACCCTTTAAATTTGCTTCACCAGGTTAGCAGTACACTGAGTTTTGCATGTAGTTGCAATATAAGAAGTAATTGCTTAAAGCTTGGGTACATCCTATGCCTTTGTTCTAATTTTAAAAATTGAACAGTCACGATTTTGCTTGGTTTTTTAGGAGAAAGTTAAGGTCTTTTTATGACCGACGAAGTCCGGGAGTACATGCTAACTTAGTTAACCTAGAAAACAGGATTGAATTAATAAAAGATTTTGTACAGCCGTGGTCAGTAACAAGTTTATTTTTAAATATTTGAAAAGTTACTGGTAAAAACAACATAAGACAAATGGGCCTACGAAGATCAATCGCGCAGTGGGGACACTGCAGGGTGCTTAACCTATTGGAGGGTTGTAAATTTTGGGGGTGCTAATTAGAGCCTCCCTTAACTACGCCAATGATCCTGAGCATCATCACTTTCCATCCTTAACATCGTCGCGCTGTTGTGGTTTTGTCCCTTTTTTACCGATATTTTCACGGACTTTGCTCAGAAAATTATCTTTCCCTCCACTCAAACCAAAAATATAATTTTATAAACGAACGCAGCATAATAATTTTGTGGTAGTAATGCTAATTGGTATAATAATGGTGGCTCTTGTAATTATTGTTATTTTCACACACTTTCTCCATCCAACTCCCCATTCTCACACCAATGTAATAGCTTTCATCGAAGACATGCTTAATAATGTTTACCTCCAAAAGTAATTGTTATTTACCTTGTAAGCTATTAGCACCAAAATTAGTGGGTAATTTAACATAATAATTTGCAAAAATTTCAATTTGAGAGCGTATTGGTAATCGCATACAGACAGACCGCCCTTTGTGATGAGTTATTACCATGTAATTTGCCTAAGTGCTGCGTGTGGGCGATGTTTACATAACATTATAGATGCTAAGCAAAAGAGCAAAGAGAACGGTTTTGTTTGTTCATTACAGAGTCTATTAGACTAATCGTCTTTGTATTTGGGTTAGTGGAAAAGTACAGATTTATAGTTAATTATGAAAAGTATTCCTTGTTGCATGGGCTAAAAAAAAATTCAGTGTTACTCTCTATACACGAAGATGGTTCAGATATAACCCGGGCTATTATTATAACCCCTAATTAAAACAAAGTTTCTTCTTGGGAGCTGTTGAATGCATTCAAAATAAAATATTTTTGGTCACGAGCGCAATGGAAGGTGGTAGAGGAATTCTTCCTCGACCGAGGTGGTACCACCCCACACATCCTCTTAAAGGGCTGGTGAAATCCCTACGGATGTTTCCAGCTCTGGATGTGTGAGTCGATTCCCCAGTACACCCACGGTACATAGTACTTAGACCTCGGTCTTCGTGGGCTGTCAGAAGATAAAAAAAAACAGTTTTGCACAAGATTTTTAACTTCATCATTGTCCGATGCAGCCTACAGCTTCTTTTAGGAGTCCGAAGGAAAGGAAATCGCAAGGCGACAAGTCTGGGCTATAAGGAGGGTGAGGAAGGGTTTCCCAATGCATATTCGTCAGTAGTAAGTGACATTAATAATTGTAAGGCATCCCGATAAAAATATCTGTGAAAATGACGTCTTAGATTTGTATTGTCGATTATTCAAGAGAATTAGTGGCTGTATTAGACGTATAATCTTTCGGGGCATTAATCGGCATATTACCCATTTCCGATTCTGGTACATTGTCAAAGCTATTATTGGCATTAGAAGAGAAATAAACATAAAAAGGAGATCTATCCACAACCGTGATTGTTCGCCTTAGTCTTTCATAGCTAACCTTCTCTCTTCTTTCACACATTCTTATTTTTGTCACATCTATCTTTATTGGTTATGTTTCCACTCCCTACACCATTGCGTCTGATCGCTGTTTTAAAAGTAACTCAATGACTAAATATATAAAATAATATCGGTTATGACAGTGGGATCTTAAATAAATATTTCTTTAATTTTTTTTAAAGTACGACAAAAGGAGTAAAATATATTCAGCCACGTATTGATTATGTTTTCCAATATTGTTTGGAACCTGTATAAAATATTTTGTTAGTTATTTTTAGTGGCTATTGCTTTAAAATGCTATAAAAAGTTCTTGCATTCCAAAAGCAAGTTTAATTTCGATGCAAACTTTTAAAAAAATGTATAGAGAAATTATTAATACCAACTTTATGGGACTTAAAGCTATTTACTGACTATAATAATACTTTTTTAGTTAACACGCAATTCGAAAAACAAATTGTCAAACAAATTGTTTTCCAAACTTGGTATCGGTTACTTAGCGTGATGTGGAATTTAAATAAACATTAGAAATTTTCATAGAAAAATTAAATAAATACTTAAAAGCTAACGAAGTTAAGAGTATTTCAACGAAAATTATACGACTAAATCCAAATAAGTCAAATAATAATTATCGGAGAGTGCTTCTAAAGAACATACTTTTTTAAGGTTCGAAATGTACTGCGTTCGCTGATTTACTGTGTTAAGCTCGAAGTAGCCTGTTGAAATTTTTTTTAAAATATTAGGCTCCTAATTAATTGCAACAAAAACCAGTTCACGGAACTGTTCAGTCGTAAAAGTGCAGAGATCTGTTTATAATGTAATTATTGGGAATAATGGAAACACTGAATTTTTTAATGAAATTTTGCATAGACCCTAAGTATCTTATGGTTTTTCAAAAAACAAAAAAAAATGGCTTTCAGGTTAGATTTTTCAATGGATTTCTTTAAATTTCGACAGTTTCACATAAACCACAGCCTTCTTAAACCAATGGCCTTTTTAGGGGGGGGGGGGGGGGGGCTGGGGCGCCCCCCTAGAGCCTCGTGCAAAAATGATTTCAATAGCGAATTTTATAAAAATAAATATTGTAACATAAGCATTAACCATTTCTACATATTCTACAAAATATTATGAACAAAGACACACTTTTTGCCGTCTATGTGAGGTCTTTGAAATGAATTATACCAAAAAAGTATGAATAATAGATCAATACTAATAAATATGAATTATAAAAAATGCAAGCCTTTTTTTGGTATTTTAGATTTACATTCTCTTAGATGGTTTCTGAAAATATTTCTTACACATCTAACAGCGATCTTATCAAGATTTGCGCCCGATAATTTTGGCTTCCAAACGAAACAAGCAACCCAATAAAATTTTTTTCAGAAACATCTTTTTGGAACGTAAATTTTTTTCTAAAAACAGCTTTTTCCTCAATGGATTAGCGAAATTTTTCAAAAATATTTTCTCGAAACATATTTCGAACCGACATTTTTTCAAAAATGTCCTGACCGCTGTTTCAAAGATGCTTTTTAGAAAACAGATTTATGAAATATTTTGAAAATATTTTCTCCAAAAACCCGTATTTACAAAGTACATTTTTCAAAAATGTTCTAATAAAATAATTTTTAAAACAGGTACATTTTTCGAAAATATATTTTTTTGAAAACAATATTTAGAAAATTAAATTATGAACTCTAGCAGCTTGGAAAATCTTAATGAAAAAAAGTCGAAAAAAGATCCTCAATAAACCCAAACGAACCTTTTTTGGGTTTGATCAGGTTTCCTTAGGTCTGGTACGTTACTTTGATCAGGTTTCCTTAGGTTTGGTACGTTACTTTCTCGTAAATTACTTTTTCAAAAAGCCGTTGCTTGAAAAAATTAATACTATCCGAAAAAATTTAGTTTCGAGAAAGATGTTCTCTGAAAAAATGTATTTTTGAAAAATGCTTTAAAAAATTTGAATAATTGGTTTTAGACAAATTATTGTACTTTCGTAAGTACTTGCATATCCCGTCAAATGAGCAGAAGGTGTACCTAAATAAAAAAAATGCTACAATATTTACACTTCCATATTAATCAATTTGTCCTGTGTGTTCAGTGAAACTGTCGAAATTTAAAGATATCAATAGAATATTCATAGAATTCTGGAAGGCGGTAGAGGAATTTTGGAAGGTGGTAGAGGAATTCTTCCTCGACCGAGGTAGTACCACCCCACACATGCTCTTAAAGGGCTGGTGAAATCCCTACGGATGTTTCCAGCTGTAGATGTGTGAGTCGGATTTCCCCAGTACACCCACGGTACATAGTACTTAGACCTCGGTCTTCGTGGGCTGTCAGAAGATAAAAAAAGAAAACCCTAACCTAAAAGCTAGAATTTTTGTTTTGGGAATCCCATATGAGACCGCCGAAAACTAACTTCAGATTCGTGTTCTACGAACCAAAATTACGGTCTCCATCAAAAAATCATCAAAAAATTGGGTGTTTATTCTCAAAACTCCCCATGGTTGCATGCTTCACTGTATCAGTGAAGAGGGTTACCTCTCGACTGATCCAGTGACGCAACCATGTTGTTGTTTTTTTTTACCTGGTAAGGTATAGAAAAACAAAATATGACTTGACTGTGATTGGTGTTGTGTTGTATAAATGTGGCCCCGACTGCCCCCCCCCCCCCCCCCCCAGGAACATGTTCTAGTTCAATGCATGCAACGTTTTTATAATGACTTTGTTCCGGCCAAGTCATTTAAAGTCAGTATTGGTTGAAGATATACATAACTTTAGAGAAACCTATAAATTACAAAGTTTAAGACCCAGAAATAACAATGTTGTTAAACTTGGCTCTACGTCAGATGTTATGTCACGCTTCTCTAATGAGTATGTACCGGCCAAGTGACTTGATGTCAGTTTTGATTGAAAATATAACTTATATAAACTATAAAATACAAAGTTTCTAACCCAGTAATTAACAATGCTGTTGAACTTGGCTCTACATTAGATGCCATGTCACGTTCTGGATCCCACTGCTTTTTACGGTCGAACAGTGACGACAACTTGGCTCCAATTTACAATAATGTTTTGGTGGAATTACACTTGTTTTTGGAATAGGGTTGGTAGGTGTAGTTTAATGAATGCGTTGTTTGTAAAGGTAGATTTTAGTTATTTTACAATAATTATTGAAACAAAAAAGGTTAGTTTCTATCGAATTCAAGAACACAGCTAGATCGATTTTTCTTTCTTTTCCGATCACTGTCAATAGCCGTCTTGAAGAGATCGTTTCCTTAATTATCTGATCCGTTTGAGTAATGCTTAGTTTATGCAAATCAAATAGCGGCGCGGCGTGTGCAATTAAAATAGCTTATATGGAAGTTCCAACGTACAGGGTGTCACGAAAGAATAATAGTTAATTGAAAGAACCAAAGCAGGTCTTTGTCGTGGTGCTTGATTTAAGATGGCTTAACATTGGAAGTGCGAAATAATTGAGTGTCAGGTAGACCGTTATAAACTTATTTAAAACATGTGTATGGTATAACAGTATCCATTTCAATTTATGAGTTTTGATTTGTTTGTATATACTCACAAAAAATGACATATTCAAGCGTATAGGCCGGTCCATGTGTTCTTAATCTAGCAGGGAAAAGGGGCGTAGAGATTTCAAAAAATCTCTTATGAAGAAATTTATGAAATAATGAAATTTGAAAATGGAGAAATTCATGACATAATTGAAATCTGAGCAAAATCTGAGATACATTTAGAAAAATACGAATGGGCAGTACAGATTTGATTATCAAGGATTCACAGTTGATATGTTTTTTGAAAGTACAGTTTTTCATTGTTCGAATAATACTGCGAATTATTAGAGTTTAAAAAAAGTACTTTATTTAAAGTACAACAAATATTTACAATACGTTTTCGAGGCAATTTGATTATATTAAAGCAACAAACTCCAATTGTGGAAAAATAAGTTTGAAACTCGAAATATTTCAAAAGTGGCTGAACCAAATGCCAACAAATTATATATATTTGAAATCAGAACAAAGATATCTTTCATTTGAGCTAATAATATACAGGGTGTTCCATTTAAAAAAATATGACTCAATGAATTTTTTCAATGTTGTAAAGTCGATTTTTTATTTCCGCTATTACCAAAAGATACTACGTGAAAAAAACCTAAAACTCTTGTATTTAAAGTTTTTTTCTATAACTTGTAATAGGAGCTGTAGGTGGGAGTCAAAATATAATGAATAACCCTGTACACCACTATTTCATAATGGACGAAATATCTAAACCTGTTCTTGCGAAAACAGAACGGTTCGTCATCCTAACTTACCAATATTCTAGCCATTTTTAAATTTCTTATACCTTCTGTCCATTTGGACTGATAATTTTTCGAAAACACATTTTTTCGAAAAAATATTTTCTCAGAAACAGAACTTTTTTAATAATACAGATATTCGAGAACTAGGGATGTTTTCAAAATTTTTTTTTTCTGAAACCAACTTCGAAATTTTTTAACCAGTGTTTGAAACTAAATTCTTTCAAGAAAACATGTTCTTAGAAAGAACATTTTTAAACATAGTTTCGAATATTCACCTTAAAAAAACAACACTTTTTGAAAATAATTTACTACAGAATAACACAGCAAATACAAGGAAAAGTAAACCTGACCAAACACAACAAATTGGAGCCAAGTTGTCGTCACTGTTGGACCGTCAAAAGCAGTGAGATCCAGAACGTGACATGACATCTAATGTAGAGCCAAGTTCAGCAATGTTACTTCTGAGATTTAAACTTTATAATTTATAGCTGTTTTTCGACAAAATTTACTTAATTTAACATCGACAAAATGTTTTTTGGAAAAAAAAAACAGTACACGTGACAGGACCAATTGTTTGATTAATGTGACAGTCAAAATATTCTAAAAGTTTTTTATTTACGCCTTCCGCTCATTTGGAGGGATATTTTTTTATCTAAGACATCCCACGTAGACTTCAAGCCTAAGTATTAACGTACCGTGGGTGTCTGAAGAGAAGGGAAATGTAGTCTATTGACACGGGATTTGAAGGACTGGAGGTTTGGACGGGAAGGGAAAACATCTGCAGACAATTTGTTCCATAATCTGGAGACCCTAGGTCTGTTCTAAGCTTTTGTAGCTGGACAGTAAAGGGATGCATACGTAACGCGCCTCTTGTTGTTCTGTTAGGGACATTCAAAGGGGGAATAATACCGGCTAGTTCTTCAGAGCAAATTCCATGGAAGTAGCGGTAGAAAAGGGATAAATCCCCAACGGCGCGGCGATGAGCGAGAGAAGGGAGTTTTCTCGTGAGGGCTGGGTCATTGATAAGTCGAATGGCTCTTTTTTGTATAGAATCAAGGATCTTAAGTGTCGAAGGTGATGCCGTGATCCCCAGATGTGGGAGCAGTACTCTAGGTTAGGTCTTATTTGGGAAACATAGAGAGTGTATAAGTTGGAAGAGGAGAAGTATTTTCTGGCTCGAAAGAGGAAACCAAGCTTTTTAGCTGCCGATGTGGCTACTGAAAGCATGCAATACTTACGCAAGAGCAATTTTTCGAAATCCAATTTTTCAATTTATTTCAAGCACTTTTCAAAAATACATTTTTTCAGAGAACATCCTTTCCAAATTAAATTTTTTCGAATATTAATTTTTTGGAAAAAGTAATTTACAAGAAAGTAACGTACCAAACCTGAGAAACCTAATCATACTCAAAAAAAGTTCGTTTAGGTTTGTTCAGGATCGCTTTTCGTCTTTTTTTGTTTAACATTTTCCAAGCTAGTAGAGTTCATAGCCTAATACTGCTTTCGAAAAAATACATTTTTGGAAATCGTATATCTATCTATTTTTAAAAAATTAATTTTTTAAAGACATTTGTGAAAAATGTACATACTTTCGAAATATGTGTTTTGGAGAATTTCATAAATCCGTTTTACGAAAAAGCTGTTTTTCCAAAAAAAAAAATGCTTTCAAACAATGTTTTTCAAAAAAAAAAAAACTATTTGGTTATTTGTAGTAAGGAATGTTTTCAGAAACCATCTAAGACCATGTAAATCAAAAATGCCGAAAATACGTATTTTTTGTATAACATATTCGTATTTGTATATATGATATTCATATTTTTGTGGTATAATTTATATTTTATAGACCTTACATAGACGGCAAGTGTTTGTTTTTGTCTATAGTATTTTGTAGAAGATGTACGAATGCTTAATAATCATGTTACAATATTTATTTTTATAAAATTCGCTATTGAAATCCTTTTTGTACAAGGCCCTAGGGGGCGACCCTGCGTCTAGGGGGGCGACCCTGCCCCCTCTAAATCCGTGCCTGCTTCAACATTATTTTCTTGTACTGAAGTGTCTCTCCATCAAAACGAAGATTGGATTTGTTAGTATCACTTTCTAAAATGATCCCAGCAGAAATCGAAGTGCTGTGGTCGACCCGTCTCTCTTCTACAGATGCAGCAGAAGAACTAATTTCTATTATTATTTCTACAACGAAACAACAAAAAGTGCATCTTACTGTTCCACTTCAGGAAGGTGGTAGGAGATTCTTCCTCGTCCGCGGCGGCACCACGCCACACATCTGCTAAAGGGCTGGTGAAATCCAAAACGGATGTTTCCAGCTCTGGATGTGTGAGACGGATTCCCCAGTACACCCACGGTACCTAAAGTACTTAGGTTAAGACTTTCGTGGGCTGTCCGAAGATAAAAAAAGAGAAAACTATACGCCAAAGCCGAAAGCATCCCTGTTTTCAGTTGTCTCGTACCATTTTGGCTTGGGAGAGGCTAAACCATGTTTACTGAAAAATTGTTTATGGGATTTTGACTTAGGGGAGGTTGAACAATGGGCGTTGAAAAATTGACGACCGAAGGAGTGAGGCAGAGTCGTTTATTTATTAACAAGAGTTAAAGAGGGATTGGGGGGGGGGGGGGGGAACTGTTGTCTTGGGTGTTTTCTTGAAATGAATTATGCCTTCACACTGGTTGTATATAAACGTTTTCTTCTTTGCTATTTTCCCTTACTCCATACTTCCCTGCTGTATAATTTTTGACGGGCACCTATATTAGCCGTCCAACGAAACCCCAAATAGATTCAACAAATCGTCGATAAAAAAATAAAAGTAGCCGTATCTAAATGTGGAATATCTTTTAATCCCGTACGAGATAAAAGTAGAGCCAGTTTGGTATTATAATTCTCCAGCCTTCTGACTAATAACCATTCTTTTGGTCTCATAGAAATCAACCTATAACAATAAAGGCCGGGTTATTTAATTCTATTCGTCCATATCTTTATCTTTCAGTTGGAAAGACTACCGTTAGGATTGTATAATAAAAAAGTTAATCCCTTGGTTACATTACTAAATGGTAGAATGATGATGACTTTCTAAGATAAATTACAATAAAACTGTGGACATAAGCTGTTTTTAATTGTGTCATAATTTTGTTTAATCAGTTTTGTTAATTACTAAATTTTGATCATGCATGTCAGGAACAGGCTTTTTCAATAAATTCCGAACTTACACTGTGTTTTGCGCAACTGCCACGAGATTATATCTTCCTCAACCCCTAAGAGGGGGAAACAAGGGATGTTTTTTTTTCTTAAATACATTTATCTCACAAACCACTGAAATATGACCCAACGTAACAACATAAACTCCTTATTTAAAATAACAAAACATGTTCGACATTTTGTATAATTCAACCCTTCAAGGGTGGATGGAAGGGTATATTTTTGAAAAAAATATATATGTATGTACTATATCTCACACATCGTGAGGCATTCAACTTGGCATCTGAATAGAAAAGAAAATACGTGCCCGACTGTTTTTTTTGAAATTCACCCCTTATATCTTAAACTGTGAGTTTTTTGACAATTTATAACGCCCAGAATCAGTCCCTAGGCAGAGCAGTGGTCTGCAGCTCTATGTACTATGTAGCGTGTTCAAAGCTTATATTATCATTTTAATTGCAAAAGAAAACAACTATGTTTGCAAGAAAATTATTTTTATTTTAAAGATTTTATATAAGCATAGGTAAACATTGTACTACTGAAAATTGTCTTAAAACAAGCACTACACATGCGAAGTCGCGAACAAGCTGCTAGTGAAGTAATAAAGCAAATTTTTGGTTAAATAAACAATCTCAACTAGACAGTAAATATCCTTTATACAAGGCTAATAAAATCTTATAAAATTCGAAACACGCAGACTGATATTCGATACTCTTTACCCATAAAATCATTTTCATTTAAGAAATGGTGGAATTTCTTCCAAGTTAAGAACACCAACGATGCATAAATTTAATTCTATTCAACGCTCTGTTTTGGTTTTCTTGTGTTAGATGTGGTTTATACTTTATACGACTATAAAAGAGAGCTACGGCTGTGAAACAGTACGAAGAAACCAACTATAATTTGACCAAAATAAAGTATTCTCTTCAAATATCGCAAAAGTTTATTCTACGTCACGATTGTGTTTATACGCTCTCTTTAAAAGGGCTTGACATAATTTTTTTTAGAGTTAGGCAGATTAGGCAACTAAAACGATTTTTAACGTTTTTACGTGCCCAAATTGAACTATCTCGGTTCGATTTACAAATTTATTTGATACGGTTGTCCGTTATTCAAAAACTATTACGAACTAATAGAAAATTTTACGAAAATGTTTCCCTGTGTCAAGAACAAACAAACAACTTGGCAACGCAGCATGCTTCAAAATGTTTGTTTTGTAATTTATCCGCGATTCGCACAAGCTTCTTTTGTTGTGGCCGTGTGATTTGTTTGCGCAAATTATTTTTCTGCTTCATATCGGTTAATTATCCGGTTATCCCTTGTTTTTAATATGTTGTGCGAACGAGCAAGGAGATTTTCGAGTGAGAAACAAAACTATCTCGTCCCCCAGCATTATCTCATCACTCAGAGCTCAAAGCCAGACACATGTTACTGATTTTTAGCGTAGAGTCGTAGAGAGGTGTCAGAACGTAGAACGTGGCTAGTACAGTATGCGTTAACGTCTACTGTATAAAATGGGGCCCTATATTTATATTGCGGACGGGACCGAAGGGCTCTTGCTCCATCAGTGAAAGTTAATGGATCAAGTTACAATATATTACTTGAAATAAGTCTCAGAGTCCATGAATTTTAGTGAAAAGTGACTGTTTTTTTTCTCATTGCTGCGTCAGATCAAAAGATGACGCATTAAATTCTAACCAATCTGACCAAAACTGACCCTTAGACTCTGAGTCAAATTCTTTGTCTACGGGTGTCTATAAAGTCGTTTTCACTGTAAAACAGTCGTAGTTTGCTTTAACGATTTTTAGTTGGAGAAAAATTTTAGACTGACAAAAAGGCAGCACGGGTGTCTTTGTGGTGGTTTTATGCTAAATCAGATCAAACGAGAGCAAACGAAAGTAAAGATTAAAGACATTTGCTGAACAAAGAGACGACTCTACTGTTAAAGTGCAAGTTGGCACTTATGCGTGGGTTAATTTTTGGCATCGTTGCTAATAAATAAGTAATAAATTAATTACATTATTTGATTTCGGATTTTGATCTACAACATTTAATAATATTTACATTCATAATTGACGCATTGTTTGCTAAGTACCTAACATTTTCATTTTTTTCCAATGTATAGCATATATGGTTTATAAAATTAAATTGAAAATATTACATATTAGTTTAATTTGACTAATTAATTATCAAATATCATACAACAGCAAAGAGCATAATTCTTCCGTATTTGTTAAAACATTATTTTTTGTTATTACTTTTACGTTTTTTATGGAGAACAAAAATGGTGTACTTTTGTGGCATATAATAGGTATCTAGAAAGTCTTAGTATTGGCAAATATCTTTGCTATTAGTGAAAACGGACACACGAAATTTAGGTGTGTCTTACTGAGCCATAAATCTACTTTTTTATATAATTTAACTTTTTCAACCCCCTTAAGGGTTGACGCTAGGGGCTAGGGAGTTGAAGTCAAAAATTTTAAATGCTGTCGTGTGATAAAAAGGTCTTCAAAAAAGAAACATTTTATCGAAAACCCGAGGTCCGTATTTTAATTCGTTTTTAAATGGCAAGCCTTTAAAACGAAATATCTTCAAAAGGAAATTAAAAATATAAATACCATTATTTCTCTTATTACTTTAAAAGTTATTCAAAATGACTACCATGTACTTCTTGGCAGTAATAAAGTCGATTTTGGAACTCACTTCTCACAATTTCGTGAATAGGAAGTATTACTTCTTGGCAGAATTCCAAAATCGACTTTATTACTGCCAAGAAGATCATGGTGGTTATTTTCAACAACTTTTAAAAGTAATAAAAGAAATAAAATACTTAAATTTTTATTTTTTTTCGCGATTTTCAATTTTTATATGATTTCCAATTAAAAACGAATTAAGATATGGATCTGGGGTTTGCGGTAAAATGCTTCTTTTTTGAAAATCTTTAAAATGACGTACCACACCGCATAGAGTTGCATTTAAAATTTTTGGCCTCAATTTTCTAGCGACACCCCTAAAGGTTACATGTTAAATGTTAAATTACATAAAAAGTAACCAATAATATACATCTAAAATTTGGTGTCTCTATCTTTACTAATAGCAAAGATATTTGCCCATACTATGATATTTCGGACACCCTGTATATATACAATGTATACGTACGTATACATTGCCGAATTTTAAAAATTGTAAATACGTTTGTCATATTTGCATTAACACACCCGAAAAAGTATTAGAAATTAAATTCTTACCTAAGAACATAATAACTAGCAAATTTATGAAACAACTAGTAATTATCTTTAAACTGTTTATATCAAAAATAACTAAAACAAACTGTTATTATAAGTTCATTTGCATATTAACGTCGTACATATAAAACAGCTAAAAATTTAAATAAGAATCTACAAGAACAGCCTTTATATGCTTTAAAAATTATAATTTTTATAGCATATAAACTGGAGCTACATATTTAATTTTAATATTCTTAAAAAAGAGAATCAAGAAAATCAAGAAATATAATTCAGGACCTTTTCAAACTTTCGGAGACAGGTTCAGAGGTAGGTCATTTGGCAGTAAAAAATTGCTGCCAGATTCAGCATTATGTATTAAGACCGGTCTAATATGACAGTAGGGGCTTAAATTAACAGAAGTGTAGTAGAAAGAATACCAATGACGTTGTATATAGATTTGTAATTAATAAATGTTTTGAAAAGGAAGTTTGTAAGGCCAGCGCAAAATTAAATAAAAGGAATGCTAAATAATTTTTTGACTTTTTTTGCAAATTTTTAGCCAACTCTTATTTTTCCAAAAAAGTCCAGCTTTGAATCTCACTTTTCGTTACACCTATACATACATTCTATTGGCATAATAATACCAGTTAATTTCATTTGTCATGGTACGGTTTTTTGATCATTATAATAATAACACTGCGAACTAAGAATGCACCTACGTAAAGTAACTTAATAAATTAAACTTAATTAATACTAATTAATTAAAATTTTGCCAAAATCCCATTTACAAAAACATTTCATCCATGAAAAGATCAGTGTTCAATCCGAAAATAATAAAAAAACAAAAGTGCCCTGTTATGTGAAAATGTGAAAATTAAAGAGGTTGTTTCACGGGTTTTTATACGTCTGGAAAGTTAGAGAACCGCGTCAAGAGAATACGAAAAAGCATAATATTTACATAAAATGCCTTTTGCATTCCAACAGGACGAATAATTTTAATTTTAACAGGTTTTTTTCTTATTCGTTAAGCTCTTTGCTAGATTGGAAGATAAAAATTCTTCAACGGAGGTGTTGCGATTTTCTATCGATAACGGCCACAAACATCACAGTTATCTGATCCTGTAATAAATTTAATACTTTTTATGAACTACATAATACTTTTGTTACGTATTATTTTATTGCTTTATACAGGAAATATTATATACATATTTTATTAATATACTATTTAGACGTCTAACTCATAGATAAAAATTTTATGGTCTAACTGTAACTGTTATCGATTCTCGAATGTCGTTCTCGAATCGATATCAATTACTTGCCAAAGAAATGCGTCAAAATAGCATCTTAACGAATATATTTTTATTGAAAAAAGGCCCATTTTCAAGTATAAGTCCGGTATTGTTTTCGAAAAACGTTTTTTTTTTTCGGAAAATAGTCGCAAAAATCGGTTAGACTTTGCAAGAGAGTGTTTCCAAGCCTCCAGAGGACTGGGAACCTTAATTTTTGGTGATGAAATAAATACATTTTTTCGGATCTGATGGAAAAAATGAAGTATGGAGTGTCAGGAAAGGGGACAGGGGACAAGCTGAAACTGATCTGCCTGCGAATCGTCGGCGTCGCCTTTAAGATTGTTTATATAAACATACGTGACTGGCGCGTATGTTTATATGGATAACGATATTTGATGAGGAGGAACAAAGTAGATGGTGAAGGAGTTAGTGTTCTTGAGACTTTATACTTTATAAGTTGTTACTTGTACTTACTGTACCGGTGTAAAATAGAGTTTTATGGCCTACAAAACCTCTTTTATTTAAAACTGCTGACAAAGTCAGAAGTGGGATCCACAAACTAAGTGGAATCCATAAAGTGCTTGTGTCTGTGTGTGTTTACAAATAAAAGAAGATGTCTGAAAGAAGCTACACTCCCCCGCTTTCAGTCTCGCTTCCAGCTGAGGGTCGGAGCAGTGAGACAGAGTCTGTCGTAAGGGTATCTGTAGAGGAACAGGTGAAACAATTGGTGGCTGAACTAAAAGAACTAAAAAAAAAAAAATCCCAGATCAAGGTAGGCGATGATAATGATATGTATATTACTTGGGAAAAGATACCAGATTTTAATCCGTCAGCTAAAAACAGTACCGCGAACAAGTGGTTGAAACTGTTTGATCAAAAAGCTTACTTTTTGCGTTGGGATGAGGTAACTGTAATGCGAAATGCAATTGATAAACTAGCCGGACGAGCACGCGAGTAGTTCATAAATTTCCGGTTTTTCTGGAATTAATTTGAATGACATGAAAAAAAAAACATTTCCGGGAAATTTATGACATTGATCCTCAATCAACTGGTGCAATCTTTAAGTATGCTTCGGTCTTTGCGAGTTCCGAAGAAAAGACACTGGTCAGTTATTTTCATAAAAAATTGACACTTTTAAATAAGCTATCGTGGGACATTCCGGAGTGTGATAAGAAAAATATAATCATATCTGGTATTGCAGACCCAAGTATCCGTCAGTTAGCATTTACCAATAATTATAAAACTTTAGATGAGTTGTTGACATTTTTGCGTAGCAGTGATTTTTTTCAATAAAGGATAAAAATAGTAATAAAAAGATGGTAAAATTTGACAATTTTAAAAACATGTGGTTCTATTGTGAGGAACCGGGACATAAAAGAAAAATTACGTTTTGATAAAAAACGAGTGACACCTAAAATTTATGCGGTGGGTGATCCAGTTATGGTCAAAATTACTAATGAGCCTGCCAGTGGGTCAAGTCGTAAATTACGACTGATTTTTAAGGGTCCTTTTAAAATCAAGGCAGTGTTACCAAACCATCGGTATGTGGTATAAGACTTAAAACAGAAAAGTAAAACGAGAAATACCGGTGTAGCAGTGGATAAGCTCAAACCGTGGGTAGTTCTACATGCGGAAAAAGACCGGCCGTTTGAGTAAAATATATGATGTACTTATATGTGTATTATATATTATAGGCGGTAGTTTTACTTTTACTACCCTTGTAATTTTGTATGTATATCATACAGTAATTAGGTTAACAGATTTGTTATAATGAATTTGGTTTTGAAATTTTAAAGTAGTTGTGTAATTTTATTATACAAATAGGGGAATTTGTTATAATTCCAAAAGAAAATTGTAAATTAAAGAATATTCTTTAGTAAACACACTAAAGAATAAGATCTTGGTAGTAATTAAAATAATTATTGTTGATTGGTCGGAGTTTTGACCTGAAGGTGAAGGGTACTATAGGTACCAAGGGACACTAAAGGTGTCAGAGATACTAAGGGTATCAAAAGGTGAAGGGTACTTTAGGTACCAAGTGGTACTACGTGTACCAGGAGGGCATGACTGTATTTTGTTAATGCAAAAAGGTTAAGGATACTATAGGTATCAAAGGGGTACTACGTGTACCAGGGCATGACTGTATTCTGTTCATGCGAGAGTTAAGGGACACTACAGGTGTCAGTGGCTGTACAAAATTGTACTGAAATGTTAAATTTAAGAAAATTTAAAGTAAATGATAGGCTAAATTCTGACGTCTAAAAAAAAAAAAAAAAAAAAAAATTAAAGGGAAGGGTGTTATACTCTTCAAATTTTTATAGGGTCATGATTGATATTCACAGGTTAAGCCTTAAGATGAAAACTGAAGAGTGAATACTGGAAAAAACAAAGGTTGCTCTGAAAAAAGCGTCTGCTTGGTGTTGTCATCGATAAGAAAGGCATCCTGGAAAATAAAGTCGTCAAAAGTCATCAAAGGACGTGTGTTGTTTCGAGGGCGAAACAATGACAGGATGTCCGAATGTGGAACACCGAGTAGAAAACAAAGTTTAAGTGGGTGAAATCTGAAACCGCCCAAATAAGAATAATATAAACACTTAGTTAGCAGTTTGGTTATTTTTAATACATGTGAACAAAATAAAGGGCAGTCAGGCATTATAATGCATTGTTGCGTATAGTGTTAAATAAAATCAGTGAAAAGTATACAGAAATCCAGGGGTGTTTTGATTTTGCGTTTATCCTGACATGCCATTGAGTTACACACAGAGGCAAGCAGTATTGCTGTTTCTGGTATTTTGTTACAAAAACGTAATGACGGACTTCATCCTGTAGCTTATTTTAGCAAACTCTGCACTTATGAACAAAATAAATACCATTCGTATGAATTATTGGAAACTATGGCCTTGGTTTTTACATTAAGACATTTTCGTATATATCTTTTGGGCGCCGAGTTCACGATATACATATACTGATTGTTCCGCCTTGAGAGCCCCTTCTACAAAAAAAAGATCTTATTCCGAGAATTGTTCGGTGTTGACTAGAAATACAAGAATACACGTAAATATCGTCCAGGATATAAAATGGCTCACGTAGACTGTTTAAGCCGGGATGCGGTGCCCGAAACCTATGATATTAACGCAGAAGTAAATTTAATTGAACTAGACTGGGTTAAGGCCGTTCAAAGCCAAGACGAAAAACTTTTAGGAATAATAGATATTTTACACTCAAAAAAAAAATCGTCAAAAAAAAAAAAATATTTCGCCAATTTTGCGCTAAAAAATGAGGTTTTATACAGAAAATGTGACGGAAATTCCTTAAAATGGATGGTCCCAAAAGAATCCAGATTGTTAATCTGTAAGTTAAATCAGGACGAGTGTGGACACCTTGGATTCGAAAAAACACTTATACTCGATTTGAAATTGGTTGATAGTAATAAATCATTTTTAGCAGCCGATTCCATAGGCGCACCTACCTGACGTGCCGGTTTGAACCCTATTTACTTATCCGAATAATTTAGTAATCATTATTGTCATAACAGGTAAAAATAATTATGCCGAGAATTCCGGGAACAATTAATACACAATGTTACTTTTCAGGTAGTTACGAAAAATTAGGTACCTCTACTTATTGGTATAAAACTGTGAGTCATTTTAAGAGCGAACAAACCTAATGCGAGTATTCTAGGACACACATTTGGGTAATTTTTGAAAATGGAGAGTCTTTCAGGATTTATTCCAGTTAAGCGAGCTGCGAAATCAGCGCTAAGCATTAGTGAAAAGATTATTGTGCTTAATGTATTTAATGCACTTAGATATCAAAAAAGTGCAATAAGTATCGATTCTGCAGTGGAACTTTGTTCAAAGATGACAGGTATTGGAAAAGCAACCATCTACAGGCTGATGCGGGAAGAAAAGACAGGAACCGTGACGCCACCAAAACCATCTCCAGGAAGGCGAACAATACCGATCGATGAGGACGAAAAGGCCATCATAAGACGAAAGGTGCATTCATTCTATTTCAATAAGGAGATCCCTACTTTGGATAGAGTTTTAGGGGCAGTAAAAGAAGACTTTCCTGCAATCAAGAGAGATAAACTATGGAAAGTTCTAAGAGAAATGAATTTTAGATGGGAAAAACATAGTCGGAAGTCTCATTTGCTCGAAAAAGATGAAATAGTATGTTGGAGACGTAATTATTTGAGAAAAATAAGAAAATTTCGCAATGAAAACAAAACAATTTTCTATTTGGACGAAACATGGCTGAACGAAGGCTACACAGTTGGAAAAATATGGACAGACAAAAATGTGACTTCTCACCGGCAAGCATTTTTAGACGGTCTATCAACAGGAATAAATCCGCCCTCTGGAAAAGGAAAACGATTAATTATAACTCACATCGGTAGCTCCAATGGATTTTTAGAAGGTGGACTATTATCATTCCAATCAGTTCGTACAGGCGATTACCACGAGGATATGAATGCTGATGTTTTTGAGGAGTATTTCGAACAAATGATAGAGCTGATTCCACCTGGCTCCGTCATTGTGTTAGATAACGCTCCGTATCACTCCAGAAGATTGGAGAAGATGCCTACAACTGCTTGGCGAAAAGCAAAAATTATCGAGTGGCTTGTGGAGAAACAAATACAATTTGAGGACAATATGGTTACAAAGGAGTTGCTATCAATTGTAAACACCCATAAACATCGGTTTCAAAAATATGTTGTTGACGAAATGGCCAAAAAACAAAATATAATAGTGCTTCGGCTCCCCCCCTACCATTGCGAATTAAATCCGATCGAACTGGTATGGGCTCATGTGAAAGGTTATGTGGCTAGAAAAAATACCACTTATAAAATGAGTGATGTTCACAAACTCTTTGAAGAAGCGCTTCAAGAAGTCAACGCGGGGAAGTGGCAAAGATGTATAGAGCATGTACTAAAGGAGGAGGAAAAAATGTGGCAATTGGATAGTTTACTGGAGAAAACGGTCGAACCACTTATTATCAATTTAGGGGAAGAAGACAGTCCCTCAGATATTTCATTTTCTGATGATGATTAATTTAAAGCGAAGAACTGTAATGACTTACTATAAATTTTATAGAATTTCAAATAGAAACATTTTTCCAAATTTACTTGTTTATTAGTTGCTTTATTGTTATTAGTATTATATTTATTCAAATACAAGGGTAACAAATTATGCCACACATCCGAATGTTCACTAAATTATATAATTATTGTGTTTAATATAAACTTAAACCCACCCGAAAGCACGTGCATGAGTGCAAAACATCACAGGTAGAATACTACCGCTTATTGTTCGAGCCTCGGGTTAAGCTTTGTATTCGACGCCCTTATCAGATCTATAGGAATGGAAAGTTTAATAAATGCAAAAGGGTCTAGACTTTCAATGTATATACTATTTAAAACTTGGCAATTTAGGTGGACCACTCTGTGTACGTGTTTGACGGATTTTAATGATTTATTACTATCAACCAATTTCAAATCGAGTATAGTCGAATTAAACAAAACTACTGGTTTGGCTAAGTTTCTTAAAAAATATATTAAAGCTTGTTTAAACTGTCAGTACATGAAAAACACAAAAGGACCCCAGCAAGGATTTTTACACCCTATACTTAAGTCGCAAATACCATTCGAGACAGTACATATCGATCACTTAGGGCCTTTTGTGTGTTCAAGAAAAAGAAATACTCATCTTTTTGTTTTAGTGGATCGGTTTACCAAATTTGTATTTTTAGAGCCAGTAAAATCAACTAAAGTCAGATATATTATACGTGCTCTGGAAAATTTTATGTATATTTTTGGCGTACCTACAAGAATTATATCTGATAAAGGTTCTGTCTTTACGTCCAAATCTATGGCTATTTTTGTAAGAATAATGGTATTAAACATGTATTAAATGCGGTGGCTACGCCTCGTGCAAATGGACAGTGCGAAAGGTTTAACGGCACTGTTTTAGGCAGCTTAAAATGTGTAAGTGTTAATAAAGACGAAACTTATTGGGATACCCACATAAAAATAATTCAGTATAGTTTAAATATGTCCGTTAATAAAACTACAGGGGTGAGACGCCGTATAACGTGCTAATGGGTATAAATCCAAAAGACTAGAGGTAAGCAAAAATTGTAAACGTCGTGGGTGAAGAGATTAAAGGTTGTGACTTAAAAGATATAAGAAAAAAGGTAGCAGAAAGCATAGATATTGCTCAAAGCAAAGAAAAAGCGAGGTCTGATAAAAACGGTGCCGTGCAAAATGTTATAAAGTAGGGGATCTTGTACTGGCCAAAATTACAAGTGATCTTCCTACTGGACAAAGCAAGAAACTTAATCCGGTTTTTAGGGGCCCATTTCAGGTCACAGCTGTGTTGCCAAATGATAGGTATGTTGTGGAAGATATGCGAGACAAGAGGACGCATAAAACGGTAGTTGCTGTAGACAAGCTTAAGGCCTGGGTAGTTTTAAACGATCCCGATGATCAACCTTTTGAGTAAGTGAATAAAATTTGATAGCATAGGCAGAATAAACTATTTTTGTTTATTGAGTTTACTAGTTATTGAACTAGGCTGAATGAATTATTTTAGTTTTTTTAGGATTTCTAGTGATAATACTAGGCTGAATACAATTTTCTAGCAAAAGCTAGGCTAGTCATCGAACTAGGCAGAATAAACTATTTTTGTTTATTAGACTTACTAGTCATTGGACTAGGCAGAATAAACTATTTTGTTTATTAGATTTACTAGTCATTGGACTAGGCAGAATAAACTATTTTTGTTTATTAGACTTACTAGTCATTGGACTAGGCAGAATAAACTATTTTCGTTTATTAGACTTACTAGTCACTGGACTAGGCAGAATAAACTATTTTGTTTATTAGACTTACTAGTCATTGGACTAGGCAGAATAAACTATTTTGTTTATTAGATTTACTAGTCATTGGACTAGGCAGAATAAACTATTTTTGTTTATTAGACTTACTAGTCATTGGACTAGGCAGAATAAACTATTTTGTTTATTAGACTTACTAGTCACTGGACTAGGCAGAATAAACTATTTTGTTTATTAGACTTACTAGTCATTGGACTAGGCAGAATAAACTATTTTGTTTATTAGACTTACTAGTCATTGGACTAGGCAGAATAAACTATTTTGTTTATTAGACTTACTAGTCATTGGACTAGGCAGAATAAACTATTTTTGTTTATTAGACTTACTAGTCATTGGACTAGGCAGAATAAACTATTTTCGTTTATTGGGCTTAGTAGTTATTGGACTAGGCTGAAGGAACTATTTTAGTTTGTTAGAGTTTCTAGTCATCGGACTAGGCTGAAAATTGTATATGTTTTTTTTGAAATTTAAAATTTTTAGTTTTTGATTCAGACTGAACATAAAATTTTTATTAAATGCTAGTTTTTTTTCTTTCATTCGTATTCATGTTTACTAAAATATGTATATTACTTTTCTTAACAGCTTGTCCGATGTGTCCACAGACAAGTTATAGTGGGCGTTTCAGGGACGAAACGTTGTCAGGATGGACGACTGTCAGGAAAGGGGACAGGGGACAAGCTGAAACTGATCTGCCTGCGAATCGTCGGCGTCGCCTTTAAGATTGTTTATATAAACATACGTGACTGGCGCGTATGTTTATATGGATAACGATATTTGATGAGGAGGAACAAAGTAGATGGTGAAGGAGTTAGTGTTCTTGAGACTTTATACTTTATAAGTTGTTACTTGTACTTACTGTACCGGTGTAAAATAGAGTTTTATGGCCTACAAAACCTCTTTTATTTAAAACTGCTGACAGGAGAAAGAAGAACACAGCACTGAAAATTTAAAATATTTGTTCTACGGTTAGACAAGGTGGCGACAGTGTTCTGCTTTGGGGATGCATGTGCGCTGCTGCAGTGGTAGGAAAACTAAACTTTATTGATGGTACAATGGATTAGCATGGTTATCTTAATATTTTAAGAAATAATTTAAGTGAAAGTGTCCAGAAATTACAACTGGAAGGCAGGTACATTTTTTAATAGGACAATGATCCTAAACATACTGCAACCATGGTACGCGAATGGATGATCCATAATGGGCGTCAACAGCTTCCTACCCATCTGCAATCGCCTGATATTAACCCCATTGAACGTGGAAGGAACTAAAATCGCGCGTTCGCAAACAATGTTGCATGACAGACACTGTCGGACGCCTTAGACAGGTCAGTGGATATGACGTCAACCTGGTGACCGGATTCAACTGAGAAGATCAAGACGTCCTGATAAACTGCCAGGCTAGTCGCGGTGGAGCGACCTCTGAAGAAGTCATGCTGCTGGGGGAAGATGTAATTCCTGTAGGTTCCAAAAATTTCGTCTGTATCAATAGATTTGAAGAGCACTGAGATGGCGGAAAGTAGAGAGAGATTCCACGATAATTCCCAATGTTGCTCCTGTCGCCCTTTTTAAAGGCAAGGTCGGCACTGGTAATCGATATAACTCTTTACGCTATTTATAACGCAGGGCATGTCAAAGGGAAGCATCTAGTAGAAGTTATAAATTTCAGCTTAAAGTTTGCAAAATTACCTTTCTAAACTTTCTGGCTTCTCATTACTTTTACCAATCAGAAAATGATAAATTAAGAGCATCAAAATCTGCTCCCGCATCAAAATTTACACGATTTCAAGATGATTAGGTCGATTATCCCAAATATTTCATATGGACCCTCCAATCGAGGCAAAATGTGTGTGGAAATGTAAAATGTCGGAATTTATCCCACAGAAATCCGGGAAGTGCACCACCATTTCGAAATATTTGTCTCGTAATAAATCAATTACCATTCTGAAATGGTTTTGAACACCGAACACACTATGATGAGGTGACGTCTCGCCACAGTTTTACGGAGAGCTTTGTGTCAGGGCCGGATTCGAGATAAAGATATACTTTTTAAGATATTTACAGTGCAACTTCTTTAACTAACTGCTATTAATTCTGACCTCTGTTGATATTTTCTTATTTTTGACCAAAGAATCACCTACCAACCTACACTATTTTGTCGGTTAAATTTCGCACTTATGTCTTCAGGAAATGCTGTCTTATTTCATGTTACATGTTGGTTCATTACCTGTCCAATGCCAGCTCAAAGGAGCATACATGAAAGAGCTTCCTCTGCAGCTCATCTGGACAATCCTCATCCCAGAGAGAGGCCCTAGCATAAGTATCTTTTATTCCTAAAGCTGCGGCACTCCCTTCGTTTATCTGATTTTTCCTGTAGCATTTTTCTTAGTGCTCCGTGCATCGCGGCAACATATAACATTACATAAAACATATAAAATACTTTTCCTCCAACATTTTTGAGGTAGAATTCCAAATAGATTTCACACAGTTCTCCTTCTAATCTTCTCCACTTTTTTTCCATGTTAAATGCCCGATCCTGAAGTATTTTTACAAATTCGAATTCCGATACTGGTGTAGTTACTAGCAATCGATAATTTCTTTCGTCACAAAAGGCCATAAACTGATGCCATATAGAAGTCTTCGTCTTTACGGTATCAATGGGAACCGTTTTTTGTACAGTTTATTATTATTTTCTACAAAGAATCTTGACCTAAATGCGACATTTTAAACACTAACCAATTGACAATAGGTTTGTTTCTGCAGCAGTTTGAAACTAGTCAGAGCCAATCATCTTCAAGGAAAACAGTTTGCTGATCGAAACCTGGCAATCTCATTGGCTCTGATTGATTTGAAACTGCTGCAGGAACAAACCTAATAACGTGACATCCAGGTTGTTCGAAGTTGTAATATGATTGATTCAGGTAGAGGGGAAAAACTGCAAGGTAGATGTTTTTCCACTTACTAAAACCGCTCGTTGCTGTGAAATTTTTTCTGTGTAAAATATATGAGTGAAATAGTAAATTTAAAATAGGATTCCTTTGAGAGTTTAAAAGATCCCATTGGCTTAAAAAACCAGCAACATTTTACCTTTCATAATTTTTTCGATGAACAGGTAAAACTCTATTAATGCTATATTTTAATTAGCTCTAAAAAATATCGGTGGAATAGTCCATGTAAATTATTTTACTCAAAGTTCCCGAATCAGAACCTGTCTAATGGCACCTTTGTATCTGTCCATTTCCTGTGTTAGGACGTCTATCGTGGTTTCGTCGGCCAAGATTTTTATGTGGCCCTTTATAATAAGCATAATGGGTCTCTCTTTTTCTCTTTGCAGGTACGGAAACTACGAGAGCAGAAAGCTGACTCCAGTTTAACCACAAATAATAAGGTAAGGCAATAGACATACTACTATACACACTGCAAAGCCAGCGTTGAAAATTTGAAAGAACTGTTTTGTTGAATACATAGTAAACTATTCTAATCTATTCCCGTATAATTTAGTAATTGACACAGGATATTTAAAAAAATTGTGAACTTACGATCAATGATCCTCGAAAGACTCTGGATTTGTAGGTCCTTTAAAGAGGCGAAGAGAGTTTTCTGAAAAGAATAGTTTGTAATGCATATCTATTTTTTAATAGTGCTTCTTATACAGGAAAAAAGTGCAACGTATGTGCTTCACATTCAGGATACAGTGTGTGTTTTAATTTTTTCATTTCATCATCAATTTTTATAATAGTTGCCTCAAAATCTGCATATCCCTTAATTTTCATTATCGACTGAATATCGTTTTACCTAAAGAAAAGAAGTTCCTTTGTGGGGTGCGTGTCGGTTTCGACATGCGTTCCTTATATATTGCCTCATTTCTGAAGCCCTCCTCTAGCATTCTAATTGCTAATAAATATATTACAAGAAAGAATAACAGTCAAAAGCCAGTTAAGACAACTAAAAATAAAATTAACCGGTAGGGCAAAAGGGACAGCCTTTAAATAAGTTTGTATAAAGGCACCTTTGAACCCGACATTTGGCAGAAAATTACCCTCATTTACGAAATTTTATTATGTGTACATCAATAGAAATGGCGCAGCATTATTATGGGAATTATTCCGAGATTACTCGCTATTACTAAGGTTTATTACAATTACTATTATAGCTTACAGCCCCTCTATAGTGTTACAATATTGTTCGATAAATAAGATTGCAAGGAAACGTTTTATGTCTGAGTATGATAAACTGGTCTGTTTTCTAAGATAATGGCAGGGGTTTATATAGCTAGCCAAGAAGGTATACTAGTGGTCATAAAAATTGCAACATTTAGGAATAATAATGAAATTTTACATATATTTATGAAGATTGTTTGATGATTACACATAATTGCAGTTTGGCAGACTTTTTATATTAGGTATTAATACCGAATGATCCTTCTTCTCCTCTTCATTTCCCAGGGATTTCGGGGAGGGAATCCCAAATCTACATACAACGTTGACGATAGGTCAAGGAGAGAACCGGAAGAACAGCATGGCTGTTTAGGTAAGCAAGAATGTTTAGACTCAAAGGGGATCTGATGATCTCCAAGACAGTGGAGAGACAGCATTGTAATGGTGACGGACATTTAATACCATGGAAACAATAATGGAATCAAGATGATGTTATACAATGGATGGAAAACGATTATAGAATGGAGATTTAGGTTTAGGAAGGAAATGTCAATGGAAAAAGAGCAGTGGGGATTCATGCCAGGCAGGAGTACAACAGATACAATTTTTATATTGCAGTATTGACCTAGAAAAGGCGTATTACAGAGTTCCATGGCAAGAAGACTTTTAAGCTTTGAGCAAACCTGAGTTCGAAGGCCGAAAGTATTGAGGAAGCAAGAAGTGCGAAAAAAGTATGTAAGGAATGTATACAGGGTCTAAGACAAAAGTAGTATATGATTGACCGGGTTAAAAATAAAATATTAAACAATAACCAAATTTGTGGTCTGAGCTAAAGTAAATCCCGGCGGTATTCTCTAACTTAAACTGTTCCCAAGAATCTGGATAGGAGTAGCAGTTATGTAAGTAAAATCACCCCTAAGTATAATAAAGCAAATCTAAGGAATAAACGAAAGGGTCACTGAACCCTCCAAGTAAAATTAACCACCAAAGTTGTCCAGTATACCGAAATTGCTGCAATATACGTGGTCGTAACCCCGTGTCAAAATATTAATTCCAGCAATTCCGGGCAGTAACAATAAAATAAACGTGCCGTTTTCGTCTGCATTATACGGGGTTAGTGAAGGGTAGCAAATTTGCTTTACTACCCTCATAATCTTAGACCACCGCCGAGAACAATAACGCGATGCTTGTAACTTCACTGAACTGATGGATATCTTCGGACGAAATTATGATGAATTAGGACATTTTGTTTGCCGACTACAGTCTGACGCTGCTTCTGTAAAAAGCACATGGATTAGAGACTATACAGGGAATAAATTAAAAGGTTTGAAGAAGAATGTGGTAAAATGATCAAAAATGATGGGACATTAAAAAATAGTAGCTACAATATTTGTTTGTATTTTTCTTTTATTACAACCTTTTGTTTTGATTTTCCCTTTATTTGTTTTGCATGGTTATAATACAGGGTGGTATAAAATTCGCTGTATATAGTGAATCCGATAAATGCTGGTATGAATTCAGATTGAATAAAAATATTAGTGGTAATATACTAGTAATATATACATGACCATATATATATATATATATATATATATATATATATATATATATATATATATATATATATATATATATATATATATATATATATATATATATATATATATATATATATATATATATATATATATATATATATATATATATATATATATGGGTGTGTGTGAAGCATGTTACAAGACTTGTAACTTAAGAAAACCGTATCATTTAAAAGTATTTTAAATCACCTACTTATTGAATACAAATATGCCAGCAAATGTTAGATATAGTCGCGGTAATAAAAATCGTTTAACTAAACCACAGTCTAAATGTTACTTAATAAGCTTTTCTAGGGAACTGGCATTTAGACTGTGAACAAGATTACTATTTTTTGCCAAAGGGGATTTATTATTAAAAGGGAAAAGGGTTACCAATAAAAGTAATGTATTGGTAGGCATGGCTTAGATCAAGTGTATTTTTTCTTTGATCCAAAATTTGTTTGTACCAAACATTATATTTTAGATAATTGTTATTAAATAAAATAAAATAAAAACAAACTATTTTAACTACATCTTGACACATTTATACATCGTTTTTTCCGAAGCGTTCTGATTTCAAAATGTATTTATATCATACGTCATCAGAAAAGTAAATTTTATAGGACTTGTATAACTTATCAACATATTATAAAGTTACAATATTGATATTTTCATTTACAGTGTACACATAGTTATTATAGTAACATAATTTTGGAAATACAAGCATAAATGGAATTGTAAGATTAGATCAAATTATACATGTACACACAACTAAACAACAACAATCAATTGTGATTGAAACATGTAACGCGTTATCGCATGTCGCGACAATTTTCTAATAAAACAAACACTACAACAAATTTACGTTAGTTATATGAAGTTATGATACTGGAAAATTTGTGCTTGTTTATTTGACAGTGATTGACAACGTCATACTAGAATGCATAGCAAAAATATTTTACTTAATATTTACATAAGAATCTGTAAATATGAGTGCATATTATATATATTTAACCAATTGCAAGGGTTCAGTGACTTTCTTTTAAAGTTAAGGGGACAATTTTCAGATATAATATCATAACAGAGAACATTTTGTTGAAAAAACTTTTCCGTTGTTGTGAAAGTTTGTTGCTTGACAGTTTCGAAAATGGCATTTTTAACAAAGCCACGAGACGTCAGTCGAGTGGTTTTGAATAAAATGTCATGAGCGAAATTTCCAAAAAGCAACAAACTTGAATAATACAAGTGAACAATTTTGTCTACAAAACTATATCTCGAATGGTATTTGACATGACTATTTTCGAAAAATAGTTATTAAGAATAAGACAACTAAATTTTATACTATGAATTTGTTTCTGAGTTTTTTCGCAAATTTACAAAGAAACGGGCAATTTAAGTACGTACTTTTCACAATAATTGAATTACATTCATTGTAACACCACGTTCCAAGATCTTTAAGACACCAAGCAAATCGCTAAAATATTAGAATAACTCTTAAGTTTTTAATGACGACTGATCAATGACAGGACAAAAACCTGTCAAAACCTAACTCATCAACCAGAAGGTCTTAATTTTTAATTTAAACCAGTACTAAATCTTAAACTCTTTTAGTGAATCTGAACGTAGATCTTTAACTGCTCTTGCAGAAGTTATCAAACTTTTAGTACCATGATAAATGTCTGTGCTTGGCTCCAAAGTATCATTATTTTAGCCATTTAAGGGTTATTTTTATATTCTTTGGTGCCAATAGAAGAGCAATGTTTCACTGAATTACGGCACTAAAGAGTTACTATGCGGTGTTAAATTAATTAAAGAAAGAAATTTTTACTATTATAACTTCATTAAAGCTTTTATGATATTGCCGAGATATAAAAACGACACTAAGTGAAATTCATAAGGACAGTGGCCTGTCTGGAGTCATTAATATCCTTGTACTAAAATTTGAGATATTTTTTAGCAAGTTACTATATTCCTACCATAAATATTTTAGTCATAGTATATATTTTAAGCCATAATTAAACACAAAAGAAATTAAATTAAGGTCCCGGTCTTTAATGTTGAGCACTGATTATAGTTTTCAAAATTTTTTCAATAAAAATTAAATGATCGTGTAAACCTTGTCGCCGCTTTAAAGAGCAGATATTGTTCAATCACAAGATTCTCTTTATTTTTTAGTTGCAAGCAGGGGGGTGGGGGGGGGGGTGGGGGGCAAGATTGGGCAAATCTAAAACTAAAACAAAATTTTAGTGTCCGTTTCTTGTGTCTTAAACTAGATGCACTTGTTACAATCGTACTAAATATTTACATAACCTTATTGCTTTTACCGAAAAAGTGTTAAACAACTTTAAAAAAAAGCAAATGCTCGGTACTTAAGCTTGACAATTCTCTTAAAAATGTTCACTATAAGTTTGAAGTAACATGAAATCCAAATAAGGACATTAATTCGCTTTTTTTATGAGACAGCCCACGTAGACTTCAAGCCTAAATACTAATGTACCGTAGGCGTCTGAAGAGAAGGGAAATGTAATCTATTGACACGGGATTTAAAGGGTTGGAGGTTGGGACGGGAAGGGAAAACATTTGTAGGCAATTTGTAGCTGGAAAATAAAGGGATGCATACGTAAAACGCCTCTTGTTGTTGTTAGGTACAGTCAAGAGGGGAATTATAGCGGCTAGTTCCTCAGAGCAAAACATGTGGAAGTACCGGCAGAAAAGGGATAAATCCCCAACAACGCGGCGATGAGTGAGAGCAGGGAGTTTTCTTGTGAGGACTGGGTCTCTTTTGGCTAAAACCAAGGAGGTTAAGTGTCGAAGATGATGCCGCTCCCCAGATATAGGAATAGTACTCTAGGTTAGATTCTATTTGGGAAACATAGAGAGGGTGTAAGTTGAAAGGGGTCAAGTATTTTTTGGCTTGAAAGACAAAGCCAAGTTTTTTAGCTGCTGATGTGGCTATTGAAGTAATGTGTTTGTGCCAGCTGAGATCATGTTCGAAAGTGATGAGAGAGTGAACGGTTCTTTATTCTGTGGCGGTTGGCCATTCATGTGGATGGGGTAGTTGTCGGATAGGGAGCAAAACAGGGTTTTGGGGGCGCGGATCTAAACAAGGTTCTTGACACCCCAGTTTAAGATAAATTGAAGATCTGCTTGTAAACCTTCTCCAGCTTTAACACAAGAAATTTAGTTTATCAAAAATGTTGTTTCGAAAATCGAATAGCCTTAACTTTCCAATCCTATGTCATTAAATTACACATAATATTTTTCATGAAAGAAAAAACAGTATAAAGAAAACTATTGCAAAAGAATATTATATTGCAGGGATACATACTTTTAACAATAATTCTTTGCAATCCTAAAATATAATCCAAAAAACTAATTCCACCCAGGGCATTACAGATCAGGCTGTATCGCACCAAACAATGCATTGCCTTTTTACGCATCCCCAAAGTTCTTTTATTAGACCACATTTAGCAGAAAATTTTTAATCTGTTTGGCAACACAACACCGGGGGTTGTCCGGTAGAAACATTTATACCTGTCCGGTATTAAAACACCCTAAATTCGGCAATAAGACACGTTCAGTGAGTTCTATGGATCAGTAGCGTATCAATGATTTTTTCTCGCTTGCTCAGAAGTTTGAAGTTAAACGGAAGAAATTGGAATACATATAATGTAATAGCAATTTCATTGTAAACATTTAAGAAATAATTTATAGCATTTTCGATTTACTGCTGTCGAAGGTTCTGAAAGAATTGTTTCATCTCATCTCATCTTGCTTCATAAAATAATAACAATTAAAAAAAAATTACCCCGAAATGGAGCTGCTCAGCTCAGTCATTTTGCGTTTTCTGTAAATATGGTAATACTAGTTTCCGCCCGCGACTTCGTCCGTGTGGAATAGGTGATAATAGTGCAGTTTGTCATGATTAGGAATACATGAGTTATGTGAGGTTAGTTATATCCACAATTAAGTTACAAATTTCGAACCACCATTTCACACCCCGTTAGGAGTTGATTACTAAAAAGTTATAAAACATGTGTTTATTTTTTGTAGTACTTTAACGTAGTTTCAAGGTAATAACAATTTTACTCCTTCAAAAACTTTAAACTCCCATTTAGCGATCTTAGGGGTTGATTTATTAAAAACTGTAAAACACGTTTTTAAACATTTTATGGCCAGATTCTCCCACGCTAGTCCGGTTTAATTTGACAACCAAAAGTTCTAAACTGGCAAGTGTAAGAATAAGACAACTAAGTTTTATGCTATGAATTTTTTCAGAGTCTTTTCGCAAATTTATAAAGAAACGGGGCAATTTTAGTACGTAATTTGGACAATGATAGAACTAAATTCATTCTAGCAACCCGTTCCAAGATGAAAATCATTTGGAAACCAAGCACATCGCTGAAATATCGGAATAATTCATAAGTTTTTAATGACAACTTATTAACAATGACAAGACAAAAACCTGCCAAAACATAACTGATCAAATAAAAGATCTTAATTTAAACCACTACTAAATCTTAATCCTTCTTAGTGAATCTGAACGTTATTTTTTAGAGCAGTTCTATGAAGTTTCGAGTTAATAAGACCATCTAATATTATTTCTCCATACAAACTTTGAACCCCTGTTTGGATACATATAATATAATAACACTCTGTGCAAAATTTCAGGTTTCTAGATAAAGCGGTGTGGACTGTACGTTGAGATGTCAGTCAATCAATCAGTCAGTTTCTTCTTTTATATATTACTAGCTGATAATCATGAAATATATTTTTAGAATATATATTTGGAAACTAGCACTTCCTTATAAACGACATTGGTTGTTTTTCGTAGAGGCTGCAAAATATCCTAGTTATTGGACAGTTACATCTGTACAGTATGCGTAAATTTTTTTAAACTATAGCTTCTGTGTATTTCAATACAGAATACGGAAAATAAAAAATAATGGCTAGATCACGCTAGGTCATGCGGCCCGAACATGTGAAAGCACGCTTGCCAGATTTATTTAAGTATAAACTAAAAATGTTTACACTTGGCATTACCCCCTGGGATTAAATTACAACACAAAAAAATTGGTTCGTATCTAAAAAAAAAAAAAAATTTACATGGTTCGGCGTTTGTCAATACAATCTGTTGCTTTAGAATAGCAAGAGACTTTCATAACATCCGCTACTATTTGGCACCAAGACCGCAAAGCAAATCAAACCCAATCAAACCCAACGAAATTTCAAAATTTCACGACGTGACGGAGGGTTTAGGATTCAGATCTTATAAATAACTAACGGTTAAGTTTGATATATATAGTAAAATATTTTATAGTAAAAAGGCAGCTATGTCTCTTTATTGAAGACTTTTCCTAGGTATTCATCAGTAGCTGTGCCCTGTGGAGGGCGAATCAATTTTTCTTATAGGGTTTCGGTTTTGATAAAATCCTAAAACATTACCCCTTTCTAGGTTTGTCGTTTCTATCCTTTTTCTGCCATTTTATAGCGATAGCCATTAACGTAAAAATTGGACGCCACTGATGCCCTAAAATCCGGCAACATAAGACACGTTTCAGAAGCAGTATCTCTGACTTAATGTATACAGGGGTGTGAAAGAATAACACCCCGCACAATAGAAAAAAACTTCCATGAATAGAGAAAAATAACGGAGACAAATTTCGAGATTGTGTAAATGTCTATTTAGCGACCATTTCGGGATTAAAATGATGGGAAGTTGCTACTACAAAGGGCATTTTATTACAATGGATTTCTTGGTATAAGGGAAGGAATAAGGGATTGTTACGTGAGGTAAATAAAAACATTCTTAAGGGACAAATTAGTGAAAAGTTTTTTATAATCCGCACAGGAAAGACATTATTTTATTACTAATAAATAATAATAGTTCTTTTATTGAATACTTTTATTGAGATTTTGGACGATTGTAGAAACTAAAATTTTAAGTATATTTACTAATATTTTTGTGGGCTTTTGAGGACGAATAGCTGGGCATACAATACAAGTTTATCCAGCCCCAAAAGGCCAGTATTGTCCAGATTAGCTTCGCCTTCATCCGGACCTAATTCAGAAACTTAATTACTGCATTTTAAGAGTTAATTTTAATATTGCATAAAGTAAATTTTCATCGTATTTAATGTTTTCATTTTCACCGTTTTAATCAAGTTTAACATTTTATTTAAACGTAATTTTCATTTTCATCGTTGCGAGAGGCTTTATATTAAATTTCCCCTTAGTAAATACACTGTTTTAAACGAAGACATTTTTATGTGAAATTAAGAGATTAAAAGTAATTTCGAACTTTCGTTATAAGCTGTTTATCGTCAAGTGTTTTTTAAACAACACCTAAAGTGGTCTTATATAAGTTAAATAAGTGCGTTATGGACTTATAATGTTACAAATTACTCACCTCGTTAGAGTAACGTATACTTAAGCAATTAGTAATTTAATTTATGGCAGTAGGCAACAAAGTATCGCATGCTATAAGTGATAACACAGGTGCATTTAAAGTTCATGAACTTTACTGTTAATGCTTGGTAATAAAGGGTGTCCCAATGTGTACTTCGGAATTTACATTTTCCGCCATTTTTCAATAACTTAATCTAAACATTCTATATTTTGGAAGTGCCATCTGGAGATCCGGGAATATAATAATGGATGGTTTTCCGCGACAGAAGAATGTGTTAAAACTTACTGCGAAAATTCCCGTTCTTGTGTGAAAACAATTCGTAAACTTTGTTTAATTTTTGGGCGTAATCATGCGCAAACAGTGGCGTAACCTGACTCTAGGGGCGGAGGGGGCGAAATTATTTATGGGCGTCATTGGTGGCGTAAAGGACACCCCCGCCCCGGGGGGTGGGGCAGCCTTCTAGGGGGACCAACGCCAACCACAGTAATAATTAATAAATATGTATAATTCTGACTGGTTTTTAAAGTAGTAGTCTCAGTAAGCACTAGGAATTAAAAAACACATGGAGAAATTTTTATTTTTACTGATTTTTCAGTGTTCAGTTTTAGAGCGCATAAATTTAACATCAGGTAAATTACAATCTGTTGAAATAGATTTGGAAATCGCTAAAACAATGTTAAATTCTTAACTTCTATTAGAAACCTTCGTGATACTTTTGAAAACATTAAAGAGACTGCTTTGGCTAGAAAATGGAAAGTCACTCTAGAATTAGAGAAAAAGAGACACAAGAGATTTTTCCAGGAACTTAGTACCGACGAACGACTGCACAATACTGAACGACTATGTCAGGTTGATGTATAAAAAGCCAGTATTAACATTGTCGTAACTCGATTAAAGAATCGTTTTGAGAGCATGAATTGCACATACGAAAAATACAATTTTCTTTCCCCAAAAAACTGCTGCTTAACAGTAAACTCCATAGTAAAGCCAGTGCTCTTCAACAAAGCTATAGTAATGACTTATTTCCTGAATTTCCAGCTCAAATCAGTATTTGTGCAAGACTTACGTGGGTTGACTTCAATTAATGAACTGGGTAATTTTTAATAATTAAAATCCAGTGCGCAGTATCAAGTTTACCTGATGTATGTAATGTCACTGTGTTGTTTATTACCTAACCAGTTACTGTGGCAATGACTGAAAGATACTTTTCTAAACTGAAAATCACGATACACTTAGGGCGGTGACACACACAGCGGTTTTGGACGCGGCTGCAGCCGACTCGATGGGTAATTTGCATAATAATGAAAACGTATTTGAAAAAATATTTTTTACTGACGGTTTTACCTCTCTGGTTATGTAAATTCTCAACAACTGAGAATGTGGAGTGCTGAAAATCCACAGTTCTTTATAGAGAAGCCTCTGCATTCACAGAAAGTTGGCGTGTGGGCGACCATATCGAAAAAAGGTTAATTGGACCGAATTTTTTAAGGGACTCTCAATTCGACGTGATACCGTAATGAAATCGCAGAAAATTTTGAATACGCATTAGACGATGAAGAGATGCGACAACGCTACTTCCAGCAGGACGGCGCACGGCGCACCAATTTACGTAACTCTTGATTATTGAAATTTTTTGGAAGAATTTTTCGAAGACCGAGCCATTAGTCGAAATATGCCAGTTAGGTGGCCACCACGGTCCTGCGATCTCACGCCATGCGACTTTTTTTAATGGCCACACATTAAAAACTCGGTTTTCAAAACTCCTTGTGAAAATTTAGAAAACCTACGGGCTAGGATCCAAATAAATTTCAGGAGATTAACAACTCCCGCAAGGGTTCCAATGTTTTTGATGCTATAAAAAGAAGAATGAGATAATGTTTGGAAGTCGAAGGTGGACACGTCTCTCATTTAGTTTAAATTTATAATTTTTAAGTTCTTTGTTATATATGTTTTTTTAATTCCGTATTATGCAATGACTATGCCAATAATTTTCTTAAAAATAAAAACTTCAGAACTTGACAGTTTTATTTTTCATTCACCGATATCTTTACCTATGGTACCTTTCAAGAGTAATAATTCGAGATATGCCTGATTGATTCCACGGCATACTTTGAGGACGTTTTTTTTGATCTTATGTTATGTTATTAACTAATTTAAATAATCAAAGGGGCTATTCTGGAATGTCACTGCATTTTCTCTAAGTTCGCGTTCGAGTTGAGCGATACGTGCATTAATGAAAATCAACAATAAATGGTTATACAGACGGTTTTACCGGTAGTTATAAGAATCGATCTTAACGGTTCTAAATGGGATCCTGTTTACGTTCCAAATTTAAATTAGTAAATTAAACTAATGCATTTTGGACCTTATCTGTACATTCGTGGCATGAATCTGAAAAATTACTACAAAAACCCATTGTGATCTTTCAGGATTAAAAAGCAACTTCTGAATCACTTTTGTCGTACGAAATGTCACAGTTTTAATATCCCTACTTAGTATTTTTGATAAATATACTAATGTTTATTAGAGACTTGGCGCAACTATATAACAAGCCGTTATTTTAACGTGAGTCAATTAGAACTAAGCGATTATGATATTCATTTGTTTATTTTTGGGCAGGAATTTGTTCAAAATGTCGGAAAAAAAGTACATTTAAGTACGAAATTATGCCCGATCCAATGGTGAGTTCCGCATTGTTGTCAAGTTTACCGTCCTCTTGAAATCTACAGGAACTTTTTTTTTTTAAAATAGAACGCCCTATATGTTATCCGATTTTCGAATTCAGCTTAAAATTCTGAATACTTCTTATTGGAAGCATTTTATCTCGAAGTTAATAGTTTTTGAGAAATCGGTGGTCAAGAACGTTATTTTATTGTATTTTACCTTAAAATACCTGTACACGAAAGTCGTAAGTTTACCTGTAATGCTGTATTGTCAGTTTCGTTTATTTACAAAAAATGGATCATTATCAAACCCATAGTACGTCAAGAATGGCGCAAGCTAATACCACAGCTTACTATAAAAGCTGTGCTAATACCTTACCCATCCAAAACGAATCGATGAATATAAGGTCTCATTTTGACAGAGTTGCCAGGTTGGGGGATGTTCCCCCAAATTTGAGGGATTTTCATGTGGACGGGGAAAATCTGGGGGATACGTTCTTTTGTGGTAAATATTATTTTTGGTGGAAATAGAGTATTTTTTATGAATAAAACAATATTTAAAATCCAAAAAAATGTATTGAAATTACGCTCTATCACTTTTCTCAGTCAAGTATTAGTAAAAAAAGCTCAGTTTGTTTAATTTTTCTCGCGGTTTGGCGCCTGGCTGATGCAAAAAATGTGCAAACACCAAACGATCTGTTCTGTTTTACTTTGTACTGAGATCGGAGAGCGGGGACCCCCCGTCGACCTATCTTTCTATTTTTATCTTTATACTCTTATTTTTATTTTTTTCTGTCATGTCATTTCATTTGCCAATTGTCATGTTTTTGTTAAATTTTTGAAAAAATTAACCAATAAAAAAAGCAGTAAAGGTAGGAGTTTTATTTAAAAATATTCAACCTCCTTCAAAATAAATAAGATTTTAGGAAGATTTAAAAATAATATATTTTTCAACAAGTCAAGTAACATTGCATTTTGATTCTGGCAAAACCGTGGTCTGTTCTTTAGACATCCTGGGTGTAAGCCTGCCTGCTGAAGGGTAAGGGGAGGGCCCAGAAATCGCGATAGCAGGAAGGCACCCAGAGCAGAAGATAGCCCTTCTTGATTTATTTTACGGTCAATCTTTCATATTAATTTAAAAAAAAAACATGCTACGTCTCTTATTCTTTAGTTACCGTTAGTTTATCTTGCGATAACTGCCCAACGAAAGCGTCGACTGTCGCATCATTAAGAGTGTTTTGAAAATATAATGAAGGATAAAAAACACGAGATTAAAACAGTCAGAATTGGCCTTTGTAATTCAGTCTGTGACACTTAAATTTATGTCTGTAAAGGCCAGCAAAAAGTGGATTATTTAGGTGTTAAGAGGGGACTTGTGAATTTTGCACAATTTAATTTTTCTGAAAAATTTAGCAGGGTTTAATTTTACATCTAATACGATGTTTCTGTTTTATCTTCCACCAAATTTTGCTTCGTGGATTAATTAAAGGGCAGTATGGAAGGGGATTACCTAAAGTTTTCCAGCGGAAATTTCCATTCTGTGCGAAAAAACCTTAGATTATGTATCGGACAACAGATACATTTATTTAAATCTGTTTTGCCGTCAACATTACTTCACAGTTATTGCAAGGAGTGGGTTGTATTCAATGATCTACCACTACTAGATACAATAATAACAAATAAACCTATTCACATCAACGTATTACAGTCTGAAGTAAATCAACATGCAAACTGCGCACCTCCACCTGGTTTTCAGACTTACGCTGTTAAAAGTATTAACATAAACCCAACCCAACCCAACCTGGTCACATTCAAATTGAAGGCAGCGTAATCCCCACTCCCGGTCCCAACCAGCTCCTCACCACGTCTGTCCTTCAAACGATGTTGTCAACACATTTTTATAGCATTTGTGAATGACTTGTGCCTTCTATAGGTGGTAGATTATTGGTTGCATTAGATGGATACTTAATAGCAGCATTGCCAAAATGGATAAAATTTAACCAGCATGTTTTCATTTAACAAAATTCGCTTTTTCCCAACCATATCACTATCTTTCTTTCTCTCATTCGCGAAATTTTATTATATGTTGGAGCGTGGCGATGGAATGTTTAATAAGATCATAATTTTGTCTGCTCTTTGCTACATAATCTAAGGAAGAATGGATAAAAACAAACACCATAAATATTTAATTTACGTAGAGAATACAAAAAAAATGTTTCAGGTTTATTTGAATTATATATATATATATATTCCCTATTGTCATTTTCTTTATAAATTTGCGAAAAAACCTCATTTATAGCACAAAGATTAGTTGTCTTCTTCTTACAACTGTGAATTTAAATCATTAATTGTCAAATTAAACCAGTCTTAGCTTAGCAATAGTGAATCTGGCCGTTCAAAATTTATATTGACACACAACACCATACTATTCTTTATTACAAATCAAAAGGTTAGTGAGAAATCATAGAAAATCTGTATGGGAGAACATGGGAAATACCCTGCCATATTTTACCACTTCTACCCCCCCCCCCCCAACATTGTAGCTCCGCTCTAATGTCCTGTATGTCCTGTACAAACCAATCCCATCATATTACATTGAAATAACGCCGAAAAAGATGCTAAATTAAATAAAATTAATAAAAAGTGAAAAGGAGTTTTTTATTGAAATAAAGCAGGGAAATTTTGTAATTTAATTTATTCCAATTGAAACTTTATAAAGTTTTAAAATGCACTAAACAAATATTTCCATTTCGTCCCGTTTTAAATATTCATCATCACCGCTTATAATAAAATTTCTTTATAAAGAGATTTTTAAATTTTGTAATACGGTTTATTTAATTTGAATGAATTCTTTCAAATAAAATTATTGGATTTGACGTAATTTATATTAAAATTATTTTAAAATTACAGCTACGGTTTTGGACAGGTTTTTAAACGCATATCAATATGCGTATAGTATGTATTCAACCTAACGTATTAATTTATTATTTTAAATAAAAACAAGTTTTAGGAATTTTACGGGCACAGTGAATATCGATCCATCAACCGGTCTAATTTGACAACCAAGGGCATATAATGCACAAGACTCAACGCGTACGATATTTTGTTAATACTAATGGCACTATTAAAGGGCTGGAAACTATTTTTTTTTGCTAAATAATAAAGTTAATATACTATTACTACACAATACACAACAGCTGTTTTGTCCAACAAACACCACGAAATGTTTTCCTTTCTTATAAAGGGTCAACACTATAAACGCGTACGATATTTTGTTAATACTAATATCACTATTAAAGGGCTAAAAACTATTTTTTTCACTAAATAATAAAGAGAATGAATTTTGAAAGCTTCTGATAAAACTCGCAGGCGCGTCACTCGTCACATGATACGAGTCACTGACTTCACTTCTGTCACCTAAAGTGAAGGCCGGTGGCTAGGGATGGCAACTATATATCGATATTTACAAAACATCGATATCCTGACAGCAAATCATCGATATATAACTAACATCGATGTTTATAGGGTGGCGATGTATCGATATATCGATAAAGTGTGCATTTATGCAAAAATTTGCTGAAGAATAAGTGCGCATCTAAAGCCGGTTTTTAAATTGGCATTCTAATATATCATAACGTGACCATTTGCCATTCGAAATCGGTTAATTCTGTGCCACTCGAATTCGCTGAAAACGTGTAAATCGCATGTTGCCGATTCTGCGCAAATCGATTTAGTATTGATTGCATTAACAAAATAAAGAAAAGATATTTTAAAACGAGAGTTTCTTCTCATTTTTACTGTAATACAAAAGTACGTATGTATTTTTTTACATTGATATTCAAGTGGCACTGATTCTATAATTTGGCAATTTCGCTGAAGGAGAAGTTCGCTAAGGTGAAGCTATTCACTTGTATTTTTGCCGAGTTTTGGAGATTTTTAACTGATTTTTAATCCAAAATGCCAAGAATTTCTGCTAAGCTTACGGATATTGTTTTGTGTTACGGAGCAGCTAACGAAAACGCTCCACAAGTGCGACTTTTGTACACTGGTAGATTTCCTAAGAGCAAACCTCTCAGTGAAAGAATATTTTGTGTAAGTGGTACAGCAGCTAAGGGACCATGAAACTTTTCATGGCCAATCCATGTGATTTCTTCTTGTGGGGTACGATGAAGAAAATAGTGTATAGTAGTGTGCCAATTGAAAAAGTGAAACTCGTGTTGAAATGGCAGCCCAAGAAATAAGAAATATGGGGAATATCTTTCAACGGGTTCGGGGCAATATACAGCGAAGAGTGCATGCTTGTTTGGAAGCAAATGGGGGACATTCAATATATTCCCCACTAGATAAGGATCATTTTTTGCAACTTCTGTTTATTTATTAGTTTAACTTATTGATACTTGAATTATGTTAGGCAAATATTAGTTAAAACTAAGGCTGCTGACAAGAAGGGGTGATTTCGCAGTGGCCTCTTTATTATTTTTTTTTGTTTTTTCTTAGGGGAAGGTTTAATTTTTTTAACTTTGTCTTAAATTACGCGTAAAAATAGAAAATAAATTTTCCTCAAAGATTTATATGTCTGACAACGTTGCAACAAATTCAGTAAATTGTGCGAATACATAGGTCAGCCAGGTGTGACGAACCTGCGGTTTTAGGGTGTTTTTAAATTATTTTTAAATGTTCGTTTAAGGAAAAAAGTATTGGGTAGGTATGTCTGTAGACTACCCCAGGAGTCATCCAGTCCAGTATATGTAGTAAATTTCATAACACTCTGTGTATAAATGGAAACTTCTCAAGGAATTGTACAAGAAGTTCAAAAAATCATTTTGAACAATCGACTCCGAAGAAGGCCAATCCCATTTGCTGAAAAAGAAAAACCTTTACTGAAGATGATAAACATACAATACTCTATGTGTAGATAATGAGATTTTTCGTTTTAGAAACCACGCTATCGTTAGCAAAAGCTCTCTAATAAGATCTGTTTGCCGATAATAAAAACGTTATAACGTTAGGCCATTTGCGAGAAAGTTTTGCAAATCAGCACATTAAGTGCAAATACCAGTTAACTTCTCTCTTACCTTTACTCAGGTTTAATGTCTCCAGTTTACCATTAATACGGATTGCAGGCATCTTGACAAAAACTAGCAAAACTGCATTTATCTTCTTGGCCGCCGCGTTGCATTCTTCATGTGTCAATTGCTCGCACAAAGGAACACATAATAAAACTTTAAAATGCACTGAAAAATGATATTTTTTTTTTCTGGTAGTTAACTGTAAAAATTGACTCTTTATTTTGGAATTTGTCCCAATTTTTCCCAATGATTTGTATCTTTTAAAACTAGTTGCTAAATGATTTTGGCCCCATTATTGTGGACAATTCATAGTTGAATTGCCATTTTTCTTAATAAATTTGCGCAAGAACTCGGAAATAAATTCCTAGCACAATCCAATTCTCAATTTAAACCATTGGTTCGAGCCAGAAAATACTTCTCCCCTTCCAACTTATACACTCTCTATGTTTCCCAAATAAGACCTAACCTAGAGTACTGCTCCCACATCTGGGGAGCGGCATCACCTTCGACACTTAAGATCCTTGATTCTATCCAAAAGCGAGCCATTCGACTTATCAATGACCCAGCCCTCACGAGAAAACTCCCTTCTCTCGCTCATCGCCGCGCTGTAGGGGATTTATCCCTTTTCTACCGCTACTTCCACGGATTTTGCTCTGAAGAACTAGCCGGTATTATTCCCCCCTTGAATGTCCCTAACAGAACAACAAGAGGCGCGATACGTATGCATCCCTTTATTGTCCAGCTACAAAAGCCTAGAACAGACCACTTCTCTCGCTCATTCATACCTATATAGGGTCTCCAGATTATAGAACAAATTGCCTGCAGATGTTTTCCCTTCCCGTCCCAACCTTCAATCCTTCAAATCCCGTGTCAATAGACTACATTTCCATTCTCTTCAGACACCCACGGTACGTTAGTACTTAGGCTTGGAGTCTACGTGGGATGTCTTGGATATAAAAAAAATTGATTGTCAACTTAGACTAGTCTTAGCAAGTGTGAATTCGGGTTAACTTATAAGAATTTTGTCTACCGGTGATTCGTTTCTTCTTGATAGTGCGGACGTCCTTGTCTGAAAAGACAAAATGACAAGGAGAAAGTGCACTCTTAAAAATGAGTTGGCGTTCCTAACTTATTTTCATTTGTTGCAATACTTAAGTTGTTGGAAATAAGTATTTTTAGTTAAAAGAGCAAAAATATTGGCTTTATAAGTTTTCCTTACATTTAAAAACAGCCACTATAACACAAGAAAATAAGTTGCATGATATTAGTTGGGACAAAATATTAATTTTGTTACTTGAGTTTTAATTTTATTATCAACTTATTAAATAGTTATGATACCTTCGCTTATATTTCCATTAAATAAAAAAAAAACATTCGTGGTTACCTATACAAAAAATTAGGGACGCTAAAATGATTTAGTTGTCACAACAAACGTCTTAGCATTATTGACTAATAATTTAACTTGGCAGCAATGCCTTCTTAGTTGTGAGCACAGGTGCTTCCCCACACATACATACATGAGTGGTGTCAGCCGGTGGCAGAAGGTCAATTAGCAGACTGAGCAGACATTTTTATTTTTTTTGCTACTGTTTTATTGCGTCGTGCTAGTGTTTTGTGTTAAACGTTGCGAGTACGGGCATTAATTTGGTGTTGTTGAAAGTATTTTAGTAAGCAGTCAAAACTATATCTGTTTTATGATAAAAAAAAATTGAACCAGTTAATTTTAATGAACATTTTTTAGCATGTGAAGCGACATCTACAACTTTTTCAAGCCTATTTTTGTTCAAAACATTTAGTCTGTAAACCCAGTTGTTCAATAGAAATAAACGAATTGGTTCTAATTAGTTCTCAGCCTTAGTTTAATGCTTTAATTCTTTTAGCGTTTATTTAGGAAATAGAATATATTTATTTTCATTTTGTTATCGTTCTCAGGCTGTGCAGAGACTCAGAAATAACGTGGTTATTATAGTTTTTTTATTAAACAAGTTGGACTTTCTTGTCCAGCCTACATTACATTTAGTATACACTTTAGTTGAGATGCTTTGTAGAGTTTCTGGTTATTTTTTATAGTTATAGTAATCTATAAAGCCAAATAAAGTACTTTGTTGAACATTTTTCTACTTGATTATTTCATACCTTTTTTAACTTACTTCATAAAATAAGATAAATCAAAATTAAAGTGGTTGTAAAACAAATGTAAACAAGTTTTGAAAACTTCATCAATCATACCGAAAATGTGGATTGCAAAAAAAAATTTGTCAGATTCCATGCACTATTAATTTTTATTCAAACCGCAGAACTGGACTTAATACTCATGCAAGAAGATTTACGCAACAAATATTTAACGCCCTCGAGCGTCCAAATTGTAAACTTTTTAAGATTATGACAATAAGGTTTTTTCATCCCAAAGTCGAGTTGTACAACATACCAAAATATTAGACAAATATGGTAAACTTCATTTTTTCTCATTTATCAAGTTCTCATTACTGCAATGAAAAAGTAATAATTACTTTTTAGATGAATATTGTTATGACCAGCTTTATTACTAAACATAATTTTAAAACAATGTATGTTTATTAATTAAATTGGTCATAACACCCTTCACCTATGTTAGAAAAGTTAATCAAAACTAGTATAAATCTTAGTATCAGTAACAAATATTTCAATTAGTGTGAACCCAACCATTACTCCATGCAACTAAAATTAAATGCTTCTTTAGATAACATATTTAGCTGTTTTAACTACATTTTTTAGTTCTGCTTACTAATAAAGTAGGTCATAACAACCTTCGCCTATGTTAGAAAAATGAATCTAAATTAGAGTGACAACATAAATCTTAGTACATGTAACATATATTTCAATTAGTTTAAACCCAACCATTAGTTAGTGCAACTAAAATTAAATGCCTCTTTAGTTTACATATTTAGCTGTTTTAACTAGTACCACAGGCAATATCTGCAACAATTTTGTTTGAGTTGTGATGACTTAAGTTTCGGTTGAGTCCGTTTTCACAAAAAGAAAAGGCTGTATTGACTAAATTTTAGTCATCACTACCAACATATTTTTAAGAGTGTGGGACGAAACTGGCAAACCAGATCAAAAGGGTCTAGTGTAGGGTTACCTATACTGATTTACTCTCAAAACTTTCCGGTATTACTCACAATTACTCACAAAAATATCATTATCAAGACAGGATTTGGAAGGATCCACAAGCTAAAATCGAAAGTATACACCAAAAAAAAAAGGTTGATCCCCTGAATGTCGCTATAAAAGCTGGACATTTTGGTGTCCTGAAGTCCACTGCACACTAAAAAAGTCCCTGAATGGGGTAGGTTGTCCGGATCCCCTGGACCCTCCTAAAATACGCCGCTATACATGAAAGTCATAAAGAGAATCCCTTTTTGCTTTCTTGAAGTCTGTTAGAAATTATTAAATATTTGAAATTTCTTCAAAATTTAATAGTCAATTGAAAACTCCCAAAAACAACAAATTCGGTTTGTTGTGTTACTAGATCAGTCTCACCAATATTACAAGGCGATTATTTTTATTACCCTATATAAAATTTCTCATATTTTTTGCATAATCAGCCTGGGACATTAACCTCTAAGTTATAAATGTTGTGTTATGTAAAACGTTCTCCTCCCACGGCATTAATCTTCTCTTAATTTTTTAATTTAAAGATTTAATCTCGGTTTAAAATAAATCAAATCAAAACAAAACGATTGCATATTAATTAAGATTGTTAACCCATTATTAACGATTTTTGATTGAATATTTATTGCAGGTTGGCCTGCGATCGCCAAGAAATATTAGACAGTTACTAAATGGCTTGTACATATTATAAATAACTATTTTGTTATGTAGACTTTGTAAATAGATATTTAAAAAATGATATACAGTGTCCGGCAGAAAGAGCGCAACAGAATATGTTTGACAAAAAAATTTTGACAAATACGCTCTGGGGGGGGGGGGGGGCTTGTTTGATAAAAAAATTTGACAGATATTGCTTTATTTTCGTTAATTTGGGAAATGGGTAGGGTAATCTTTAGGCCTTTGGGGGGGGGGGGGTTAACCCAACAACAACCCCCCCCCCCCCCCGTGGCTGCGCCACTGGCAGACACAAGGAAATGTAAACCTGACCGAACACAAAAACGGTTCGTTTAGGTTAGTTCAGGATCTTTTTATCATTTTTTAATTGACATTTTTCTAAGCCAATGGAGTTCATAATTTAAATTTAGAAAAGCTACGTTTTCTAAAAAAAATATTTAATCAAACCCAAGCAAGCCAATAGAGTTCATAATTTAAATTTACAAAAACTACGTTTTCTAAAAAAATATTTCTGAAAGATTCTTTTAAAAAAATATTTTCGACAACATTTTGTAGATCCATTTCCGAAAAAGCATGTTTCGAAGAAGCTGTTTTTCGAAAAAAATTACTTAATTTAACATCAAAAAAATGTTTGTTGAAAAAAAAAACAGAACAGTGGTCATCTTAGCTTACACGCTACAGGATAAATTGTTTGATTAATATGAAAATGTAAATATTGCAGCATTTTTTTATTTATGCCTTCTGTTCATTTGGAGGGATATACGTACTTACGAAAGTACAATTTTTCTAAAACTAATTTTTAAATTTTTTCTAGACATCTTTTTCGAAATTAATTTTTTTCGGGAATTAATTTTTTCAAGCAACGGCTTTTTGAAAAACTAATTTACGAGAAAGTATCATACCAAACCTAAGGAATCCTGATCAAACCCAAAAAAGGTGCGTTTAGGTTTGTTCAGGATGTTTTTTCGTTTTTTTTTCATTAACATTTTCCAAGCTACTATAGTTCATGATTTAATTTTCTAAATACTGTTTTCGGAAAATGTACCCATTTGTAAAAATTATTTTTGAAGACATTTTTTAAAAATGTACTTTCGAAATATGTGTTTTGGAGAAAATAACTCATAACTCTGCTTTCAAAAAAGCATCATTGAAAAAGCTGTCAGGATATTTTTGAAAAAATCCACGTTCAAAATATGTTTATTCGAGAAAATACTTTTGAAAAGTTTCGGTAATCCGTTTTTCGAAAAAATTGACTTTCAAAAGAATGTTTTTTGAAAAAAAAAACTATTCGGTTATTTGTTGAGAAGTCAAAACGACCCGGCGCAAATTTTATTAAAATAGCAGTGACATGTGTAAAGAATGTTTTCAGAAACGATCAAAGAGCATATAAATTAAAAATGCCAAATAATGGCTTGTGTTTTTTATACATATAACATATTAGTATTGATCTATATCCATATTTTTGTGGTAAATTCATTTAAAAACCTTTCACAGACCGCAAATGTTTGTTTTTGTTTATAATATTTTGTAGAACATGTAGGAATGGTTAATGTTTATGTTACAATATTTCTTGTTATAAAATTCGCTACTTAAATCCTTTTTGTACAAGGCTTCAGGGGAGTGGGGAGCCCTGTGCACCCCCCCCCCCCCAAATCCGCCACCGTACATGCATCGAATGCATGATTTTAACAGCTAATGTAAAAGTTGCGACGAAACCGGTAACAGTTGAAGTCTTATAAATCGTATGAACTGAAGCCGATGGAATTGTATGATGTCACATTTTAAATGTCCAATTAGTTAATCCCTGGTTAAATTGCTTTGAGCGACCGAACATAAACCAATTATCACATACCGTTTAAATTTAAGAAAAAAAATCATAAATCTGTAAATTTTTATTTGACGTTTATTGAGTTAGGACACAGCCTAAACAGAAGCCGAAAACCATAAAAGTGTTATAGACTAACAGTATAATGGTAACCGTATATAAATCTTCATCACCCGAACGGAGTCTCCCAAGTACTTTCATTAAAACCAAAACAAAAACCATAAACAACAATAAAACCGTTTATCTATTTAAGTGCTACGAAATTATTCTTAACTGTGTTCAACTCGGATTTTATTTACCAATTTAAATTAAGAATCGTTAAGAGCATGCTTGAAATGGCTGCTATAAATAATTTTTATATTATGAGATTGTTTCTAAATAAATTATCAGAGCAGCATTCGATGGTTTTCAGAGCTTTGACCTTAGAAAATACAGGAATGGCTCTAGAATAAAGCGAGGTGGCCCTCTCTCTCTCTATTAGTAAGAGTGTCGAGCTTTGTCAATGACCCCAACTCGCGCTTTAATTCTCCAATGTATGTGCTGTTTGAGGAAACATCCCCCTTCACCCCATATGTCTGCACCTGTTCTGTATACAGGGTGATTTCTAAGTTGATACTTTTAATATATGGTTCCTAGGGTAGTAGACATTGGCCTTCAGCAAGAGGAGACGTAACAGTTCATTTATTTTGCTGTTTCATACAATGATACATTGTACGTGTGTAGGACAAAGAACGACAGCTATAACTCCGTCTTCGCGCGCCAACGTAATAGTTTTCCGTGCCGTCTGTATTCCATCGAGCAAACCTCTGAAAGGACCGGATGAAAATAATCCTTTTTTTCCACACACTTGGCCCTTACGCACCATTTCTCAAAGTTTGTGGATAATGTCTTTCCAGGAAGAACTAAAAATCATTTAAAATTTCACTACACACATATATATTTCGACGTGTCTGAAATATTCCGCACAAAATATTACGTCCACAAATCTTTAAAACATGAATGAACCAGACGACGCCACGTGCTCGGGTGTAAAAGCGACGTTGCCACTCTCACTCTAATTTCGTCACAATGCAATAGAAATAAATTACTAAAAATTTATTATCACGAAAAATAATGGTATATTGGCATATTTTATAAATCCTTAGTCATATGCTTTAGCTTGTGGTATTTATGATTGTAGATAGGTATTAACCCACATTGATTGTGTTATTTTACTAGAATCTACCAATCTGCAAATATTCTACATAACTGAAAGCCTCGCAACAGCCGTTCTCAAAAAGTAGGTGGGGTACCACATCGTTTGACGGGTTATTGGGAATCCCTGATTGCTCCAAAATGTCAATGATGGTATCTACACTTGATTCGAAACCAATGGTATATACCAAAAAGTTGTCGTCAACTGTTGTACAAACGCCTGTGCCACTTTTATATCAGCAGTAGAATTATGAATTTTAGTTAAAGTGAAAGAGATTATCGGTCAGAAAAACACTGCTACCAAAATGTTGTATAATAAAATTTACTAACGGTACCGTTTAACAAATCTCTATAAAATCCCATTAACTCAATGTCCGCGGTATAATTTAGAGACACAGAAATCAATCTCCTTTTAAACAAACTGCTTTTTTACTACTACATTTCTAAACTGCTTAATAAAAACCGTTTTACGATCTATTTTCCGAATAACGATCTTCTACAGCGAATTGTTATAGTTTCCTGGTGTTCGAAATTGACCTATAGAACCAGAATTTTTTCAAATTACAGCACAAACATAAATTTTTAATTACTTAATATAAATAATTAGAGATATGCATCAGGTGCATCTAAATCTTCAAAGCAATAACGTGTCAATTAAAACGAGTCAAAGTATTCGAAAAAGTATAAAAGTAGAATTAGATGTAGATATCAGTTGTTCTGATAATAATCGTTGTTGGGGGACGGAGAGGCATAATGGACAGACGCTAAAAGTTAACTAATAATAATAATATCCAATAAATAATAAGGAATATGCGCGCAGAAGCTTTGCCGAGCAAAAATTGCTAATACAATCGGTTTAGATGCGCGTCTACCTCCCCATCGATGATTGACCACAACCCCCCCCCCCCCCCCCCACCCAACCTAAGCAACCCCCCCGAACTATGTAATTGATAAGTACTAGTAATTTTTTTATCATTCAGTTGCGTTTGTGTCCATTCCCTTGCTCTGGTTCCTCCTCTAAGCATTATTTCGATTTCCTACAAGTTTTCTAATTTTTCCCCACTTCATCTTACCCTGCCGTCCACTTTTTAGTACAAAATATGAGAAGTTATTTATTATCTACCAAAAATATGGAATCTGGTGTCCATTATGTGGTAATTATCATTCTTAAATATAAAAAGACTACATTTTTATGTAGATTCTGACTGTAATATGTTGCGTTAAGTTTTATGTTATTGTTTTTGCGGCATGTATTCTAATGTAATATTATTTATGTCTTTTTTTATAAAATGAATACTAAGTACCTTATTAACAACAAAAAAATTCTTGGTAAAATTAAATTTATCGAAACTTAGCAGTATTATTCGTATTCTAAACGTATTTTGGACTAAGCCTAGGACAATTTTACAGTTTTTTTCGCAAACATAGTAAAAAGGAGCAGTTTAAGACACTATTTTTCGCAACAATCGAACTAAATACATTTTGGCAACATGTCCAAAATAAAAATCATTTGGAAACCAAGCGAAATATCCTCATAGTAATTATTTGTAGAAGATTTCTAGAAGTAAAAAAATAGGCCATTATTATGAAGAATTGTAGATAAGGTTTACCGGCGCGGTGTGGTCGCTCCTATTGCTATTATTATTATTTGTATGCCCGTTGCGTTCGTCGTACCTGATTTTACCCTAATACAACAAAACGAGTAGTCATAGGCTTGTTAATCGCATTGACGTCGTTCCTTTGTGCTTGTTATTAGCGCAGTTCCTAAATCAGAGTGTAGTATTAGATCTTAAGGAATGGGCTTATCCAATATTCTTTTTTTATATTATCAGATACACTCTCAAAATAGCGATCAAACATCGCTTTTTGTAAAACGGGTAGGTGAGGTCAAACATTTGAAATGAGACCCTGCTGTGTTTTACCTCATTCTAAAGGTCTTCAAAAAAGAATCATTTTACAGCAAACCCGAGGTCAGTGTCTTAATTCGTTACTAAATGGCAAACCTTTAAATATTAACAATCGTGAAAAAATTTAAATACCTTTATTTCTCTCATTACTTAAAAATGACCACTATGAACTTCTTGGCAGTAATAAAGTCGATTTTGGAACTCACTTCTCACATTTTTGAGAATGGCATGTGGTTCTTCTTGGAAAAGTTCCAAAATCGATTTTATTACTGCCAAGAAGTTCATGGTGGTCATTTAAAAGAACTTTTAAAATAATAAGAGAAATAAAGGTACTTTTTTGAAAACCTTTAAAATGAGATACCACACGGGATAGGGCTGGATTTAAATTCTTGACTTCAACTCCCTAGCGTCACCCCTCAAGGGGGCTGAAAAAGTTAAAGTACATAAAAATGCAGATTTATTAACTAATAAGATACACTTAAAATTTGGTGCCTCTATCTTTACCAACAGCAAATATATTTCCTATACCTAAAACTTTTCGGATGCCCTGTATAGTAAATTGACATTAAGAATTTAAAAAGTTTTATTTTAAATATACCGTTCTCTAATTAGCAGGAAATATGGTCAAAGACATGGGTTTCCCACTTCAAAGCAATATTTCCTTGAATTTAATCCAAAACTATATTTACTTATTTTAAAATTATTTTCTTTAACTAAAGAGTTTCTTCTTTTGCGTGTGGGTGGTTAGTGTTAGGGATAAATAGAATATAGGTACCTAATTATCACCATATACGAATGAAACCGCGGGTGGTATCAACCAATATATCTATACGAATAAAGCAAAAGACAGTCAACAAAGGGGTTATCGTCACACAATCGTAAAGATGAATAAAATACGACCAACAGTAAGTGCTGCATATAGATAACCAGCACATATTCCACAGGACCCGCCGCGACTATAATGTTAATGATAATGGCGGTTTAGATAACTTCCAGATAAGCTGAAATTATTTATTAGGGTTATTATGAATTTTGGCATTTATTAGGTTTTAATTCTTTTCGTGATAAGAGAGAGAGCTGTCAGTGTGTTTTCAACCCCCTTTTTTTGGTTTGGCCCGTGTGAAAATTTATGTGGGTTATTAACATTATGTTGTCTGGGGGTCAGAATTTGAAATAAATTTAAAAGTCCGGCGATTTGTGATGTTGCCAAACAGAAAATCTTTCTTTGTAGGATGCACAGTTTGGATAAAATTAAAGTAGAATATTGAAAAAACCCGGATTTGATCAGTTTCTGTGAGTTTGATGAGTTTCGTGCAAAAGATGCTCTTTCCTTATAAGCTCATCTTCATATTTTTTCACATGTTGGCAAATATTACACCACTCTTGCTCAAATTTTTGCCCAGTCAGTGCTTCCGTATCAGCTAATTGAAAAGTATTATTATGAGCTGCTACCCAGTTCTTCACTAATGCCCATATTTTTCTATAGGGTTTGGTTCCGGGTGATAAGGAGGTATCCAACTTGCATTGCTTCGAAAACCAACATTTATTTTCCCTGTTAGTACTGAAACTGCCGAAGGGGCGCATGGCGGTGTTGCCATATCCTTAATTTTATTTGCCACATTGCTTTTACGTTCAGTTGCTTTTCGTGGGATAACGGCGGAAAGCTAAATTTTTTGAATTTGGTCGAATTTTAAATCTTAATATTTTTGTTATTATCTGTTCAACAGACGTAATTTCTTGTGTGTGTGCTTCGACTGACCGATTGTGCCATAATTTTAACATATTTATTGAAAACGCGAAACGACTGAACTTGTCTCAACATTACTTAACGATTAAGAAAGTAGGTTATGAATTAACAACATATAATTAGAAATTAAGAATTAAGGAATTAGACCCAGTCTAATACGTAAAGGAAGCCTTAACATCATCCATGGATAAACAAATTACAAATATATAAAATGCAGTATGATGGCGATTTCTCTTTAAATTGATATGTTACGTCCGTTTCGAAATGGCTTCACGCGTAATGGACGGAGCCGTTATATAGATAGGATTTTTGTTATTTTCGATCCAGAAGCGAAACAGCTTTAAGCCGTTATACTCGATAAACTCGAAATCCAATCGATTTGTGGACAAACGGTAGTTATGGAATTATGGACTAAATGAATTTTTAAGAGGCCATATGGTTTGTTATTGCATGGCTAAGAACTAGGGACCCGAACGGTCACTGTCTGAAACAAATGTAGAAAATCTGTAACAGCTTTCTGGAATAAAATTACTCTAGTAAAATATATATTACAGTTTACTACACACACAAAAACACTAACATAGTATCAAACAGATACTCATTATATCAATGGTAGGACTACTATATTTAATGCAATGATTAACTTAGTCCTGTTTTAGCAACAGAGATTATAATTGATTTAAGAATAAGAACACATTGGTTTATATCAAAACGCCATTGGTTTGCATTGTTTGCAATGACAGGCTTTAAAATAATGTATACTTAATAAAAGGCTAGGTTTAAGGCAAGATAAGCTAGAATGCTTTTAAATATTTATTTTGTTGCATGGTTAAAAGAGCCTTAATTTTCTCAAAATGTCGGTTACAGTGACATCGAGAGGCATTGAAATATCTAGTGGATATGAGCATTTACTTGCCATTAATGGCTGAAACGAATTTATCCAAACCTCAAAAAACCAGCACGATACTTTACACACAAAATATAACGCGAAATTGAAGAAAGAACAGCAAGACTTCGACCAGTCGTAAACACAAAATGAAAAATGATTTCTTCATCTTGATCTCCATACACGCTTAGAGTAGTAGGGGCTGCATACCCTTAGTATTATTAAAATAAAAATAAGAAGCATTGGAATAAAGACAATTAAATTTAGTTTAATTTTTATCGTTCTGTTTCCCGATGATTCTTCTTCATGAGGATCTAATCCACAACATCCTGAGACCACTAGTATTGACCCTACATTTTCACCAGCCACCAGTAAGACTAATTTAATAACTCAAAACGAATTAAATGATTTGGTACCTGATCTGGGTTTGCCAAAACAAAAAGCTGAACTTCTTGGTTCCAGACTTCAACAGTGGAATCTGTTAAATAAAAATACAAGGGTTTCACTTTACCGAAAACGGAATATAACATTTTCAAGTTTTTATAACATGGATGGATTTGATGGTTTAATAAATGAACTTACAACTTAATATGGAACATATTCCTTCCGAGTGACGTATTTTTATAGATTCATCTAAATACGGCCTAACAGCAGTCTAGCTTTATATTGGAAACACAAAGCCATCTATTCCTTTAGCTCATTCAGTGACAATGAAAGAAAACTATGATATCTTGGTTGCCAATGCTGCCACACTAAATGAAATTAAATATGAACAGTATCAGTGGGATATTTTTGAAGATTTAAGAGTTATGGGTATATTGGTAGGTCTTCAAGGGGGTTTTACAAAGTATTGTTGTTTTTTATGCCTGTGGGACAGTCGGGCAACACAGGAACATTTCATTAAGAAAGATTGGCCTCATAGAACTTCTTTTGAACCAGGTACTTCAAACATAAAGTATGCTTCCCTCGTAAATCCAAACAAGATGCTTCTTCCGCCTCTCCATATTAAGCTTGGTCTAATGAAAACCTTTTTTAAAGCTATTGGTAATAAAATATTGTTCTTTCTGTTTACTCTCCTAGTCTAGCTACTAGCTACTCTCTATTAGAACCTTCCAGTATAAATGTAGGACACCCTTTTAGACCCGAACATAATTCATTAGAAAACCTAATATTTCCATACGTCCCTGGTAAATTCTCTCGGGTCGCTATTTTATGTTTGTTTATAATTAGTTTTTATGTTCCAGATGGGGTTGAGAATAAACATGAATAATTACAACGTCGTAAATTTAGATCTCCCGACTTATGCCCCAACTCTTTATATGCAAGTAGACCGTTATTCAAACTAGCGACCGAAATATGACGTTTATTAAATAATTATCTAATAATCAGATAATAAATTACTTTCTGAAGAGGGTCTTTCAATGGCGAGCTTATTTTTATTTATATATTTTAAGGCAATTAATAACCGAGATTTCATCTTTAACTAGGTTGTAAATTACTTTGTAAAAGTCGTACGATGGATAATTAAGTTGTTTAATTTATCTCGGAAGTTATTTTAATTTTTTTTATTTGTTTTTGTAAAATGATTTGTTTTGGAGAGTCAAAATAGCAAGAAAAATAAGCGTGTAACAAGAGCATCATTGAGTATATTTACGTTTCATTTAGTGATGGCGCCGTGACGAGAGATTCTCGTCTCTCAAGGGATTGGGAGGGGAAGGGAAAACATCTGCAGGCAATTTGTTCCATAATCTGGTGACCCTAGGTATAAATAAGCGAGAGAAGTGGGATATTCTAGGCTTTTGTAGCTGGACAGTAAAGGGATGCATACGTAACGCGCCTCTTGTTCTGTTAGAAACAGTCAAGGGAGGAATTATAGCGGCTAGTTCTTCAGAGCAAAAACCGTGAAAGTATTGGTAAAAAAGGGATAAATCCTCAACGGCGCGGAAGGTAGTTTTCTTGTTAGGAACGGGTCATTGATGACTTGATGAGTCGAATGACTCTCTTTTGGATAGAATCATATTGTTTCATATTATTCTTGATATATTAATGTTAAAAAAACTTTTGGAATTTTGTTCAATAATAAAGAAGCAGTCTGTCTTGTGTCCCAAGATACTAGACAGATTACAGATCGAAACCTTAAATCGTGTTTCAATATCTAAAAGGTAAACGTCGTGATTTTATTCAATAACAATTTTTATGTCAGCTATTAAACATTTAGTTATAGTTACAATTATGATGGGGGCCATATTTATAACCAGTCGTTTTTTACGGTTAGTCATGTAAGAACGCCGTGGCGGAGGACTCTCCGGTACAAGGCAATTTATTAATTTGTTTTGTAAAGAACAATAAAATATTAATAAATTTTGGACAGTTGACGGGAACATAAATATTGCAACACCCAGTTGGACGACCAAAAATATTTTATTAAAGTTCGATATTATTTATAACGGTGAAGAAGATGAGTTCGAAACGTTATGAAATTATTACGGGAGCTATAAAACAGTAAAAAATGACGTTTGAATTTATAATTTACGAATATAAAAAATTACCTTTTTTTTAATTTTTCGAAACATTATAGGAAAGAGAATGATACCTAGTCTGGCCAAATAAATGGTCTTCCGCCTACTTTTTAAGAACGACCGTTGTTAGGACTGATAAACTATGCTAAAATACCGTCTTTACTTAGGCGAGGATTTAAGGGGGGGGGGGGGGCAGAAGGCGCCCCTCCCTAAAGCCTTGTACGAAAATAATTTCAATAGCGAATTTTATAAAAATAAATATTGTAACTTAAACATTAACCATTCCTACATATTCTACAAAATAATATAAACAAAAATAAATATTTACAGCCTATGTAAGGTCTTCGAAATGAATTATACACACAATTACACAAAAATATGAATAATAGATCAATACTAATATTTAATATAAAAAATGCAAGCCTTTTTGGCATTTTTGATTTACATACATGCTCTTAGATTGTTTCTGAAAACATTCCTTACATCTCACTGCGAACTTATCAAAATTTGCGCCGGATCGTGTTGGCTTCTAAAGGAAACAAAAACCATATTTTTTTTTTCAAAAAATACCTGTTTTGTAAACGTTTTCGAAAAACAACTTTTTCGAAAACGGATTAACGAAATTTTTCAAAAATATTTTCTCTAAAACTCATACTATCTCGAAAGCACATTTTTCCTGACGATGTCCTGAGAGCTTTTTTAAAGATGCTTTTTTGAATACGGATTTATGAAATATTTTCTCGAAAACACGCATTTCGAAAGTACGTTTTTTCAAAAATGTCTTCAAAAAATTATTATAAAATAGGTACATTTTCCGAAAATATATTTTTTCGAAAACATTATTTAGAAAATTAAATTATGAACTCTAGTAGCTTGGTAAATGGTAATTAAAAAAAGTCGAAAAAAGATTCTAAATAAGCTCAAACGAACTTTTTAGTGTCCCGCGAAACGAAACACTTGTGGAATCACTTCGGTGTCCGTCCGTCTGTCACAGGCGATTTTCTCTAAAACTATTCGACGTAAAAATTTGAAATTTGGCACAGAGATAGAGTGTGGTGGCCCAATTATAGACTGGAAGTATACAAAGTTACCTTTGATTCTGGGGTTTAATTTCGGGGGGTAAACTGGGCAATGGAAAAAAAAGAATAGGTTTCAGAAAAATTGTACCTTCGTCAGTACTCGTATATCCCTCCAAATGAGCAGAAGGCATAAATAAAAAATGCTACAATATTTACACGGCCACCGGGTCTCCGGTGGCCGAGTTGGTACGGCGCCAGCTTTGCAACCGAGAGGCGCGGGTTCGAATCCCGCTTCGACCATGAATATTTTGTGATTGTTGTTGGAAGGTTGTAGAGGAATTCTTCCTCGACCGAGGTGGTACCACCCCACACATCCCCTTAATGGGCTGGTGAAATTCCTACGGATGTTTCCAGCTCTGGATGTGTGAGTCGACCCCCAAGTACATAGTACTTAGACTTCGGTCTTCGTGGGCTGTCAGAAGATAAAAAAAAATCAAAAAATTTGTGCTGTCGTGTGTAAGCTAAGATGACCAACAGTTCTGTTTTTTTTTTCAAAAATCATCTTTTGTGATGTTAAATAAGTAAACTTTCCTGAAAAACAGCTTCTTCAAAAGACGCGAGAATTATTTTAACGAATCTTTTAAAAACACATTTTCCGAAAACATATTTTTTAGGAAACATAGTTTTTCATAGTCATCATTTTTTCCTTTCAACCCAACTTCATTCATGAGTATGATGACAAACACTGATTTAAAAAAGTACATTTATATGGCGGTGACTTCAATGCTTATGCATTATTTATTAATTTTTTTGTAATTTATCGCCAGTCAAACTACATTTAAATATGTAAAAATATTCCATATTTACAATAATTTGATATAGCACAAACCTATTATTAAATAATTTTTTTTTACATTTAGCCCGACCACATACCGAATGTTATTACCCGAATATTAAGTTAATTTAAATATTTAAGGATTATTTAAATTTGTCATCTTTGTTATGTAAATTTTGGTTAAACACAACTGGTCAGCCAATAATCAATCAAAAGCCGCACGAACTGTCAAAGAGCTAAATTGAAAATTTTAATCCATTTGTGCCGCCGTGTTTGATTGAATTTCAGTTTTTATTACTATATTAGTACTTTTACCATATTAGCGGTTGGTATATTGTGCAGTTTTTAACGCTAAATTGCAAATCAATTTCCATTTTAAAACAATAAAATATGTATATATTTTTGGATCGACAATTTTTTTACTATCTATTAAAAAATGTAATTAGCAATTCCACTATATATACATATATATATATATATATATATATATATATATATATATATATATATATATATATATATATATATATATATTTATATATATATATATATATATATATATATATATATATATATATATATATATATATATATATATATATATATATATAGGATGTTATATAATTCACTGGATATATTTGAATGAGTGAGTCCTGGGGTAGTCTACAGATATACACAATACTTTTTCCCTCAAATCGCACATTTTTTTTATTTTAAAAATGCCCAAATACCGGCCCTTATCCGACGCATCTGAAGAGCCTGACGTCACGGGCTCTAATTTTATAAAGAAAAAACAAATGATCCAGTCGGGGCATTGCCAAACTTAAACAATATTGTGACATCTCATTTTCTTATCAGTCTTAGTGAAAACCGAAAATAATTAAAAGTTTTTTTAATTCCACAGATGGATTTTACCCAAAATGTGTATTTTAATTTAATAGCTAGCAACTTTTTTTAGTTAATATCGGAAAACACTCGTGAATTCGGTTGGAATTGTAACCAGAACAAAATGGGCTATGTTCTACCATTAACACAAAGAATAGTCACTTATCTATTACGGTATTTATCAATGAGATGAGCATACTACTAGCTTAAACCTTTTGCCTTCCAAAAAAGGTTAAAAATCAAACAATAAATTGTTTATAATCGAGTTTAAAACATACTTCGTAAAAGTTCTTTCAGCGACGCTTCAAAATTTCACTGCACGAACAAAAAAAGTTAAATAACCCTTTTATTACTTATTTTTTTGGTAGGGTTCTGCCCTCGGTTTTATTACTCGCATAAACTAACGCATAAACATAGGACACTAAAATGTGAAAAATTACCGACATCATCAAACAACTTCTTCGGCACACCACATGGTTTTTGACAAGACAACTACGAAATAACTACGAAATACATCTTATTTTTTATCTCGCTCTTGCTCGCTGTCTTTGTCCGTCTCTTTCTGTTGTTGAAAGCTGAAATTCTTGAAATCAGCTCTGCCGTATAGAATACCTTTTAACTATGGCCGTACGCACGTTATTAGGGATAATTTGCAAGAAGAAATTGCGGATACGCTAATTAATGAACGATGAAATTTAGAGTGGTATTTTTTAGTCAGAGTTTTCACCTCATTTGCTAAATGAAGCTTACCAGAGATATTAATTTTTAGGTTTTTTTATAAATCATGTAATAGAAACACCACATTAAATTTTATCGTTTTTGGCTTAACGTTGCTAGTTGCAAAATCTCACTATGAAGTATTTTGGCTTCGCCGTAGTTCGCAGTTTGGCGATTCAAACTGAGAACAGCGTGGTGTCCTCTTCAGGCGATAGGCGATATATATATATATATATATATATATATATATATATATATATATATATATATATATATATATATATATATATATATATGAAGAAATATTGATCCGGGAGTACATCCGTTCGTTTGTTAAATTCCTATTGGAATCTGGCAGACGTTTCGCCAAGGTCTCACTTGGCATTATCAATGCTTACTCGTTGCTGTCAAGTCGTAAACTGATTCAGTTCACGACTTGACAGCAACGAGTAAGCATTGATAATGCCAAGTGAGACCTTGGCGAAACGTCTGCCAGATTCCAATAGGAATTTAACAAACGAACGGATGTACTCCCGGATCAATATTTCTTCACATTTCTCCATCCGTGGAAGTCTACGTTCAAATATGTATATATATATATATATATATATACTTACTTGATCCAGAACATCATCTACCTTACGGTGTAGAGGTGTGTATGAATATAAAATTTGTTCATGTTCTTGGCCAAAGAATCGCCCGTAAAATGTTGCTGGTAGAGTTTTTTTGCAACATCCTATATACAAATAAATTCTTGTTAGAAGAAGGATGCCTAAGGGTAATCATATAATTGCTTAAGAAATATTCGCCTGTTTTCTCAGTGAATCATTCTATTTATGTCCTTTTTAAATTTTTGGTCAGGTGTTTAAACATCGAATAACTATGCACCTGGACTTTGTTTATAATTCTACACATTTTAACAGTTATACGTACACTTACACGGAAAACAAGCCAGCATATCGAACTGAACAAACGTTTTTAAAATATAATATTCCTCCGACAAATAAAGGCTTTTACAAAGCCACATTATACGATAATAACCTAAAACCCTGACCAGAATATACACATTAATTTATTTTTGTACAAAAACGGAATTTTGATTAGGTTTTGAAAGCTTTTGAACTCTACATTTATACGTATATCGCATATGTACGTACATGGAGGTGTGCATACATACACATAGAGAAATACCTACTTATGTAAACCAGTGGCTGAGGTCAAAATTAACGGCGATTCACTATTGTACTATAACTTTATGTTTAAGTTTTTATCGTGAATTTATAAAGAAAAGAACAATTTGAGTAGATATTTTCTACAATACTAAAACTAAATTCATTTTAGTAACAAATTTTAGGATAAAAATCATTTGGAAACCAAATAAATTTCACAACGGCTACTAAACAATATCAGGACAAAATCGAACTGATTGACTCACTAGAAGATCTTATGTTTCTTCAGTCAGTTGTCAGTAACAAGCCTTAAAGCTTTTTAGTGAATCCCAAGGTCCAAATCGGCGATCCAACAAACTTTTGAAAATAGCTATTAACTAGCTTGTACCCGCCGCTTAGCACGCATCTAAGTTATATCCCTTTTGTATTAGTTAACACTAACATATCATGAATAGTATATTATCATGGGACTGAAGAGCCTCATTTAATCCCGCGAGTGGAGTTTGTTGCCCGAGGGCTCTTCCGAGAAAAAATTAAAAATTTAAGTACCTTTATTTCTCTTATTACAAGAAGTTCATGGTGGTTATTTTAAACAACTTTTAAAGTAATAAGAGAATTTAACTTAAATTTAATTTTTTTACACTTTTTAAATGCTTGCCGCTTAAAAACAAATTAAGATACGAATCTTGGGTTTGCGTTGGAATGTTTCTATTTTGGAGACCTTTAAAATGAGGTACCACCCGGCATAGGATTACCTTGCAAGTTGACATAATCAAAATTCCTCCTAACGAATTTATTTTATAAAATTTTTATTTATTAATTGCACATTCTCAGTAATAAATCTAAGGCCCAATTTCGTATTTTGGTGGCGGCGCTAGAGACAGGTTTCATCTCGGGTTATATGTCCTGGAGGAGGTACCTATCCAATGGGGTTACGATTGTCGCTCACTTATCAACGCGGCCATCGCCTCGCCTCCATATCTCCGGTTACGCCCGTGCGCGTGCACTTCATAGGAGATGTCAATACGAGTGCCTAGGCGATGTGGAGACGATAAATGATTGACAACCCTTAAAAAGTAGCCGATATCCTTCCCGGTGACGACAGCTTTCTCTATGCAAAGTTTCATGGCGATCCATTGCTCCATTGAGACGTGATTTAGTAACAGAGAAATAGATTTTTCGCATTTGTAATATAAGTATAAGATAACGGAGCCTAATTTTTAGACAATTTCTCATTAAAGTCCTAACTGATTTTTTGGAAAGCGGGTTAAGCGGCAATTCAATTGTTATTTTATTGTTAACGTACTTTTGTACGGTTTAATAATACCATATGTTTCATAGAGTCATAAAATAAATTCGTTTTATTGCAGCCTTTTAATTGCCAACGAGTACCCTAGTTTTCAGAGAAAAATATTTAATACAGTTAGGTATTAGTCCGTATAGTATTGTATTACTTAGATAATATTACAAGACTTGATTTTTAATTCATAGAGTAATAAAAGAATATACACACCAAACACACAGTATCAAAGACACATCAGTCATTAAATCAATGGTGGACTATTCCTGAATGACTGCTATACTGCTATATTTCATTCAATGCTTGGCTTATTCTTGTTTTAGCAATAACTAGAGATGGAACATTCCCGAGAATTTATTTTTGGGAAATATTCTCAGAGAACAATGAGAATTTATCGGAAATTTTGGAGAATTTATTTTATATGTTGAAGAATTTTATGTTTTGACTGCATAAACTGAAAGACCAGGTTTTTTTTTGACCAGAAGTAGTTTTTGCAATAATTTTATCTGAAAAAATACAGACATGTAGAGATGGAACATTCTCGAGAATTTATTATTGGGAAATATTCTCTGAGAAAAATGAGAATTTATCGGAAATTTTGGAGAATATATTTTATATGTTGGAGAATTTTATGTTTTCTTTGACTGCTTAAATTGGAAGAACATATTTTTTACCCAAAGTCGTTTTTACAATAATTTTATCCGAAAAAATAAATGGATAGCACTGCACAATACCTAATTTAGAAAATATTTAAATTGTAAATTAAGGTGATTAATAGTCAAAATAAAGATACATTAAATTTTTATTTCCATTACTTTCGAGCAACTTTATTTATAAATAAAACACAACTTAGAAACGCATTGTATAAAATAACATGTCTAAACAAGTTGTTGAAAACAACACAGAAAATAAATAAAGATAAAGATGCTCCAAGCTCCATCTGTGAGCGGCATTAAAATAAATTACCTTAAATTTGCGTAAATTCTCATAAATTCTCCGAGAATATGAATTTCCCCGAGGACATTCTCGTTCTCGGAAATATTCTCGATAATTTTCCAGTAATTTATATTTTTTTCTAAAATCATAAATTCTCTAGAATTTATGCTGGGAGATATTCTCGGTAATTTACCGTTCTCCGGAAATATTCCCTTGAGAACATTCTCATGGCACATCTCTCGCAATAACGATTAGGAATGATTTAAGGATAATCATAATGGTTTATATCAAAATACCATTGTCCCATAGGGACCCCAGCGGGAAAGAAACATTTTCACTGAATTGGAAAATAAAAAATGAACTATTTTTTACGATTTTTCCATTTTTTTCTACGTCACTGAAAACTCGATAACAAATTCGAGAGCTTTTCGCATATTTCACGCGCTGGTCATGAAGAGGAAACTTTATCAAAGCAATATGCTAATTTTTGTTTTACCACGGTCAGTTTGTGAATACGTACTCTCGCAATTGAAAATTCAGTATTTAGTTTTGTATATGCCGCGTATGTGAATACGGTGCGAATAATATAATTGCCAGAATAATAATTGTTAATATAAAATGGGCTGTGTAATAATTTGTTGTGTGAAGTTTCCCTTTGCGTTCACGGGATTATATGTATTGTGAAAACCAATAAAATTACCTTATCCTAAATTATTAATATATTAGTAACTATGTGTAGGGCCGTATTATTGTTATATATATTTTTTCAATTTTCAGTAATTTCGAATCAAGGTTTTTTAGACGATTTTGGTTGCATATGGATTGCATTAAGATTTTTTATAGGTAAATATGTGGAGCGCTTGAAAATTCACCATTTCGAGGATTTTCTGTGTTTGACTCCAAAGTGTCACTAGTTTTTATATGTAGCACTCTTTAAATATACAAATTGGTGTGGTGGTTCTTATAATTAAATATCAGTAAATATCTATAGCAAACATTATTTAAAAAAAATTGATGTCGTAATTTGTTCTTGACGAGTCTCTCGAATTAGTCTATTATTGAAAAATATAAAAGTGAAACACGATTAAACAATTTATTTGGTAATAGTTTCAATGTAAAAACGTTTACTTTTAAATGTCGTTTTTCGGTTTTGATTCACTTTTTATTTAAATAAAATATTAATCTTTCATTACATTGAATACAATAAATCGACCGAATTGTTAAAAAATCGTACCAAACGTGATTTCGATCAGCATGAAAGAGCAAAAACGTCGACTGGTAAAAAATTGAGCAACAGCGAAATACCGGGCAAAATAGCAACAACTTCCTTAAAATGTATCAATGTACACACCTTTAAAATTATTGTAATGGTATGTTTGTACTTGGCGTAGTTGTAACGCATATACATATTTTTGCGGTACTACCAAAGGAATGCAGGTTCAACCAAATGTAATATTTAATTTTTGTTATTTGCAGAACAACAAATTACAGGTATGTATTTGTATTCAAAACGTTTTTATAATATAAACTGGGGCGAATTCTAAACTTCAAATGCTCAAATGTTTGAAATATTTTGGGAAAAATTTTATTATTGAAATTTTTAAAGAAAACTCTATTGTGTGTTCGTTTCTGCATGTGCGACAACTAAAAAATCTATTTTAACACATGTCATGTGGTCACTGGTTTGCCGGGAATTTAAAAGAATGTTTACGGTGGCACCGATATATATATATATATATATATATATATATATATATATATATATATATATATATATATATATATATATATATATATATAATTTCGGACTGCCATTAAATCCTCATTTTCTCATAGTGCTAAAACACATAGTAAGTATACCAATTTTGGCTGAGATTTATATGACAGAAATTTTTATATATATCATGCATCATATTCATTCATATATTTTTAATTGAAGCCATTGTTTTAACCGTTTCTAGAAGAAACGGTCACAGTGGTCGCGAAAATATGTCTTTTGGTCACCTTACTCTGTACCGACTACCAGTAGACTGGTTAAAATAATGCATTTACCATTTCTGACAATATAGTTAAGACTATAAATTGGAACAATATTTTATATTAGGTACATATCTAACATCTGGATTTGCACAACCTGAGCCTTTGTACATCTGTACAAGATACATGTGTTTGTAAACTAATTAATGTGTGTATTTAATGAGAAATTATTGCCTACAGGATTGGATATAATTTAATAATAAACATGAATTAGAGCTACTGTGTTAAAACAAATGGATATACCCGTTGTTTATGGAAAATATATAGGGTGTGGCAATCCGTACTGATGAATCTTAATATATCAATATACACTATGTCCGCGGATGGGGTTTAGAAGAGGACAAATGGAATAAATTTTGCAAGATACGTAAAAATGTCACTCCTAAATCCTAATAAAAGTTTGTGCTTGTAAAATAAATAAGATTCATGTTACGAAAAGTTTAATTTTTTATCATTCCGCTACATCATGGAATGATTTAGCGAGAAATTTGTAGGAATCCCTATCACTGAAATGACAATCTACAACACAATAAAAAGCTCCGAAGAAATGGTTTTGGATCTCAAGAAGAAGAAGAAGAAATATGACCAAAACGATGCTGCCGCAGTTTTAGATCTTCAGTCTGTTAGAGAAACTCCTGTGATGTCCCATTTATGAATATTTTTAATAAAAATATTCATAGATGGCCCTTCACAATAAAAAAAGGTAGATATCGCCCCTAAAAACTTTTTCAAGATTCTCAATTTAAAAAGTTAAAATACTATTTCACAAATAAAATAATCCACAGATCAGTTGATCAAACCAAAAGTAAAATAATAACGTTCAACTAAACTCCCAGAAATGTGTTTTACTAACTTAAATCTTATATTGCATAAGAACTAATGTTTCGTTATCGTTAAAGTAAATTCCCTTTAATGCAAAAAGAGTACTCCACTAATAATTAAAATTAACAAAAGGTAAACACAAAGATTTCATGCTTTTTTGTCACGATCCGCGTACGTACGTGTACGTACGTACCCTGACATAATATGTTAGTGCCAAATTTGTCCCCATTTTCTTTGTTCCGGTTTTGTTTATGAGTGTAAATAGTCCAGGACGGAATTTCCAATATTTTGCTTCGTCGGCCACAGACGAAGAGAAATAATTGAGTTAATTTGGATTAATCTATCATAACTTTTGTTGATCCCGAAGAGTTTTAAAGTATAAATGCCATTTATTCGAACACAATCGAAATCACAAACTTCTGAGACGTGCAAAAAGCTGTTTTCTAACTGTATCGCTGACGCCGGCAACTCGGAATCCAGGTTTAAAAGCTCCAAGTTGGGTCCGCTGAGAAATTCAATATATTTATTTATTGTGTGTGTCTGAGGTCTGAAATTATCTCCAGCTAACAGGGCGGAATTTTGATGGATTTTAAAGTGTTTCTTGAGAATTAAAGTGAATTTAAAAAGGAGACAATAAATGCCTGAATGAACTTGCTGCTGAAATAAATCTTGATTTTTTAAAATATTTTTTGTTTGTTCAATTAAATGATGACTGTGGTTAAAATGTCTTTTTGGATAGTTGTAGTTAAGAAAATTTGGTAAATCTTACGGCAACTGTTAAGGTTTAACCAATCATTACTGATAATGGACTGTCATTTTTACAAAATTTGATAAATTTGGCTTTTTTACCTTTATGGCCACTTAGGTAAATAAACTGGTAGGTACAAGATGTAATTTTTCGTCTAGCCAGTTTTGTTAATAGATTCGTTGCAAAAAGCAAATCGATCCATCGTTCTAACTTTCATCCATTAAAAATGAATTATTTAGTATACACAAAATTTATTACACACAGAAGAAAAAACAAAAAATATGAGTAAATTATTATTTTACCCCATTTTTTTCAATAATAATTAATTCCAAACATTTGGGCATGGATGCCACCAGAATGATGCGGATTATTAATTGTTCCATATTTCTTCTATTTTGTTCCACAATTCATCACCATTTTCTGGATGGAAATCATTGGTTGTATCAATTTTTTTGCACAATGTAGCCCCAAACATTTTCAATCCAATTTACATCAGGACTTCTTGAGGGCCAACGTAGTAAATGAATATTGTTTTCCCGCGCCCAATACAAAATCCTTCTTGCCGTGTGGACAGGGCAGTTGTCATGTTGATAAATAAAATTTCTTTGAGGAAAAATATTGTCCACTAAAGGCTGCATAACATTTTAAAATATATCTATATCCTTCCGCTGTAAATCTGCCATTAATGCCATGACAAAGCCCAAGCCCTCTTGAGGTCTTGCTTGCATCCCCATACATTAACTGAAAATCTACCACTTGTTTTAACCCTTTGTCCGTATTTTTCTTCAAATCTGGTATTTGCAGGTCGGTATACTCTTGCCCGTCCACTGTAATAGGATTAAAAAGTCTTTTCATCCGTGGAAACAACATTTTTCCATTACCCCAACCCTTCCTATAAATATTTCAATGTTGCAAAGCTAATCCCACCCTTGCTCTTTGTTGTCAGTAGCTAGAAATGGTTTCTTAACAGGGAGCACGATTTCTTAAATTAGATCTTTTACGGTCTTGCTGCCCTAACAGAGCCAGCAAAGTTTGTTTGTCTCTGCGCCTCCACAGCTGTTGGGAATAAATGGTTCTCCAAAAAAGATACCAAGTTATTATCTTGTTCATTTCATATCCCCTTCCTTCCATTTCCTGGCATTCTATTTAGAGAGCCGATATTTTCCCATTTCTGCTTCAATTCTTGAACGGTACTATTTGGTAAACCGATTTCTTCGGATATTCTCCTTACTGCGGGACCCTCTTCTTATAAGATCATCAACCTCGCTCTTTATTATTGGTTTAATCTGTTCATTTTATCAAAAATTGAAGTGAGAAATGTTTTAAAAATCCATTGACATTTATTATCACTCCATGACAACTTTTAAGTAAAATTCAGGTGATTTAAGGTATAGGAAGTTGAATTACATTAGAAAAATAATGTGTCTGGGATTTTTCGTCCACAACTGTATCTATTGGGACACCCCTTACATTTGCTATTTTCCACATAAATTTGCAGAAACGTCCTGTAATAAATCCATAGTACCAAACTTACTTGTCTTATTCTTACACTTGTCAGTTTAAATCCTTAATTGTCAAAATAGATCGGTCTAAGCAATAGCGAATCTGGCCGTAAATTTCATGCTCAAGGGTAAATAAGCTGAAGTGCGGTCCGGGTCCGGAGAGAAATTCAATATATTTGTTTATTGTCTTTTGTGTCTGAGATTATCCCGAGTTAACAGGGCGGAATTTTGATGGATTTGAAAAGTGTTTGCTTTGTATTAAGACTGAACGTAAAAAGTATACAGAAGGTGTTACAGTTATGTTTTGTTGTCTGAGGGACGGAGAAACTGATGGTATTGTGGGTTCAATGTAAACACTGGCGAGTAACATAAAAATACTTTTTTAATGCTGTGTTATTGTTATATGGGAACATTTTTAATTTCTATTTAACTTAAAGGTATTTCAGTGTTTATTGTGATATTTTAAAATTTTTGTTATTAAGGAAAGAAGCATATACTCAATGCCACGTGAGATTTTAATGGCGGCCGTTGACATACGTCTAACATGGCGATTTATAATTCAGAAATCACCTCACGGACACAGACAATCGCTGAATTGATAAGATATGGATACATTTACATGTACGCGACGAACATATTACGTATCTAATACTTGCAGCCGGAAAAGCATTAACAGGTGGAATATGTGTAGTACCTCACATCGAGTGCTGTGTAAATGGACATCCTTTTCTCCTCCTTTTATGACGTTTCTCCATCCTTTTATGACGTGTGAAATGAAAGTTTGATATTAGGAATATTGTTGTGGGTCTTCTGTGTTTTCAGAAAGCATTTTGCCATTGTTATGGGCATTTTGTGCTATGTTATGGGAATTATATATTTGTGGCGTAAATTGCGAATCTAAATGAGTAGTTTACCGATAGTAGTTTATCGATAAAGTTACTAAGGAGGCTTGGAAGAAAGAAAAATATATTATGGTCACATGGTCACTTTGATCGATTTTTCATTAATCCTGTTTTTGACGATTTTGGGGCTAAGCTCTGTTTTTTTTTTAAAGTAAATTGTCGTTTCGAATTCGTTTAATTGAAACTAAAAATGAATTAATTATCTTACCAAGAGCGGCGTGCGATTGGTAGAAAGTATCACTACATTTTCATTAAAACTTATTCGTAGTTCTAGTACAATTCTTTTTCATATTTCTACACATCTTAAAATTAAAATTGTAAAATTAAGAGAGGAAGTTCATCATATGGACTTCATTTAAAAACAGATTAATTGCCAAAGATGTTTTCATATTTCGCTCACAGAGTATCGTGAGAATTCCTTGGGAAGCCGACGAAATTAAAAAGCAAACTTTGTGTTTAAAAAGAAGTCAAAGTAGAAGCAACACACATGAATAATGTATTAACAGAGATGTTAAACTAAAAATAATAGATGCAGAACGTGTACCCAGGTATAGAAGTTTTCAAAATAGGCCATAAATTCGAGCCATGAATAAAAATTGCTGCAGAACGCTGGACGTGAGCCAAATCACCCGCGAAACTTTATATAAACGTTTATATGTGCATACTTTGGAAAGCTTATAAAAATCTGATGTCTTTATTAGCTCGGATAATGTTTTTATTACTTCGACCGCGGAAATACTTTAAAATAGCTTTAAATCTTGGAATTTAAATCTAGTGTGAAATTCTGCACTGTAACTTTTATTGTTTAAAAAAATATTAATACGGTGCCAGTGTCTCGGTCCTAACAAACCCTTATTTAAACCCTAAAATCGTATTCAAACCTTATTGAAACAAAAAAAAATTAGACAGGGCATGAGCCTTTTGTTTAACTCCACAATCTTCAGTAATAAAATATTTCAACTTGCCCTCTTTCTTCGAACCTTCCAACTTCCAACAATGGTGCACTGATATATGTACAATGTACCATTGAGAATATGCTTATTCATATATATATATATATATATATATATATATATATATATATATATATATATATATATATATATATATATATATATATATGTATTTATCAATAGCTGCCCTTTCTCCGCAAATTCTGTCATTGCTTGCATAATCTTGACCTTCACGTAGCGCTTGCTTCTACTGTTCTTCCCATGACGTATCATCACCACAAGAATAAATAAATAACCAGAAGGATAACTCTCCAGCATGTTTGTTCTAAGCCCCTAACGAGGGACCTTGAGTCAGTGTTCAAGCAAAATTTTATGGTATTGCCATAGGCGTACCTAGGAAATAATATGTTGTAATGTAAAATTAGAAAAAAATCCTAACCTCTAACGCCGAGGAATCTTGCGTCAGTGTTCAAGCAAAATTTTAGGACGTACCTAGGCGTACTATGACGTACCTTGGAAATAATATGTTGTAATGTAAAATTAGAAAAAAAAATATGATTTAGTTAACAATGTGATTAGTGGGTTGTGTTAGGTAGTGCGCAATGCCTTAAAATATACTGAGTATCTATATCCCACGGTATTTTGACGTATTTCACACAAATTACTTGTTTATGTTTACTTGCAGTTATATGGGAAATGAGGAAAAATAAGAACTGTGATTTTTAGAGATTTTTAGAGAATGGATTGAAAAATGCAGGAAATAAAGTGTATATTTTATTTTGAGTTACATATGCAGGAGTCAGCAATCTATATATATATATATATATATATATAATCACATGTCCTGACTGACGGGCTGATTCATCATCGCCGAGCTGAAACCGCTGAAAAGCAGCCAACTTACCTAAGTTCATTAGTGCTAAAAGCATTGGTCCATATGTAATCAATAACCGTGTACACATGGTTCTGCGCAGTCCTAGAATAAGTTTGGAACCACCCGATTTTCAGAACTCGGTACAACAAATCTCCACAATTATGTTTTGGCGAGGATGGCAATGGGTACGTTGATGTGTATGCTCTGTTTTATCGAGCAATTAATGTTACGAAATAATTTCGAATTTAAAATATGGCTTTAAAATTACCCTTAATCAATTATTATTACAGTGAATTTTCCGATCGGCAATAAAGCCATAAAATGCGTATGAACCCGAAAATGATGCCACATGCCCGTGATTTAACGACATTTCGCCCGCGTTTAATAGCTTCAATAATAGTCACCTTTTCAAATTTGGCCAAGTTTTCTGCAATTCTGACGATTTATAATGTTATCGGCTTTCGAAATCGAGTTATTAAAGGCTTTTATCATTTTAACGGGGCCGATTTTTGTAGAGTAAAGCGAACATTCTTTCGTGATTGATTGTTTTTTATTAATGGTGGTGAAAATACCGAAGTATATTGTTATGTCCTAGCTCCCGAATAGATACCTTAATCCGGACAATCATTTCGCTCTTTTCTGGCACTTCTTTCTCCCTCGTTCACCCCCATACTTCCTGTCGGGGTTCTCTGTCGCAGGCATTTTTAACCGACTCACGAGGACCGACCCGTAATGTGTCATTATATTTTTTTATGAATGTTCACGCATAATTCTTGAACGGAGTAACCGATTTTGTTTCTCTTTTGTTTTATAATATATGAGTTCTCCGGAATGGTCCAATTTTAACGTTCTTGTGCTGAAGTGAGCAGAAACCTAAAGAAACTGCGAAAAACTAAAAAAAAACCTTGAAGTCGACAATTTTTGCGTGTGTACTTCGGAATGACAGGCACTGATTTCAATAATTTTTTCTGTTGTATTTAGCCTGGTGGTCCTGTTGATATTTGACTTTAAAAAATAAAAGGAAGGGGATGAGAGGGGTAAAACCGGAGCGGCTTAGAATTTTTCCGAAAATGTTGACTAATATCTCATTTTCGGGGTTCAAAAAAATTAGTTCAATAGCAATACAAAAATTGCATGCGTCTTACTCATACGTGGCATAAATCTCAACTGCTTACTGCTCTTTTCCTATTGTCTATTCCTCTACCTTTTAAATTTCTTCTAATTGAAAAGTAAGTACAATTTCCTTTGACAAGATTACAAATTACATACCTTATGGACCAATTTGGTTTGCGACTTATTTAGAAATCGAGTTTTTCTACTTCCATAATAAAATACAAATAACTATAAATATACGGGTACTTATTAAGATATTTTTCCATCATGTAAATTATAATAATTTTATGAAGTCTATAATTTTAGACACTAAACTTTTATCTACCGTCTATAATGGTTTTAAGTTTCCTATCTATAGCGAGAAATCTCATATTAATAATTCTAATATTCTAATATTTTTAATTTTTATATAATATTGCGGTCTAAAACAGCTTTTTGTGTAGAATCATCTAAGCATGCCCCTTTAATAAATTCTTGTAACTATTTAACTACCTTTTATTAAAAAATATCTTTTCTATGAATTTCCTGTAGCCGTAAAATATGTTTTAATTAAAAGGTTCTCCGTCTTATATGTATTAGATTAGATATATCTGTGCCTTTAATCCAATATTGAATACTTTAATGACATGTACCGGGGACGATCACTTAATCACACTCAAACTCAAACGAACAACGTCATTTTTCTCTCAATAATGGGTGTAATTAATCACCTTCTTGTTTAACTGTTTTCAGTATGACAATCTCACAATCTCAGTGAGGGGCCACGCCCCCCTCCCTTCGGGCGCCCATGGCTACGGATTTGACACACGTACGGATAGACGGATGGACGGGACGAAACCATAAAGATTCCCAGTTTTGCTACTGAATCCTAAAAGTGTTCACCGTGACTGCCCCACTTGCCCCGCCTGCTAAACGTTTTCGGCAAGTTTAATTATGAGTGAAATTGTAATTTCAGATGAAAAAGCTATTTAAGTAAGTTCTAATTCTTCAACGCTAGTTCGGTCTAATTTGACAACCAAAAGTTTTAAACTGACAAGTGTAGGAATAAGACAACTAAGTTTTATAGTATGAATTTGTTTCTGAGGTTTTTCGCAAATTTATAAAGAAAATGGTAATTTTAGTACGTACTTTCGACAATAATAGAACTAAATTCATTCTAGCAACCTGTTCCCAGATGAAAATCATTTGGAAATCAAGCAAATCGCTGAAATATCATAACAGTTCATAAGTTTTAATGACGACTTATTAACAATGACAGGACAAGACCTGTGAAAACATAACTGATCAACTAGATCTTAATTTAAACCAGTACTCGATCTTAAAGCTTTGTAAATCTGAACGTAAGTGTTTATATAAATTGCTTGTGTAACGGATACTCGACTATTCTCGATTATTTTCAAATTACGTTGTCGATCGATCCTCGTAAGTTAAGTACACCTGAACCAAACCCATACTGATAACTTTAATTCATATTGACAGCAAATCAGTCCGATGTTCATTGATTTCATTTAAAAGGGCATTAGAAGCGTAAACGAATATTTAAGTCTAGCGTGGATCTTAGTCTATGCGATAGAGAGAAACGGAGCTAGGACAGTGTGAAATGCGATGACTTGCTCATTTTGATATAAGGTTTCAGAGCACATACGGCCGGTTTCTTTTACAGGGTGTTAATGTTTGAAAGCTCACCTGATGGGTTTTGGTTTATTATTTATTTAATTTTACAACTAGTTATGCCTAGTTCACGCCAGGATTCATGTCTATATAGGAGGGTTTAGGGTTACATAGCAGCTCATGACGTTGATGTACACACAAAGAAAAATCTGGTTTAGATTTCGTTATACATAGGAATGTTTATAATGAAATTACAAACAGTATCTATTAATTACATACAAATGTTAAAAATAATTATAAAATGTCATGAAAGAAAGGTACTTTCACACTTGTAGTAAATGATTACCGTTAGGATTTGAAGCCCAATTTAAAATTTCTAGATGATAATTAATGCTCGCCCACATAGAGCCAGGGTAGTTTGAGAACAGCTAGCACAGCTAGGACAGCTGACATTGATCATTTGTTGTTATCTTTACTCTCTCCAGATCTAAGCTGTATTGAACATGTCTGCGATATACCTGGAAGAGCAATAATTGGTCGTCAACCGCCTCTTCGTGACGTAAGGACACTAAGGCAAGTTCTTCCAGATTTATGGGATGCCTTGGACTAAGATGAGTTAAATCACTTACTTCTAAGTATGCCTCAACGAGTTCAAGCGGTTATAGATAATTAATCGCTATTAAATAATTTTCAATTTTCAAAAAAAAAACATATTGGTAAATTCTGGTACTAAACCTTTTTAAGCTGAATAAATGTGTTTTATTTTTAGAAATGATGGGGGAACATGGGCGTATGTCAACCTTATTCCTGAACTTTTTTTTCTGAGAGAAACCACAGTATACTTAACTTATTTCGATCACTTTATACATTTTACAATAAATTGTCACAAGTTTGATGCCGGTAGCGATAAAAAGTCTGATCGTTTGCGTTGCACAAAACTGTGCTAACCTACACTGTTTTATATTTGTAGAATACCCATTAGAAAAAAAATCGGTGCAGGTTAGTGCAGTTTTGTGTAAAAAACGAACATACCAAGTTTATATATTTCATAAAAATGCTTGATTTTGATAAGGTATATACAAGGTACCTGTTAGTTTTATCTCCCCTATATCCTCCTTTTACTTCCTGCCCATAAGCCGTAATACTTCCGTTACAATAAAATATACATTAATATAGTTTTAAAGTAAAAAAAGAATTTTGCTGCCATTAGGAGTCTGTTCAAAACTTTAAAATACTTCTAGTTTACATAGGTATTCCATTATTTATTTTTAGGTACCCTTAACCCCTTAATTTGGCTACCATCTAAGTGCTTACCTATTTAAATGAATAAATTAACCTTTTAAGGGGTGTTACGTTACCCTATAGTTGCGGAAAGATTTAATATTCAAAAATAATAAATAAAAGCCGCTGCGCTTATAACCAACAAAAACAACAGCGATCCTGCAAGGTATACTTAACGTGACTGTTTCGGTCTATACGTAGTATAAACTTTGAAGTTTTGTGGTTTTGAATGTATTTTATTAAACTTTTAACAAGTGACTATTTCTATTACATTTTTTTATAAAAAATATTAAAGTGTCTTTTTTATTATTATTTTGACAGAAGTGTTGACATTTTTCGTTTCTATAGATTTTCCTATATTTAAATTGTTGTTCAAACTTGATGTTCAGGTCGTCTAAACATACTGCCCGCCTTGAAATCCATACGGTTTCAACGTTCTATGATTCATCATTAGGTAAGATGCACAGCTTTACAACAGGTCGCTTAAAGATGGAGGTTGCAGTTTTAATGGTAGCAGCCCTAACAACGCCATCAGAGCCAGGATGAACTTCGTTCACCACACCCAATTGCCATTTAAGAGGTAGTAGTCCATCTTCTTTTACCAGTACAACAGATCCCGGTTTTAGCAGATTGGGAAAGCTTTGTTTCCATTTAGTTCGCTGTTGCAATTCAGAAATGTATTCCTTGGACCAGCGTGCCCAAAAATGCTGAACCATCCTTTGCAGTCTCTTGAACCTTGAAAGTCGATTCTCAGGAATGTGAATGTAGTCTTCGTCGGGGATAGTGGTTAGTGGTTGCCCAATCAAGAAGTGTGCGGGGGTTAAAGGTTGAGGATCTGAAGGATCATGACTGAGAGGAGATATAGGTCTCGAATTTAAAATAGCTTCGATTTGTGAGAGGACTGTATAATATTCTTCAAAGGTAAGCGAATTTGTACCTATTACTCTTTTAAGGTGAAACTTTGTGGATTTTACTCCAGCTTCCCAGAGGCCTCCGAAGTGTGGAGCTCTAGGTGGAATCAGATGCCACTTGACACCGTCACAACTGAGTCGCGAATGAATTTCATCTTTATTTTTAACCAAAAGTCTTTCAATTTCATTTTTCGCCCCAACTAAATTAGTTCCGTGATCTGAATATATATCAGAACTTATTCCGCGTCTAGAAAAAAATCGCCTTAACGCAGCAAAAAAGGCATTGGTGGACAAGTCTCCAACAAGCTCCAGATGTATCGCTCTTGTTGATAAGCATACAAACAGACAGACCCATGCCTTTACTGTTTTATAATTCCTTGCTAGTCTATCCTTTATTAATACCGGGCCCATAAAATCGATACCAGTAAATAAAAAAGGTCTGCTTGGTGTTACGCGGTGTTTCGGTAAGTTACCCATAATATGTTGAATGCTAGAAGCATCAAAACGAAAGCACTTTGTGCAAGATCTAACCACCTTTTTTACTAAGTTTCTGCCAGCTAGAGGCCAATAATGATTCCTTATAGAGGCCAGAAGATTTTGAGAACCAGCATGCAACAGTCTAATATGCTCATATTGCGCAATTAACAATGTTAACCTATGTTTTGCCGGCAAGATGGCAGGATGTTTTTTATGTTCTACAAATGCAGAATGTCTCAACCTACCTCCTACTCTCAAAATTCCCTGTCCATCCATAAATGGATTTAGCATTATTAATGAACTTTTATTTGAAACTTTATTGGTTTTAGACAAACTGCGTATTTCTTCTTTAAATTCCTGATATTGCGCCATTTTTATCAGTTGCAATAAACCTTTCCTTAATTCATTGCAAGTGAGAAAACCACTTTGTCTCATGCTTTTAGATACTTTACAGTTATTTATAAACCTAAGGCAATATGCCAGAACCCTTTGCAATTTACTCAGAGAAGAAAACCTATTAAAAATATCATAATCATTTATGTTAGATATCAGCGCAATTGACTTTGTGCGCACTTCAGGCAATTCTGTATTGTCAAGATGGACCGCGGTTATTGGCCACAAGTCATCAGACATAGAAAGCCAAGGGGGGCCATGCCACCAAAGATAATTAGAAATAAGACTTCCTGGACTGAGGCCTCGAGATAAGTGATCAGCAGGATTTTCATTGGTCTTTATATAATTCCACTCATCAGGTTTAGTGAGGGATTGTATTTGTGCAATCCTGTTTGCAACAAATATTTTAAAATCTAGAGAATGAGATTTAATCCATGCTACTGCAATTGTAGAATCACACCAGTAATATGTTTTTTCAAATGGAATATTTAAAGAGTTTTTTACTTTATGAGCAAGCTCAACAAGAAGGAGCGCCCCACACAGTTCAAGCCGCGGTATAGTTACCACTTTTAGTGGAGCTACTCTTGTTTTAGCACAAAGTAAACTGACATGACAGTCTCCGGCACTGTCAATTGAGCGAATAAAAATACACGCCCCGTATGCTACCTCACTAGCATCGGAGAAACCATGAAGCTCAACAGAAATAGGATTTTTAATAAGAATAGTCCTAGGAACCTTTAAATCATTCAAGTCAACCAATTGGTTGTATAATGTTCTCCATTTGGTTAATACATCCAAAGGTACAGATTCGTCCCAAGACAACTTAAGCTGCCAGAGCCTTTGAATAATAATTTTTGCTGTAATCACCACTGGTGCAATAAGACCTAAGGGATCAAAAATTTGTGCTATGCATGACAAAATATTTCTTTTAGTGACTGGCCCTTCCATGGTCATTTGACGAATTGAATATTTGAAAGTATCATTCTTTGAGTCCCAATAAAGACCCAAAGTTTTATTCTCACCAGACTCACCAAAATGAACGGAAGTATCTTTTGACTTTGGATCCGTTGACAAGACTGCAGGCTCATTTGAATGAAATTTACGAAGATCAAATCCTCCTGACAAAAGAATTTGAGTAATTTGAGTTTTAATACTTTTGACCTCATCGATAGTATTGCCTCCAGTACAAAGATCATCAACATAAAAATCTTTAGCAATTATTTGACTTATTAAGGGATTAGATTGCTTACATTGCACAGAAAGTTCCTTAAGACACCTTGTAGCCAAGTAAGCTGCTGGACCAGTGCCATAGGTAAGTGTGTTTAGTTGATAAGTTTTTATTTCACAGGATGGATCAGAGCGCCACAATATCAGCTGAAGGTTGCGCTGAGTTTTGTCTACATAAACTTGCCGATACATCTTAGCGACGTCGCCTGTGAGAAGAATATTATGTTTTCTTGCTCGCAAAACGATGGCAAATAGGTCCTCTTGTACTGTAGGCCCTACCAGAAGAATGTCATTTAATGAGTAGCCACTGGAAGATTTACTTGACCCGTCAAATACAACGCGTAGTTTTGTAGTTGTACTGGAATTATTTAACACACAATGATGTGGAAGATAGAAGGAATCCATATTTTTTAGTACATCTGTATTAATTTGAGACATATGCCCAAGCTCCTCATATTCATCAAGAAACCTACTATACTCAATTTTAAGCTGCTCATTTTTTTGAAGTTTTTTCTCTAGATTTAAGAACCGTTTTTTAGCTATTTCTCTAGACTCGCCTAACACTGAAATAGGTTGTTTTAAAGGTAGCGACACCACAAAGTGACCATCTAAATTTTGTTTAGTAGTAGTTTGAAAAAGGTTTTCACACACTTGCTCATCAATCGATAAAGATTTTTGAATATTTCTTTCCTCTAGTTCCCAAAATTTAGTCAAACTGTTTTCAAGATTTTGAGTTATGCTTAAATTACATGTAATTTGAGAATTAGGCTGATTAGAAGCTATGCTTCCAGAAATTATCCATCCTAGTTGGGTTTTTTGCATAACTGGTAAGTTATGACCTAGTTTAATTTGACCCGTGTTAAGCAAATGCCAAAATTTGTCACAACCGATCAAAATGTCGATAGGACCAGGTTCATTAAAACTGGGATCAGCTAATATAATATTAGTGGGAATTTTAAGATGAGAAATATCTATGACCATAAATGGTATTTTGTTAGTTATTTTTGGTAAAATTAAACATTTTAAGTTCATTTCATAAGAGCTTTGACGTGCTTGTATTGTGATATCAGTTTGCTTTAAGACCTTGGAGTTAGTTTGCCCTATACCTGTCACAGAAATATTAGTGCTACTAATATTTAAACCCAGCTTGGCACACATTCGTTCTGTGATAAAGCTAGATTCACTGCCACTGTCTAACATAACTCGACACGTATGACTCTCACCGTTTTTATCAAGAACATTGACTATGGCGGTTGATAATAATACCCTTGGCACACTATTTACAGAATGGTAAGCATTGACATTATCCTGAGCATTTAAAGTATTTTGTTTATGCTGGCTTGCATGCGGCATAGTAGGCTCAGGATTTTGCAAGTTGCCATTGAGAGCTTGATGATTTTGACTATTATTAGCCTCAGATTGAGTATTAGGTGTAAAATTAGTGTGCAATAAAGTATTATGCCTTTTTGAGCACTTTCTGCAAGGTTGAGAACGGCACTGCTCAGTAGGGTGGTTATTTCTTAAACAGTTTAAGCACCATTTTCGTTTTTTAGCTTCAGTCATTCTTTTATTAACATTGAAATTGAGAAAAGTCTTACAATTATAAACAGTGTGATCCTTGCTACACAGAGAACAAATAGGTGCATATGTTACCGATAAACTATGCCTTCGATTACCTTTCTGATTATTATTTATTTGCAAACTTTCTAACACTCTACATTTATCATGTAAAAAATTTGTAAATATCTCAAGCGTAACTGCATCATGCTTGGAATATTCATTTTCCCACTCTCTCCGAGTAGAATTATCTAACTTTAAAGATATCATATGTATAATAAGTGCATCCCAGGAATCTACTGGTTGTTTTAGTACGTGCAGAGCCCTAAGATGACGATTAAGGCCATCCAAGAGGTTACGTAAACTTGTATGACACTCGACTTTTACATAATCGAGATCAAAAAGTGCTTTAATATGATTTCTGATTAAAATTTGTGTGTTTTCATATCTTTTAACCAGTAAATTCCAGGCTATAGAGTAATTAGCAGCAGAGCTTTCCAAAGATTTTAATAAGTCAGCAGCAGCACCTTTTAAAGATAACCGTAGGTAATGAAATTTTTGAACCTCAGGTATTGAGTCATTATCATGTATAAGAGAATGAAAAGTGTCTTTAAAAAATAACCATTGGTCATAGGCACCATCAAAATTAGGTAAAGGTATGGGAGGAAGCTTCACATTAGGTCCCGATTGTAGATTTTGGCTTCTATTAGAGCTTGATGCCACGGTTCGATTATCAAAATCATCCCCCTGACTTTGCCCCCCACCTGGAGACGTTGGAGCATTGTCTTCCAGAGCAGTTTTTGCCTTAGAAATATATTTAAAATATGTATCTTCGAACTCTTTAGTTTCAATGTCAAACACGTCATCAGTTATGTCGGTGCTAAGATTTTGAATATTAGTTTGAACCTCATAAAATGTATCTAAGCAAGGCTCTATAGCTCTAATACGCAATTCAAGATCTTTAAGTTGTAGATCCTTTCCATCTGAGTTACCCTCTATGACTTTTTTAAAGCGCGTTAATCTAGCTTTAATATTCTTTTTTTCATTTTTAAGAGTATTTAGATTTGCAATTTCCTGATTATCAGTCATTGTTTTGGTTTATTTTTTATATAAAAATAAATGTTTTAGTTTAGATTAATCCTATTTAAACAACACAATACGAAGCAAGTTTAAATTAGGTAAAAAATTAAGAAGAAACAAAGGTTTAGGGAAGTGATTGGAACGCACTGACCTTGATTCCAATTTTCAATTGCTTCTCTTTCCACTTGTATGATCCACTATCGCCGCTTTGTCCCTACGGGAATTTTCAAATTGCCTTCGTAGAAAACTGGACAAAATGGACGTTTTTTAATTGGCTTTTTCTTGCGTTATCCAGCTCGACTGGACCATATGTTTCGGTCTATACGTAGTATAAACTTTGAAGTTTTGTGGTTTTGAATGTATTTTATTAAACTTTTAACAAGTGACTATTTCTATTACATTTTTTTATAAAAAATATTAAAGTGTCTTTTTTATTATTATTTTGACAGAAGTGTTGACATTTTTCGTTTCTATAGATTTTCCTATATTTAAATTGTTGTTCAAACTTGATGTTCAGGTCGTCTAAACAGTGACCATATGTCTCCTTTTGAACGGGACGGTCCCGTTCGGAACGCCAAAATGTCCCTATTTCAGAAAGTTTGCAAAAGCGACATCAATTTGAAGGCAAAACTTGTGAAATAATGATTAATTGACAATATTTTCGGACTGAATTAAATAAATAATTAAATATATTCCATTGGGTGAATTTAACGAAAGTTCCCGCTTGGGAAGAAATACAAAAAGTTATGGATTTCCTTTTTGAAAAGGGATTTATTGATAGTGAACAAGTATTTGATGAATTTTGAATGATTTCTAACTACATTACACCGCAAAAAGTAACATAATGGAATATTCAAAGTACTCCAACGCAAAATCGTTGAGTCGAACTATTCAAACACTTCCATACCAATAATTTCATTCACTCAATAATGCGAATTACATTTCTGGGACCAATGCACCAGTAGGACGGGTGCTCTGTCATGAACAAGTTGTGGACGGCTGATAAAACTCAGCTTCAAGTTTTACTACTCGTAGCGCTGTTGATCACTAAGTTAAATATTGATAAAACTCACCAAAATTTCATGACAATATTTTAAACCTTTAGCGAGATATATCGTTTTGTAACAGTTTAAAAGACTCACTCATCGAATGTAACCGAGCTGACTGGCCTTAATCATTAATTAAAAAATAATATCATTCTTTGTTAATATAGGAAGGATAGAAGGGTGGTAGAGGAATTCTTCCTCGGCCGGGTGATACCACCCCACACATCCTCGTAAAGGGCTGGTGAAATCCCTACGGATTTTTCCATCTCTGTACACCCACGGTCCACATGGAACTTAGACTTCGGTCTTCCTGGGTTGTTAGAAGATAAAAAAAAATATTCCAAAACTTCGTAACAAATTTAGTAATGTAACATTTCAGCTCATTGTTTATTTACTTTCAGCCCCGAGTATGCTTTATCTTTGTAAGCAAAGTGTACACTTTATATTAAACTAAAACACCCCTCTGCGTGCATAGCACAAGGTCCATAAATTTCAAAATTATACCGGAAACCCGAACTTTCCTAAAGTATTTCTCTGTTCTCTAAAATTATGTCTTGAGTGTATGCACAGCGCGTTTCAAAAAATACGAGATTAGGACACATTCCGGCGGGCTTCTGTTTCACAGCGTTTTCGTAAATATTGAATGTTTGTGTTTTTTTATTACGATTTTTCGGCCGCGGAAGAGACACAATAAACAGTAGAGTTTATTTTTCGTTTTTGAAATATTTTTTGTACTATATATAAACTTGTTTTTCCGCGCTTATTTTGAGATGGTTCCAATAGATCACGTGGCGTTTTACTTTCAAAATTGCTTATGGCTATTTGTCTGCGGACGATTAGAAGACAATAATGATAAACGCGATTAGGTGTGTGCAGTGCCGGATCTAGGAAATTTCGAAGAGGGCGCAAAATTAAATTTTGCCGCCCTTAAGTCTAATAATTTTACCTAGATTTGCTTTTGAAATTAAAAAATAAGACAAAAAAGCGACCAAAATAAAGCAGTATTGAACGTTGTTTTACCAGAGAAAAACCAAGACAGAGAGAAGAATATCTCGTACTGATTTCATTCATAAAAACGATTCGTTTTCTATGACCTCCAAAGCGGCCTGACGCACTCGACCACCGACGCGACGTTTAAATAAAGCTACCACGGGCGTGCGTTGCAGATTTTGGGTTATTATAAAAAAAACTTGCAAAATAAAAACCCATATGAAAAACAACAATCAAAAGTTTAAAAGATTCTCCAAAAATGTAGCCACTCGTTGAAAACAGAATAGCCTGTCCGTATAAATGGTATAAAGCACAGTGAGTGTTTCAACGTTTTAATAAAATTCAAACGTTCCTGGCCTTTTAGTGCGGTACTAAAATAGATTTTTATCAAAGAGGGTGGCTTTTCACCCCCTATATTAAAAAAATAGATTTTTACTCCGATAACGCAGTCCCATTAGGTCCTACCACTTAATTATTATCTCCCTTGATTGCCAGTTTCCTCTCTAGTTTTACGTTTTTTACTTCCGTACCGTATAATTTATGTGGTTTTATAAATTCCAGGAAGCTAAAAAACAAATAATTTGCTAGTAGCTTTATGGCAAATCCACCCTAAGTTGGCGAGCTCCATATGATGCCTTATATATTTTCAAAAAATTTAAGAACACAGTATGTAAGTTTTATATACCTACATAATTTTTTTGTTGCAATATATGCTTAATTTTAAAACCATTTTTTCCTTTTCGACTTTCTCACAAGCTCGTCGTAAAAACCCCGGTAATTTTTTAAATTATCAAAACACCAATAAAGCATAGAAGTAAAGCTTAACTTAATACCAATATTTATCTTTATTTCGACGGCAAATAGAAGTAAATTCTCCGGTATCGCTTCTCCGTGCGATACAGGGTTAGGCTAAACACGAAGACTAATTAAAATTAGAAATATATTGTATGGCCTGTGCTCTGCAGTCTGCACACTGTTATAAAACTTAATGGCTTTTAATATTTATCTTTTAAACGGCTTTAATCGCTTTATAAACATCGTATAACTGGAAACGATGGGAAATCGGATACGTAACGCGCCGGTGATGGCGCCCTCGAAGGTATAAGCAGACACCGGGTGTGTGGGGGGTTATAAAATGATATCGTTGTTTTAAATCTAAATAAACAATTTAAAAAAAGACAGGTTCGTGGTAGAATGGAGTATAGTGGTACAACACGAGTATTCCGACTGGTGAAAAACGTTGCACCCTGAATAAACCTAACCCAAACAACCCAACTTTCTCTTTACTCGGCTATGAAAAGCAACTGCACGATTATTATATTTCGATTCCTCGTATGCTTAACACTTACGACTAATTGTAATTAGTCTCCAAGTAAAAATATCACAAAACACTAAACACACAGCAATAATTTTACAAAACCGATAAACACTCGAAACTGCAGAAGAACGCTCTCAAGCAAACTGATAATTCATCAGAACTCGGCCGCAGCAGCAGTTCAGTTTGGTTTAGCTTAGTTTAGCTAGTGGTAGATCATTGGTTTAAGCCGTGAATGAACGGGACTACGGATAAAAAGCGACGTTGCCATTCTCACTCTGGCAACAGCCGTTCTAAATAAGTAAATATAGTTGACCAGATTAAGGGTAACCCTGGAATATCTGGGTGCTCTGTTATATCCTCCTTGTTCTAAATCTATGATAAAAACCATCTGCCAGGGTAAAAGCGGTATGAGTGCAATAATTAAGGGGTGATAGCATGGGACAACAAAAAAGTCTTATATATTATTTTCTTTGAAGCTTTTTACCGAAAGTGTAAAGAAAATAATAACAAAATTTCACTTTGACGTAAGAGGAACTGTTTTCAGCAAAATGTACAAAAGAATTATGATTGCATCGCTTAATATACAGGATGTCCGAAAAGTCTCAGTATGGGTAAATATCTTTGCTATTAGTAAAGATAGAGACACCAAATTCCAGGTGTGTTTTACTGGTTAATAAATCTACTTTTTTATGTAATTTAACTTTTTCAACCCCCTTGCCATGTGGTACTCATTTTAAAGAAACCTTTTATCGCAAAACCCGAGGTCCGTATCTTAATTCGTTTTTAAATATTAAAATTCGGAAAAAAAATTCTGTAGTTACTTTAAAAGTTGTTCAAAATGACCACCATGAACTTCTTGGCGGTAATACAGTCGATTTTGGAACTCCCTTTTCACATTGTCGGGAACGGCAGGTGTTACTTCTTGGCAGAGTTCCAAAATCGACTTTATTACTGCCAAGAAGTTCATGGTGGCCATTTTGAACCAGTTTCAAAGTAATCACAGAAACAAAGGTATACGTAATAAGAAAAATACCTTTATTTTTAAATTTTTAGTTTTTTTTTCACGATTTTTAATTTTTATAGGTTGCCATTTAAAAACGAATTAAGATACTGACCTGTTTGCGATTTTAAAATGAGGTACCACACGGCAATAACGTGCTCTGTTCTTCAGATACCCTGCCTGGGAGTAAGCCTGCTTGATGAGCCTGCTTGAGGGCCCAGAAATCACGATAGCAGGAGGGCACTTAGACCAGAATCAAAAAATAACCTCTTCTTATTTCATTTTATGGTCTTCTTTTACTGTGCTACCGAAGAAGTTAATTTATTTACATTTTCCAGTTTAACAGATTCCACTTTTCACCATTTTATCGTAACACATAAGTACGTATTTTTCCAGTGTGCTATTAAAAACTTAGACGATTAAAAAAGCCATATGACATTGTTTTAAATTCGTTTTTAATTACCCTTTTTACATTCTCCGGTTTATTTCACGCAATTATTAAAACAAAAAGCAACACATTGTGTGAGTTCCTTCTGTGTTTACGTTCACGCTGCTCAATGCAATTTAAAGCAACACAAAGGCATAGTTCTCTTAGGGTGCCTAAATTAGGTATTCTACAGTGGTCTTGGCTTCGAAATTGTAAGGCAAATAGTATATACATTGTGGTTTTTGTTAACAGAAGCTTTATAACTTTATTGTAAGCCATCAAGAGTTCATTCTTTAAAGAAGAGCCAGTCCTCTGTGCCTGTATACTACTGAAAAAGTGTTTTTCGTAAATATTTATTCGAACAATGTTGAAGTTATACCATCGTTATAGGTTGTAGTTGTAGTTGTAAACTACATTACATATTACTATGATAAACGACGATGAAATCATATACCGAAATTGCCACTAGCTCCCTAACTATGAGGGACAAATTTTTAAAATTGGCTCTTGGATTGTATTGTTAATGTTCAGCGCGGCAGCTGGGCGGTCATCGGGCGGAGGTTTGCTTAGGTTAAGTGAAGGGGTTGATGGTTCGAAACACAATTTATGCAAGTATAACTTGCACTTGGTCCACATTTTTCGGCCGTTCTTTTTGAAGCTAAGCGACGGTTGCTAGGGGGCAAACAAGAGTTGTTAGAAATAAACACTAACGACCTTCTAACTCCCTTCTCTTCAGACACCCACGGTACGTTAGTACTTAGGCTTGAAGTCTACGTAAGGTGTTTAAGATAAAAAAAAATCATAGTACAGAACGTAAATCAATTTATACCCTGCGAATAGCGAATCTGGCGGTTAATGGATTACCGCCCATTAGCTACGGCAAGTTAGACCACTGCGTACCATAGTCGCTATTAAATTGTCATAAATCTGTAAGCTAAACAAAAAACGGAAGCAGTTAGCAATAAATAACACGCCTGCCCAGTTAACACCCTGTCTAACAATTATTTTCTTATAGCCGTCACTACATTCAAACAAACTAGTGTGACTGTTCTCCGAGACGATCAAATTTTATTCCAAACAGATTTCTTACAATGTTTGGTGTTGCCTAAAGGTATTTTTATTTTCGGAACTGGGAAAAAATATATACGTTTGATAGAGAATATTGTCAGTGGCATGGTTTCGAATTTCAAAAAAATGCGGTTTTGTTTAAACTGTTCTTAATGTTGTATATGATGACAATTTTAACTAACAACTACAGTTACGGTATCGAATACCTATCATTCTCAGTAGAGTTTATTTTGGGAAGATTTATTGAATCTGTGTGTTATGTACTACGATCTCTTTCGTATAGATTTGTAAATATTATTGATCGACACCCTTAAATGTAAATATAGATGACGTAAGATCAAAAAATAACGTCATCACGGTGTGGAATCAATTATGCATGTCTTGAATTATTACTCTTGAAAGGTAACATAGATAAATGAAAAATGAAACTGTCAAAGAACCTAAAAATTATAAATATAAACCACGATACACTTACAACACCCTGTATCTCGAAAAAGAATCGTTTGAGGATCCATGTTTATATAAACTTATTTTCATATTTTTAGATGTAGAATGTGCCCTTAAAATTTCTTAACATCTTTTTGTAACACCCTGTAAAGCCTTTCCGGCTTTATTGATGAGATCGATTAACGTGATTTAAGCTACTACAAAAGCCTTCCATATTATGGAGAAAATTGTAATCAGCGTAAAAAGAGCAGCTCCAAGCAGATGCAAACGAACAAGAGATGCGCAACTTTCAGTAAAAGCTGAGAGAAAATCTTTTGTATCTGGGTGAGCCCACGTAAACTTCAAGCCTAAATACTAACGTACCGCGGGCTTCTGAAGAGAAGGGAAATGTAATCTATTGACTCGGTATTAAAAGAATTGGAGGTTGGGAGGGGGGGGGGGAAGGGAAAACATCTGCAGGCAGTTCGTTCCATAATCTGGAGACCCTAGGTATGAATATGCGAGAGAAGTGGGATGTTCTAGGCTTTTGTAGTTGGACAGTAAAATAATGAGGAATGTGTGAAGGCTGTGTGCGCTTTTTAAGTATGAATGAAACAAAGCTTTGTATTAAGTACACACTTTTTTTCATTTATTAGCAGAGCGCTTTCGACCTTATAGGTCATCATCAGTGCTTCTTGTCAGGATGCCAGTCAGAAATCCATTTGAACGAACAACAGTAGAACCTTGGATGAATTAAGAATGGATACGGGATGATTTAACATCCTTTGAAGCCAAAACAAACCATTCTAAGCGACACTGTAAACACAATTTGTAAACATTGGCCACATCTTATTTTACCTTGTATTTTGTACAAAAAAATACGTTAGAAACATCGCAAGATTTACTAAAAGTAATAAAAGCCCTAAAATATTTTATTTTCTGCTAAATAATAATAAATTTCGGTTAGAAAGCTCTTAAATACATTATTTCTAAAGGCTTATTTGAAGTCGCACCGAGTCATTTATAAATCTATAAGTCGCACTTTTTCTTTTCTAGTTCATTAGACAAAGACATACGTGTAACCGAGTGTTCAGACGTATTTCCTAAGCCACCAACAGAGACAGCAACACTTCTGAGCTCCAACACTCCAATGCTATTTTATCTCTTTCTACTACCATTCCTGATTCAATTACGTATTTCTTAAAGTTCGTAAACTGGACCTCTAGGGTAAAATGTTTTCATAACAAACAACAAATAAACAGGCTTCACGTTCGATACGCTCGCAGTATACGGAACACCGAATCCTTTCTAATTCATCCAAGAGTAGAACATTATAATATTTTTACATCACAATTAAAATCACACAATCATTTTACGAAACAATTTCAAATTCGGTTTAAACGGTCACATTTTTGATCTTACACCACCAAAAATGTCAAGTCCAGAGGGAAATGGAGTTGGTGTATTTTATTCTTGTATGAAAAATCTCGAACTATTACCACGTACTTTCATAAATTTTCGAAACCTGAGCCACTAAATTATTTTTGTTATTAAATTTGGATTTGCATATTAAAATTAATTTTTGTAATTTTAAATTCAGGATAAATAAATAAATAACTGTCCAGTTTTGCCTTTGTATACAAACATAAAAACGATACATTTTCGTGTCCGCTGACTATGCGTGTATCTTAATTAAACCATTCTATTCGTACTTAATTACTTTTTGTTTTTCTTTTGTCCTTTGTCTTTGTGTGCCTCGTCGTCGTCTTTCTAATAAAATTTCCAACTCCCTTTCCTGTCCCTGAAGAATCACCGCTAAAAGAGGTTTCCTCTTCTCATTAAATTAATTACCGTTCAAAGACGGTTGACGACGATCTTTTTGTCACGCCTGTCATGAAACCAACGGAGGCGAGTAACTAATATTTTACCTAAGTATAGGTTACAACTTAGAACACAGACACGGAGACATCAGACTTTATATACATATTTTGTTTAAAATGCAATAAATGCATCCGAGCTTGCTTAAGGCATGCAACTTCTGAGATAAGCAAATGTATGAAATTCTTTGTACTTATTAACTTTGAGAATGTAGACTTTCTGCAGCGGCTGCATATTATATATCAAGGGAATAAAGTAGGCCTTTTAATCCCGAGAGCGCAAAATTTCGTGCATCAACTGCACGAGGGATTAAAATACCCTTTAGTCCCGTAATATATAAGCTATTTTTTGCACTGCAAAAATTATAGAACACAAAATTAACAAATATTTTTTAAAGGTATTTTTAAAATCATTTTGCACAACAATAAGACAATATCAAGGGAATAAAGTAGGTTTTTTAATCCTGAGAGCGCAAAATTTCGTGCATCAACTGCACGAGGGATTAAAATACCATTTAGTCCCGTGGTACATAAGCTATTTTTTGCACTGCAAACATTATAGAACACAAAATTAACAAATATTTTTTAAAGGTATTTTTCAAATAATTTTGCACAACAATAAGACACATGCATACCTGTAATAGTCGTTTACTATAAAATCATAATGGCTTTTCTTCTATGGAAACTAAGATTTTGTTTAAAACTGTTAGACAATGTTTGAGTTTTTACCCGAAAGTTCGAAACTATGAGCGAAATTGAGAGAGATGCTACAGAGGCTACGCCCGGCTTATTGTCGCCCAAATCAAGAAAAATATATGAAAAACAATACGACGATTTAGCAACCTGGTGCCATTCCAAGAAAATAACTGAATATACAGGAAACGTACTCGTAGCATATTTTCTTCAAAAATCGAAGATACTGCGAAGCTCGACCTTATGATTCCACAGTGGTAAAAGCGATGCTCCAGATTAAAAACAATATAGACATTGGTAAATCGTAAACATTATTAATCACCAATAAATTATTCCTTATACCTAGGCAAAGAATATATGTACCTATAGCTACCACTTTCTATGATCTAGATAATTTTTGACGTTTTAAAAAGGTTAGGTTTAGTTTTAAATAGGTTTTTATTGTTACTACAGGTATTAAAAATACCTTTTAAAGGGTTTAAAGAATTTTTAATCCCTCCGGGATTCAAAAAGGGCACTTTAGTCCCTAAAATAGCCTTTTAAAGCTATGGAGTGCAAAAAATATATTTTGCTTGGGTTTGATCGTTCAAAAATTTCGACATTTCTGGAAAGACTACTCGTAGAAAAAATCATTATTACAATACATCCAACTGTTGCTAGGCAACGAAAAATAACTGTTAGGAAATAATATTTTCTGTATTGTAAGACAGGAAGGTGGAAGGTGGTAGGGGATTTCTTCCTCGACCGAGGTGGTACCACCCCACACATCCTCTTAAAGGGCTGGTGAAATCCGTACGGATGTTTCCAGCTCTGGATGTGTGAGTCGGATTTCCCCAGTACACCAACGGTACATAGTGCTTAGACTTCGGTCTTCGTGGGCTGTCAGAATATAGAAAAAAAGGAAATAATATTTCCTTACAGTTGTTAGTGCCCTGCAAAAATATTTCGTACCAATTAGATCAGTTTCTGTATTTTTTCGTTGAAATTGTGCAAAAAATAGTATGCATAAAATACTTAGGTAGTAAGTGCTCACCGATCTCAAAAATTTACAAAGCTCGGCGCACCGGGCGTTCTTTTGCTACAAATTTTCTCGCTCGGTAAAAGACACTTATGCTAGTAAAGTGTAGTGCTTAGTAAATTTACGAAAATGCAGGTAATAATAGATTAAACAATAAAATAGTACATAGTAAATACATAATAAAAATTGGAAAAGGAATTTCGCGTCTGTCGTCAAAGTACGTCAATGCAAGCCGCGTCGTAGGAGGCATTTGATCTAACGGTGCAAATACTGAGAAAAGCTCGTAGCGGGTTTAAAAGTATTACACAATAATTGTTAAATTCGTTTGGTGTGTCGTGAGGTAAAGTTCCCCTGCAGGATGCCGTTTAGTTCGTTTATAGACTGACTGTGGTGTCTGTTTAAATTTGTAAAAAATGTATGTATGTATCGTAAGATACTATAGTTGACTGTCTCTTGACAGCAATGAAACCATTTCCACATCGGTGGGTAAAATGCCATTTCAAAATATTATTTTACAAGTATTTAGGTTATTTGTTAATTCGAAAATACTTTAAATTTATTAATTTTGAATATACTTATGACTTTTATTGATTCCTCAAATGGTCATTGATCGAAGTCTTGGGCCATAATTTATTTATTTTATTTTTATAATTTTAGTTTTGCAGTTGAAACATAATATTGCTGGGTAATAAAACCAAAAGAATTAGCATATCTTACTGAACCTTATACTAAGTTATATTCATATTTGTATATCATAAAGCATTTTCATGTGTTATTATTATTATTATTATTATTAATTACAGTAATAAAGCAATAAGCCTGATATGGTAGCGTATGTATTTTATCAATATTTCAAATAATTAGGGCGTAGGAAAAGTAAATAATTTAGGAAAATGACAATCATAATACATAAAAAACGGAGAAGTGTACTACATATAAAATTATTTCTCTACATTTGTTAGTTCACATCCTTTATGGATTTCTACCAAATAACAGTGGTAATGAATGTATCATTTTCTGTTATTGATCTCCATTATTTTTTACCAAATTTTTTCATCAGCTTTGGGAATATAGGAAGAACCATTTTGCGTAAAATTTGGTCTATTTTTCTATGGATTATGAACAATGAAATCATTTTAAACCAATACTTTTGACATAATGAAGTAATTGAAAATATTAGTTTAAAACCGTTTATTGCGAGAATATCCAATCGGAATTCTGTAATTAACAATTACCTACTTAGTTTAACTTGCTGTCATCTGCAACGGCATTGCATCCCAGATGTTTCATTTATATGTAGTTACCTACACCCAGTGAACTCAATACTACGTACCTAAGTTCACTGCCTACACCTAGTTGCTGTAACAACAGTGTATGTCCTGCAAAGGAAAAACTGTCTTGGGATCATAGCAGAAATTTGTCGCCCACCACCCCAACACTTACTCTAGGGCTCCTCTGAAATCGGCGCACGCGGTGGTCAGTTTCCTTTTTTTTTGGGAGGACAAAATTATTATTATACTTTTAAAGCTAATATACTTTGCGCTACAACGCCGAGTACAATTGGCTGTGAAACTTTGTGAAACTTTTTGTAAAACTTAAGCGCTAGTCCGTTTTTGTACATGCGATTAAAATGTAGGTAGTACGTACCTTGGGGGCATTTTCTAGACTCTAGGTACCAGAAGATGTCTAATTTATAACTGAAACCATAAACAGAAGGATAATATTAACCAGCTACACACACCAGACTGGCTTTCGGCAGAACAGTCCACGAATTACTAAATTACTTTCTTGAAAAAAGCTTTCAAACTCTTTTGTGGTTGAAAGTTTTAAATTTTCATAGTTCAGACCTGTCCACAAGTTTTTCCAGCGTTTCTAGGTCTGACCCTGCATCATCATTAACTTTATAAGCATCTAGTTGATTTAATTCCAACATTACTTCCTTAAAAAAAGTTCCCAAACTCCTTTGACATGATATTTGTTAAGTCGTTAAAAAACAATTTGTCGAATGCTCATCTTTCATTATAAAACATACACAAAAAGTAATTACTATAACAATAAAGGGAAGTACACGCTAATTTGTAGAAGATCAAAAAGTATATACGAGAAGCGCCGATTTTGCGAAAGCGGAACTAACTATACAGCAATGTTGAAGAACACATTAAATTTATGTATTATTTTATAAACAAACAAAAAACTAATATAAGTAAATTTGAATTCTTATCTCACACTAAACTGTTAGACGTAATAAGCAGTTACGGTTCAAAATTATGAGGTTATCAGGACAGGACCAAATAGTTTCAACTGGCACGTGGCACAAAAAGTGACACGATGGCAAGTCAGGCCAACACACTATTTCATCTCCAAGATGGTGACCAATAAAATCAACTAATTTTGGAAGACATCTTTGATTATATATGTTACCATCGACTGCTTCCCCTCTTACCCGCCCAACATACGGTCTGGAGATGCCTTTTTCTGAAATGGCAGCCCAAACCAGAACTTTGTCTCTAAACTTTTCTTCGACTTTGTGGCAACTTTTTTTCGACTTTGTGTCGACTTCATCTGGACACTCTTCGATATTGTCAGTGTAAAATCCATCATTGCCTTTTATTTTCGAATGTGAAAAAGTAAAATATTTCTCGTCATCCATTATGATGACTCTGCTATTGGCAAAATAATTTCGTCGCAATGCTGTACAGTCTACAGCATGATGGAATTATTTTTAATTGATTCTGCGTGTATCGTGGACATTTCCGCCTTTTACGCAATTTTAAATTGTTTCTTTTAAGTGTCCTTTGTATAGCTATATGCGCTACAGGAAAGCTCCTTGCCAGTTTTCGATAAGATGTGCCCACTTTATGTGTTGCACTTTTAAGCACTCTGTTTTCATAAACTTCATTCATACTCCCTGGGCCCAGAATACCTTTGGTAGGTTAAATTTTCTGTGCCCTGGGTCGCCCACTTTTTGGCAAATTCAAGCAAGTTTGTTCACATTCATTTATGGTACGACATATGGTTGTTTTGGAAATATTTTCGTTCTGAAAAATTCTTACAATTTCTCGTTTGGGTAGCCGTCCATCAAGGTTGTAAAAATACTGTTTCGAATTTTCAGTTTGGGAACTCCGGTGGCCGAATTGGTAGATACTGCCGCAGTACGGCGCTAGCTTTGCAACCAAGAGATCGCGGGTTCGAATCCCGCTTCGACCATGGATGTTCTGTGGTTCTTATAATTTAAAAGTATATTCGTATATTAAGACAGAAAGATGCTGGCCACTTGGTTAAAACCAGTGCCATTAAAAAAAAAAGAATTTCCAGCTTGTATGACATGTTGATAAAATATTTGAAACTAATGTTTATTAACATATTAAGGTCGCTTAGCAACGAATAATTCTAAACAATATTAACTTGATCGTGACTCATAATAAAGGTTTAATTTATGTTTGAAAAAATTCCCAAAAGTTTAGATACATACGTTATTTTTGATTTAACACTAAACATTTAAATTAACCAAACATTTTTTGTGGGTATAATACCATATATAATGCATCACTGACAATTCCAAAAATACGCTTATTAAGCCCGCGTTGATGCCCAAAAAGCGGCATTTGCTTTTAAGTGCGTTCAACTACGACACCAAGCCATAATTTAATTCTAAAATAAACAAATTTGTATAGTAAATAAAACATCAATTAACGGACCAAACGCTCGAGGCGCATACCGGCGCTGCATGAGGCTCCAAATTCATTTAGACCTGAGAGCGTCTCTGTTAAAATATTGTTAATTAATCCGAGGATTCGACAGGGAAAATAGATTCTTAAAATGATCTTGGTTGTCTAAGCAGTCTTAAATATCGGATTAGTTAAGAGTGTTTTAAGGGTATCTGTTTTTAAATTGATTTATTAAAACTCAAAAATAAAACTAGGGTCCTAGAAAAAATAACTACCGTAGCAGGTGGGATATTGTTCTAACCCTTATACATCTAGCGATCCCACGATTTGAATGTAATAACCCAGTAATAATTCAATTATTTACGGCAAAAATAAAACTATTATAACTGGGTAACAACACTAAAAAAAAACGAATTACATTGGAAGAACACTCCATTTATATGGTTTCCTAATGTAAAATTATTATATTATCTCATACTCTTTCTTCCTTTTTTGGGGCCTAACATATACGTAGGTATTTGTTATCTTACAATCTCCTGTAGTTGACTGTCTCCAAATTTGTAACTATAAGACCAGCGACAGAACACAGTTAACTTTTCCATACTGTTTCTTTCTTTTCTGGAGTCTAACGTGTATGTATTTGTTATTTCACACTGTGAGCCTAACGTGTAGGTATTTGCTATCTCACACTGTCCTGAAGTTCACTTTCTCTAAAATTGTATCGATAGGACCAGCGACAGACACTGACAAAGTCAAATTTTCCATAGTTTTTCTTTTTTTTTTGGACCCTGGTCATTTTATAAATACCTACTTTTATTAAAGTAAAAATTAGTAAATACCGGGTGGCGATAAAAAACATGCCTCCTGTTTGACAGCTACTTACTCTTGCCAAATTTGATAGGTATTTACTTCAAATTTTGAATAACTAGTATAGGAAATAAAGGAAAAAATAACATACTTTAAACGAAAACATTTTTATTTCATAACCTAATGCACAATAATTGAACCTCAAAAGTCAACAACAAAAATTCGCTTTTCCGGCAGCACTTCAGAATGTTTCCAAATATCTATCTGAAAAAGTGTTGGATTGGACCGCCATTTTGGAGAAAAACGGTAATTAATCTTGGCTTAAACTGTAAAATAGCGACTGGCCGACAAGCTATCCTGATCTTAAACGCCAGACTTTTTTCTGTGGGGATATTGAAACGAAAAGTGCAGTCGAATAGGCCACTGTATTTATGCTATAACAGTAATCTTTTCATCGCAGACGCGTCTTTGCTGATGCTCTCCTGCTTTTCGCGATGCGCTTACTGTAATTGCATCACAATACAAAGATTCAAATGATAATTTCGAATCCACCTCTACTAGAATTAAAATTCTATAGAAAATTACTATTACCCATGAGCCCTCTCGCAAAACAATGTTCGAAACTATGCAAAATTCCCATCCTAAAAACTCAAATCCCTTTATTTTGCTCTCACGTTTAGTTCAGTAAACTCGTTTTTGATGACTATGCGACCGACCTAAACTGCCAGCGAATGAAAATTCCATTACAAAGGCGAATTTCGCCCGCAAAATTTTATTTGTGTTGTGCCGGGGTTTAGAGTGACATTTGCGTGCACGAGAACACAAAACAATGTATAGAGAATTAACCTCATATTTTTTCCTAAACACCAATGTGAGCTCGATAAAATTCCGATTTAGAACAATTGCTTTCATTATCTTTGTGTTTTCCTTTATTTTTTTGCATCGAGTTATTATGTTCAGTCATCGATTAACGGGTTTTTGGACCGTAGAGAATTATACAGGTTCATCGGCCAATATTTAGTAGCTGACTTAGTAACAGGAAGCGCGAGGGACCTATCCATGTAACAAGTACATGCATTTTTCTTCAATGTACGGCGTACGCACGTATGGGTTTGTTGGCCTTGTCTCCGATTTGGGTCCAAGGAGGAAATGTGTGACAAATAAAAACTTGCCCACTCCCAACTCTATAAATGAAACTAGACCTCCCTTGAATCCTCCAGAGGACTTATGTGCAAAAAGTAAGGAATTTATAGATGACTCCAGAGTTACCTACAAAAATATGGTCAGACTGGCTACCTGAAAATTCTACAATTATTGCAGAGGCTAAGACCAAATATTTGGTCATTGTTGTAATAATACACGCACGATTGCCAGATCTCTTTTTAAATTAGGGTAGAACACAGACTTGGCTGATTTACAAAAGGGTCTAAGATGAATGAATTAGTACATGCCGGAATCCACGTTTCTAAGTATTCATTTTAAAAGTTTTCGGGCCAAACTTGCTATATTCTTTACGAACAACGCTATGCACCTACACCTCCACTAAATGTGCCAGGAAATGCCGGCAAGTCACAACTATAGCATACCAGTGGCAGGCAGCTTTTAAGAACCTAGTTTTATACTTCTGGTGCTTAAAGCTTGTCTAAAAATATCAACAATCTATCAACGAATTGTTAAAAATTGGAGTAGTAAAGAACATCAAATAATAAACAAAAGGTAAGAATTTAAGGGCTATTATTGAACGACAAAATACAAAAAAAGTAAGAGAATAAAAACATGTTGCGCTGTTAATTACATCCTTTTAAGAATGCATATATTTTGGCCAGACAGTGTTTTGTTTCAATTCAAATCGCGTTTTGGCAAAAAATGGCGAAACTTTGTAAAAAATCTAATTAAACCTTATTAATCCATCTTTCCCCGACCCTCGGCACTGTAATTAAACCAAAAGTCCATAACGATATGCAAATCGGTAAATCAGACTAGTTTTGTAAAACGGAGGATACACGTTATATTACTCATTTAACGGCTTTTTAAACATGCCCCATGCTATAAATGGATATTATTAAAATTCCTTTTTATATAGTCCGGCTATTAAAATGTCTACAAGTAAAATATTAAGAAAATTTTAATCGAAAAACAAACATTTTTGCTGTGAGTGGTAGAGAAAAATTTATAGAAAACTTTTTAATCAGAACTAACGAGCAATGAAATATTAACAGGCAGTAATAAATATGTTGCCATTAACGCTATAAAATCTGCTAAATCCAAACAAAAAGGAAAATAGACAAAAAATACAGGCTCTTTGATTTGTTAATTCTTGGTTTACTCAAATAGTTTCATAGAGAACTTTATAGAGAAGAATAAGTTGCACCAGCAAACTTCTAAAGGGTTTTACAAGCCTTCCTTATTTCTAAGCAGGTGCCATGGGAGTATATTATTCTTTGAGAGAAAATGTGTTACCTCTCGTTTTGATAAAATTATTTTCCAAAAAAGTTACCTAGATACAGTCTAATTCGAAGAAGTAGTCCATTTCTCAAAGAGACCTGATTTAAATTGCAGATAAAAAATCTCAAAGTCAGAGTCTCAATATTGAGACTCTGACTGAGATTTTTTATCTGCTAGATACAGTCTTCTATGAAAACTCGCCATTTTAAATTCATTTACTTCATCATTACATTGTCAAATCAACCAAGAAATAACAACTTTATACACCACATATAATACAAAAATAATTTACCGATCCGATGCCGATGTTTATAAATATTAACAGCCTTGAGAGTCCGCATATTTTATAATGTGGATACCGCATCGCTGGTAACCGTTGCAATGGTAACCATCATCACAATCAACTTTTGTCAAGGAACCCGATTTTCTAAGTAGGTACCATAGGAGTATATTATTCTTTGAGAGAAAATTTGTTACCACTCTTTTTGATAAAATTGTTTCGCAAAAAAATTAACTAGATACAGTCTTCTATCGCGACTCATAATTTTAAATTATTTATTACATCATTATATTGTCAAATCAATCAAGAAGTAACAACGTTATACACCACAGATAACAGAGAAATAATTTAGCGATCCGGTGCCGACGTTTATAAATATATTAACAGCCTTAAGTGTCCGCATATTTTATAATATGGATACCGCATCGCTGGTAAGCGTTGCAATGGCAACCATCATCACAATTAACTTCTGCCGGGAAACCGATCGATTTTCTAAACTGGTACCATAGCAGTATATTATTTCTTGGGAGAAAATATGTTTCCACCCTTTTGATAAAACTGTTTCGCAAAAAGAAATACCTATTACATACTTCTATCGTAACTCGCCATTTGAAATTTATTTACTTCATCATTATATTGTGAAATCAGCCAAGAAGTAACAACGTTATACACAGCACAGATAATACAAAAATAGTTTACGCAGCCGATGTCGACGTTCATAAATATTAACAGCATTGAGTGTCCGCATATTTTACTGATATTACCGCATCCCTGGTAACCGTAGCAATGGTAACCATCATCGCAAGCAACTTTTGCCACGACACCCGATCTTCAAAGCAGGCACCATGAGAGTAGGTATATTATTTTTTGAGAGCAAATTTGTTACACTCTTTCTGATAAAATTGTTTCCCAAAAATAATTGCCTACATGCAGTCTTCTATCGTAACTCAACATTTTAAATTTATTTAGTTCATCATTATATTGTCAAATCAACCAAGAAGTAACAACGTTATACACAGCACAGATAATACAGAAATAATTTACCGATCCGATGCCGACCGACGTTCATAAATATTAACAGCCTTGAGTGTTTTAAGAGACCGCACATTTTCTGCATAATTATAAATTAACTACAATGCAATTTTATGATTTACATAAGTAATTATTAGTGTTTGGCCGGTTGGTATCACCTTCCTTCACTTAACGAATATGGTGGACTTGTTACACTGCTTATCAACCGATGTGAAGCAGAACGAGATTCAGGATTTTTATAAAGTCGTCTAAAGGATACGGGTTTAATAGTTATGGTAAATACGTAAACCTAAAGATAATTTTATAATTGTTGTATGCGATGAGTTTTAAAATAAAATTGTTTATTATCATTAGGCTTACAAAATATTGTCAGCCAATAACGCATTTAAAACATATAGTTTTACCCAAAATAAGAGATGTTTGGCCAGTAGTACAGTGTTGCATTCACTGTCGGTGCCCGGTGGCAGGTGTGTATTTATCTAGGGCGCTGCAAGGGTCATTGTCTGGGCGTTTTTTCACTCGCAAGCGGCAGTACTTTAATATGGAGCACCAACAGGGAAGATATTTGAAATGGAAGCGAAGAGCTGGAAATCAGCAGCAAGAATATCTAGTACGTGGAGTTCACTGGAGAGGAAATAGCGAAAAGAAGGATGCAAAAGAAAAAACTGAATTCAATAGCTTCAATCAAATCATGCAATGATTTGTAATGCAAAGATTTTGTCTCCGTAAAATACGACTTGCTCGACGTCGCGTTACTTAATTTATTTCAAGAATATCATTTAAGTAATAATTAGTTGGTAATTAAAATTCACCAGCGTTACAACGGACACAATGCAAAACTCCAATAAATCTGTTTATTTCAAGTGCGTGGTGCAAAATACTAGTTAACACTTTCATCGTACGACTCAATTAGGCGTTTTAAAAGACTAATTAATTAACATAGAAAACAAGCAAACGTTTTAAATAGTCTAACCACGCGTCTGTGTGACGGGATATTTATAGTTTTCTGGGGCACGTTTGTAGTTATGAGTTTTCTCAATGGATGTATGTTTTCTCAATTATATGTATATGTAGATACCTACACACGTTTAATGGGATGGTAAAGTCCTGTTATCGATGTTTACCATACTGCCAAATTTGGTTTATTCAAGCATAATTCTGAGCCAGTTTCAAGTTTCAATGAATATGCTAATTCTTTGCTGCTTTTTCTCTCCCCCTTGCTCCGATGTTCATTGTTTTTATCATACTATCTGAATGTGAATAAAAAATAAAAAAAGTTAATGACAAAAAAGTAAAAACTAAAAACAATTAGCATCGGTAACAACGGAAGCTCCTTGTAGCAGTGATAATTTAAATTATGAATAATACTTATATAAAAATACCAGTAATGAGTGACAAAGAAATATTGGTTACCATAATCGGAGTAGGTACCCCAATAATTTACTCCTAGGTAAAGCTCGTTTCAAGCTCTTTCGTTGCCTGTTGACAAAATGGTAAGCACCTCAATAAATGTATACATATATATTATGGAATTGTGTTATCGAATTCACTGCATATATTGAAATGACTGACTCTTGGGGTAGCCTACAGACATACCCAATACTTTTTTTCTTAAATAGAACATTTTAGAAATTTTCAAAAATACCCTAAAACTGGTTCATGCTCGACGCACCTGGCTAAGCGAGCACATAGCGCTTGACAGAAAATTGTGCGCGAATAACTTATAACAATTGAATTTGTTGTAACGTTGCCAGCCATATTATTAATCTTTAAGAATAATTTATTTTCTGTTATTAACCGCAATTTAAGACAAAGGTAAAACAAATTTAAACCTTTTCCTAAGAAAAAATAAAAAAAAAATAGTAAAATGACCACTGCGAAATCGATCCTTTTTGTCAGCAGCCTTAGTTTTAACTTTTAACCAGTAGCTGCCTAACATAATTTAAATATCAATACGTTAAACTAATAGTAATCCCCTAATAGTATCCCAAACAAGCATGATTCGAACCATATTGTCCCGAACCCGTTGACAAATGTTCTCCATAATATTCCTTATTTGGGCTGCTATTTTAACACCACTTCGCAGTTAATTCACTTTTCTAATTGGCACACTATACACTATTTCCTTCATCGTACCCCACAAGAAGTGGTTGACATGGTTCCTTAGCTGCTGTACCATTAACACAAAATAAATGTTCTTTCACTGGGAGGTTCGCAGTTAGAAAATCTTTCAATGTACAAAAGTTGTCGAGCGTTTTCGTTAGCTGCTCCGTAGCACAAAACAATATCCGTAAGCTAAGCATCTCGGCATCTTGGATTAAGAAACACATTAAAAATCGGTTAAAATCTCTCTTTTTATAATATATTTTTTTATATAACACTAATCGTTGGGGCAACATGAGAGGACCAGAGACCTTGCAGAATTAACCGCGTTCTTATTGGTTGTAGCGGTGTTGATAATAGTTTATTGCAGGCAATAGGCGAACGAAATAGCTTGAAACGAGCTTTACCAGAGTGGTGAAGGTAGTATAATTCAAATCATTATTCAATTATGACAATAATTTATAACCTACTTGTGTTCATTTTTCGTATAGAATCATATTTATCTTTTCATTTGCTCTTGGGTTGCCTCTAATTGTCCTAAAGCTTTTACTCAGTTAAACTAACACCCTAACATAGCCGTTCGTACCCAAATTACGCCTAAATCCTTCCCTAAACTACTTTTTACTTTCATTACGATCCCATGCAATACTCGAATCACTTTATCCCATCCAAACAGCCAAAGAGCACGCTTGAAATCCCGGACCTAATTGCGAATCCGGAAGTGGCCAATTTGTTTCGCTGCTGCAGACGGTGACTGACAGGTAAACGGAACGCGGTGGTGCAAGGGACAGGTACATGGGTCGGAGTCTGGGCCACGCTCAGGTAAAGATATGGCCAATATTCTCCGGTCGCTCGGCGATGGTTGAAAAGCATTTGGAGTACGGACAATTGAGGATAGACTAGTTGGATTAGAGTAAAACGGGCTGTTCTATATTCCGGTCTTCGTTTTATGCAAGAGGATATACAAAAATCTGATGGAACTGTTATATTAAAAAACGAAAGTAATGATTTGGCGGTATGAGAGATTAATGCGAACTAATCGTAGATTCCGAAACAAGGAGGAGATAACATTATTCACCTTTTAGATCAATCAGATATTCCAGGGTCACTATTAATTTGGCCAACTCAGGCGCGGATACAAGGGGGGGCACTGGGTGCAATTGCCCCCCCCCCCCCTGAGCCTCTTGGAAATGCAGTACCACTGAGAAGATTTAAAAGGACCGTACCTAACTGAAAATCATATACACGATTATAGTACGTTTCGCGAAAAAGATGGTGCTTTTCTCGCTTCTTCTAATGTATGTGTTTTAAACAAAAATTTAATATTTTCTGACTATCTAACATCATTTTAGAGGCTGCACTTTGACTGGACTAAAACAGACAGCACCAGGGACAAACACATTCTTACTGCTTGAACAAGACCAGCATGAGTTTTTGACGCTTGTTCATTGAGGACTAATTCTGGCAATCAGGCTTTTGTTTTCAAACTTGAATTGCGTATGAATGGCTTGTTAGGTACGGAATGTGTTAAGGTTTATATTATATGGGGGAAAGAGAGACAGAGAGGGTTGGGATAATTAAAATATTAGCTCCAGGATATTATACCACAGATGGATCTGTGATTATACATTACGTGTGCTGAATTAAAATTATTGGTTCTAACAATATTATGTAGTCGGAAGGATAATCGTAACGTTTGGGTTTCGGGCGTAGCGTAGGTCGGTTTGTAATTGAAAAGAGGAATACAAGTCGGCCAGCGAAAGAGATAAGAAAGAAAACTCATAGGTTTTTACTGACGGCTTATTAACAATGACAAGGCAAAAACTTGTCAAAATCTATCTGATCAACTAACAGAAATGACATTATTTTTTCACGACCTGTAGTAGAAATTAATTTCTCTGAAGTCAAAATTATGACAGAAGAAGCAAATTATTCCCTGGGTGAATAATTTTTGAAAAAGTTCCCTAGGGAGTTTTCATTATAAATGAAATAAATATTTAGGAATTTAAGAAATTAATAGTATATTATTAACCTAGGGACTAAAGTGTCTCTTTTAATCCCGCGGCGAAAGGTTTGTAGCCCGACCGTAGGGAGGGCTAGAATTCGCCAAGGGATTAAAAGACACTTTAGTCATGAGGTTAATATACTATTTTATGCACTTTAGGATAGGTAAAACGTTAAAGAAATAACAAAAAAAATTATACCACTAAATGGTACTCTATTTCTAAAACGTCATCTTCAACGACTTGTACCATGATTGTCTCTGTCAACTGAAAATCTAGTGTGTTTCGACAAGTAACTAAGTAAAACAAAATCAACTCTATAAACATAGTCAAATATGCCAAACCTGAAAGACGTGTGTTGATTGTGATGGAAGAAATCGAAAAAGCAGCTCAAGAGGCTGTAGGCCAATTATTACCAAGGAAATCAGGAGAACAATACTCGTTTATTGATATTCAAAATGATTTAAATGTTAATATTTATAAAAATTAAGTTGTTTTTTATAGTTAATATTGTTCTAAACACGTTACATTTCTATTGCATTAGCATATAAATCCCTAGGGATTTAAAGTAAATTTTAAATCCCTAGGGATTTAAAGTACCACTTTTTTCCCGGAAAATAGGGATTTAAAGTACCCTTTAAATCCCTAAATTGCATAAACATGTTTATCTATTACGAACATGAACCACACAATTCTATCATTTGTTTACATTATAATTAAGCATTATTTGCTTATAATTATTGTAAAAATTAACACCAGGTATATTATAAAGCAAAACGTTTTTTTCTTTGAAATGTAAATTTATACTGGTTGTCGACGTACTTGTCCCTGCAGTATTTGATTAGAAAGGGCTTTCTTATTCTCCACTGAATTTTGAACATAATTCTCAACGACTAGTGTAGATTTCATGTCGCTTATGATGGATGTGTCGGCACCAGCGTCTGCCAAGAAACTTGGAAAAAACTTTCCGATGCAGTCTCCAGTGTATCGTTTAGAGTTCAGTTTAAATAGTTTGCAATTGCATTTGGTATCTTTCCCATCGTATTTTTACCTACCGGCTGAACGCTACATTTTTCGGCCTTGTAATATAATATCACAGATCCATATAGCTACGGCTATATGGATCTGTGATAGTTTGTATAAAAAAGCGTCGGTGATTACTGATTAGTTTGCGGTGGCCGTAGCGCTGCATATTTCCGGTAAAAATCAAGCATATTCATAATATTTCCCTCAGTAGATGCAACTATAAAGGTCCTGGATGTCTTATTCATGGTATTTGGAAGTTTAACTATTAAAGAAGACCCCACGTCGTCAATATTATCAATACTTAAGTTTGTTACTGTTCTTGCGGAAACAGAAAGGTTTGTCATCGTAACTTACCAAAATTCTAGCATTTTTTAATTACTTATACCTACTGTCCATTTGGACTGATAATGAAAATTTATGTAAAATGTAAAATTATATGTTTCAAATAAACATTATTAGTCCGTTTCAATATTTTAATTATCCACCTAATATTTTAACCTTTCCAAGTATACACGTTCAGATCCTGACAAAGTAACATGATATACCGTCAAAATATTTAGCTAAATAAATAACCACCATCCAGCATAATCCTAATTAAGTCCTGTATAAATGCACTAATCGGGTCCGTCCATTCCCTCCATAAATAATGTATGTTGTCGCGACAGAGTGTGCCAGCTTGTCACAGTTTTAAAAAATGGACTTATTTCGGACCAAAATACAGCGGCGTTCTTGAAATAAGCGAATATTTTTGTTATATTTGAATAAGGATGAAAAGAAACAAAAGAAGCTAAATTCTAAAGTAAATGACATTATAGTATTATCATCTTCTTCTTGAGCTCCTTAATCTTGTGACTGGTTGAAGGTAACCAGCCATCTTTGGTGACTCCGTGCTAAATCTTTCATTTTCCTAGCTTTTGTCCTTGACTATTTGATCTAATATCAGCCCAGTCATATTGCCTTGTCTACCCTTTGCATGTCATTCCCTCCACAATCGATTGTGCCACCTTGTCCCTTCTTTTCTAGCATATTCTCCAAATGGTCATGCCTTTCTTGACTTAGTTCAGCACTACCTCATTTGTAACCATGTCTACTCAACTCACCGTCATCACCCTTCTATAGCATCCTTCTACACGCCGTTTCTCTTCTTACCCTAGTGTCCAACCCACCAAGCAACTTCTCTTCTTTTCTAGTACGTTCTCCAAATGGTCGTTCCTCTCTTGATTTGATTCAGCACTTCCTCATTTGTGATCATGTCTATTCAACTTACCGTCATTACTCCTCTATAGCTTCTAGAATGCTTCTATATGCCGTTTTTTTCTTTCTCTAGTGTCCAAGCTTGACATCTCACCATACGCGTCTTAATTCCTATTTATCTAAATTGCTTGCTGCCTTTTCCCTGCGAGAGTTTTCTTTATTTGCACTATTCTGCTCTTTACATCACGCTTGCTGAGTCTTTTTCAATCTCTTTTCTAATGCTGGCCAGGTAGAGCAATTCTTCAATTTCCTCTAGCCCAACTGTTCCCAACCTGTAGTACATGTACCACCGGTGGTACATGTATAACAAGACATAAAATAAACACCAACCAAAAACAGACAAACTAAAATAATCAAAAAAAAAAAAACGACAAATCTTATAACAATATTGAAGAAATAATGTAATGCATGTACACAATAAAACTAGGTATAATAAAAAATATTTTTAATATTTATTTTTAAAATTTTGTTTTATCCCTAGGTAAAGATTTAAATTGTACTTAAATTGCAATTATTCAAAATTAGCAGGTATAATGACCTAGACAGGTATTCTAATTAGGTGGTACCTAAAATTACGAAACGTTTTTGGTGGTACGCGATTAAAAAAGGTTGGGAACCACTGCTCTAGTCTATTTCCTCCGAGTCCGTCGTTCATTTTTCTTCCATTGCATTGTTAATTTTCTAATATTTCATGACTTTGGTCTTCTTATGAATAATCTTCATTTTATACTTTTTCCAGCTTGCAATTAAAATAGCTATGTCGTCTGCAAACCGAAGCATAGCTATCTTTTTGTCCTGTCTTGTCTTGACGTCTACGTTGA